>CAUIVZ010000016.1:10476801-11076801 GCA_961763995.1 Juglans cinerea
CACCTCGGCTTTTGGAAGAGGCGCTGGAGTAGGTGTAGGTGTGCTACCACCCCTGATCATGGTAAACTCATCAAACAATCTATCGAGGGTGTCTCTAATCGAGGGTTAAATATGACAAGTATGGGGGGATTTGAGTAGGCAAAATCTTTTGTTATATTTGGCTGTTGTTCTTGACCCCCAACTCAAGATTGATGGCATGTTATATGGTTTGAGACTTAAATCCCCCATACTTATCATAAATGTTGAGTGAACTCATTGGATGTAGGGTACAAAGAACCAGATATTTTCAATGTCACTTCGTAGAAAAGCCTTAAAAAATCTACAAAGATAGAAACCACCTCCCAATCATCATCAATAGGCTTTCCTAATCCTCGTGCTCATCAAAATATCTGACATCTTGGATGTCTTCATCATCCAATAATTCAAAAGCTACCTTATATTCTTGGGCCGCCTCCAACATCAAGAAGGTTGAGTTTCATCTTGTAGAAACATCAGTACAAAGGCCATTCTTGGATGTTATGCCCGCATTCATTGCAACAACTTTGAATTTCTCCAATCTAGCAGGAGAAGATCTCACAAATTTCACAGCCATTATGACTCGTGCAACCGAGTCATCAACATCTTTCAAGCCACCATACACAATTAAATTCAAAATGTGTGCAGCACATCTAACATGCAAACAATCACCACCCAAGATTGACTTATTCTCTTATCTAAGATAGGTTTTAAGATATCCCAATGCGGCATCTTTAGACGAGACATTATCAACTGTAACTGTCGAAACCCGTGTCAAACCTCACTCATTTATTGCGGCCTCCAAGACCTTCCCAATCATCTCACCCTTATATTAAAAAATTAGACAAAATTTCAAAATTTTCTTATGTAGTGTCCAATCACAATCAATGAAATGCACAGTCAAAGACATGTAATTAAGATTTTGGACGGATGTCCAAGTATTGCTAGTGAGGCAAACAACTTGACCCTCCAATTGGCCCCTCAACAAATCCTTCTCATTTTGGTAATTGTTTTAATATCCTTTGCCACAGTGTGGCGATAAGAAATATTAAGCCTAGGTTCCAAGCAACTAGAATATTCTTGAAACCCTCTACTCTTCACAAACTGAAAAGGTAGCTTGTCCATGATAATCATACGTGCTAACTTTCTTCTACACTCATCGGGGTCATACTTAGTATAACTCTTCAACGTAGAACCCCCACTACTCCCATCTGCCATTTTTTTTAGTCCAATCTCTAGTCTAGATTAACTCTTCTCTTGTAAGGATTTCAATATTAGACTTTTTTGCATTGTTCTTCTAAGTGCACATTTAACTGTGATGTACTATGTTTCCTATAGTGACATACCATGTTTCCTATAGTGACATCCATAGAAATTACTGCAGTGGTTACACTTTGCTTGGGGGTTATTGGGGTCACCACCCTTTAGTTTAGTAAAGTGAGACCAAACTATGGAAATAAATTTTTTGCTTTGTATGGACTTGGGGGTAGAGAAAGGTTCCGTGGGATTAGGACTAGGGTCCGTAGAGTTAGTGCTGGGTAGGGTTAGGTATTGGGGTAGGCCCGGTAGGTGTAGGACAACTATCACTAAAATCTAAGCGAGTAGAGTAAAATATTTTCCAAAACAAGCAACAAATATGAAATTAAAACAAAAACATGCCACTAACATCAACAATCAACACATAGGGATCAACAATAAAAACATGCAACTAACATTTTCATTATTATAATTTGTTTTATAAAATAAACATGCACAATCAAAATAGACATCATATAAATGCAAAGAGCCTTCAATATAACAAACATAATTTCAATGGGTGATGGTTGCTTTCCAAATGTACCCCCAAAAGTATTTTTAGTGTATTTTTTTAAATGTTAAAAAAACACACATAAACTCACTGGTGATAACTTTTTTAAACATTAAAAAAAATATATATATATCTTAGGGGTTTCAGGTCACATTTGGCCATTTCCATATATAGTTGCTAAAAACGATTTATTTTACTTGCAAGCTGCACATCATGTATAAATACACAACTAGTACTTATTGTGAGATTACGTCAATTATAAGTATAATTAGTTTATTATCTAATTGATATCATGATAAACTCTCACATCAACAATAGATCAATGTTTGTAAATAATTGGTTTCTTGCATCATTGGAAGAAAGAAACTCAACAAAAAAATTCAGATTATAAATAATATAATCATGCCATTATATATATATATATATCATATTAGATTTATATATTTCTCATCTGAACAACAAGCTTGTAAAGAACAATAAATAAATAAATAAATAAATAAAAGAAAAACCTGCCGACCAATTAATCTCGTTAAAAAAACTAAAACATCCCATAATTAACCGGACCCATGCAACTCCTAATTTAAACAAACATATTAAAATAATGTAATAATTAAGAGTTTTGGATTGGAACCCTAAACTATTTAGGGTTCCAATCCGAAACCCATGCATATAATCACAACAGTTCACAAATCACATGCACAATCAAATCTCGACTCTCCATAGCACATAGTTTACAAATCTCATCCTCCATCTCTATTTAATCTGAACCTTCCTCCAGTCTCCATAACTTGAAAAACAAAACATAAAATACTAAAAGGTTTGGATTTGGGGATTACCTTCGGCGACAATGATGCAACGGACACAGAGAGTGACGGCGACGCCGACGGACACAGAGAGCGACAGAGATGAGCGGATGTCCAGAGTGAAAAGACTTAGAGGGTGATGGAGAGAGAACTGAGAGAGAGAGAGTGATTCGAGAAGGGGAGGGGGGAGGGGAGTCATGGGAGGGGGGGATAATTATAAACAAAATAACGTTGTTTGGTTTGTGTTGTTTTAAAAAAAAAAACTCCATCGTTTTGTCTATGGGAGCTTTTTTTTAATGTAATTATATATATATATATTTATATATCGGGGCGGGGGAAACCCGGAGTGGGGTTGGGCCCTTTCGTCCCCCGCCTCTATTGGGGGTTGCAGATGCCGGCCTGCATTTGCGGCGTGGATCCCCCGCCCCGCTTGGGCGGGGGCGATGCAAGGGGGCGAGGCCCCGCTACCCACCCCTACACATCATGTCTCTTACTAAAAGCATTTATATATCTGGATCTAAGCAGCGGGCTTGTTTTGAGATTGCATTAGATGGGTTAAAAAGTGTTTAAATAATCTTAAAAGCACTTTAATAATAAAATTAGGTTGTTTCGTTGACACATATTAAAGCACTTTTTAATATAAAAAAGCTAAAACCTAGGTTTCCTCAAACGTATTTTTCTGGATATTGAGGAATGTAGTTACACTTTTAAAAAAGTTGTCGATCAGCAAAAAATACCCATATAACTTTTACATAATTACAAATTTTGCCCATATCTTATGCATAATTGTATTACTATTTCATTTATGCATCGTTGAAGGATTTTTCTTCATTATACTTACTGGAAATTCTATTAGATTACTTTCGTTGTTTTTTATTAAAAAATTTGATTTCTATAAAAGATATGGTCGTGATTTTTAAAAAATCAAATGACATTTTATATAATTTCTATATCAAAAAACACTTTTTAAATTTGTTTCCAAATAAACGTAACATGTTTAAAAATGTTTTAGACATATAGTTTTCAAATAGTAAATAGCTTTTGAATAGTGACGCTTATTATTAAAACTCTGCAATTACAAGCGGCCTTAAGCTAAAATCTAAATTACCCACCGTAATGCCAAAACATGCACCTAATACAATAAGACGTATGCTCGTAGGATAAGTACATACCATATATATTATATATATAGTATGTTTTGCATTACACATAACAATATTCTAAACATGAATTTTCACCCTTTCAAAAAAAATGTAGGATTGGTGTTCTATGATTGAATATAATTGTTCACCAGAAGAACCAAATTTTTTGAGTTGGGTAGTTATAGTTCATCATATTAGATGTGATTGAGGTGCATGCATAAATAACACATTAGTTACTTATAATTTGTTAAGTGAATTACTTCTAAGGATAAAACAATGTGTTTTTTATGCTATTTTAATTAGACTATAATATATATCTTAAACCAAGGCTAAAAAAATGGTTCGATTCAGGTTGATTCAGCCGATTCAAATTGAATCAATAAAAAACCGAACCGATTTTAGTGAAGTTTTTTAATTATTCACCAAACCACTTCATTCAGCTGATTTAGGTTGATTTCAAACCGATTTTAGCCAATTCCAACTTATTCAAAATTGTAAATATTTTTTAAGTTGTCTGATAATAACTGAGTGTTTTTAATCTTGTATAAAATATGATAGGACTAAATATACATTATATTTTTCATTATTGTATTCAACAAGTAGTTCTTTATTATTTTTTAGTTGAACTAAAGAATGAGGAGATGAATGAATATTTTGTATCAAATTTGTGGTTGTACTTAAAATACTACATTTGCCACGTGCTTATTATAACTCAATGGTCTTTATTTTTTTCGTATATGAGACAAAAATGTCGACAATTGAGTTTAAATACATGAATGACATGTTTATTGAAACTATTTAGATTCATATTATATTTTTATTGAAACTAGTCAATAAATTTATATTTTATACTCGTCTATATTTGATTTTGAATGCTTTTTTATCAACATTGAAATAATCCATTCAAAATTGTAATGAATCGCTGCAGATTTCATTGAATCGATCCTTACATGATTATGATTATTCGAGCCTTGATCTTAACTACTATATGATAGAATGATTATCTAGGTCATTGAAATTAATGAATTTCTCATATTTAGTGATCTGTAAATATCACTGATCTCAATCTTGAGAGAATAATAAATTTAAATAACAAGTATATATTAATATCTCATTATATCAAGCGGTTGATATTGAGAATTGTGGAAGCACTTGCTCTTAATATCCATTAAATTTGTAGGAGATCACATATATCCCTTGAGGTCGTTAACATATATAAATCTAAGTTCAGACCTTAGTAAATTTGTTAAATTTGTATCCTTATATATCCCCTTATAACTCTAGTACGTACTACACTGTAGGCTGTAGCCATGGCTAAAACGTACCCATCACGACCGCATCCTCTCTTTTGTCACTACAAAAGGAGGATATAATACCAGTTGAACTACGTATCAACCGATAAATTAATACTCATTAATTTGGTAAGACGTCCTAAGAGTGCTGTAAATGATTATATATTAAATTTTGAATTTGATAATTAATAATGTAATTAGATGATGTTGATCATAGAAAAAAAAATCTTATTTAGTCCTTCGATATTTATCTAGCTACAAGAAAAATAAGCATTTGTGACGGATTATTTGCGATGATAACGACTGTTTGCAACAAAAACAGACTCATTTTGACAGGAAATAATAATTTTCGTTGGAATAATTGGTCACAAAAATCTCTCTTATTAGTACTATATGAGAAGAGAGATTTTTTTTTTTGTAATTACAATATAAATTAACCCTAAAAAGTGTAAAAATAATACAGTGAAGTAAACTGGAATTAATAAGACTTTGGTGGATGTTATGAAATAGACGGAAATTTCAAGCCTTTTAGAGGCTAGGATTGTTATCTCCTTTAATTAAAGGTATTCACTCATGGAGATTGAGAGAAAAGATAAAGAGTCATGCCCATGCACCCAGATCTGATCCTCGTCTGCAAAAAGTTGAAGAAGATCAAGCTAGCTAGGTGACTCTGACTTTTTCTCTCTTTGATCATTTTCAATGCATGACACCGAAGTGGCAAGAAAGTGAAAAAAAACCTAATTAAGATGGGCTAATGCAAATGAATTAGATCTGGTTTGAAAACAAGGCAAACATATTGTTGGGCCCAAGCCCATTGGCCAGGCGAGGGAAGAGCCATGATCGGTTAAAGGTTTGGCAGTAGGATCCACGGCCACCCATGTGATAACGATTAAAAGGCTAGCGACTGTAGCGACATCATCACTCTGAACACCCCCATCATCACTCTCGTCTCTAAGCCTCCTTGTCGACATCACGCCTATGTGCTACCCAAATCGGCAACACCGTGAAGCTTTATTGCACCAGGCCATCGCCATGCTTCTCACACGTCGCCGACCACATTGTTTCCAGTCCTCAGTCTCTTCCCCTACCCTCACCTCTGTCCCTATGTTGCCGCACGCCACTAGGCCCATAAGTCACCCCGCCCGTCTCTTTTCCTTCGTCTCTGTTTCTCTCCATCCGTGTCCCTCTCATTCTCACTGTCACTCGGTTTCCCTCCCTCTCTCCTTGTTTAGGCTGCTACTCTCCACATTTCCTAGCTCTGCACTCAAAAAGCACCAGCTTTAGAGCACCGACGTCATCCAGAAAGTTTTCCCCTATGCACAGTGGTAAGTGATGCTCGATACCTACCTCTGAAAATGTTGTTTTTGGAACTGATAAATTTGTGTGTTGATTAATTTACCTTTTTACGTGCCTCTGAGTTGTTGATAATTTGATGGAAGAAACTTTTACTTGCTGTTCATTACTTCCTCTGTTTCGTATGCTGTGAAATTACTATTGATGGACTCTGTGTTTTGGTATCGTGCCTTTGTTTTGCGGATGGAGATTGATTGGGTGTTTTGGTCACTGCTTTGGTGTTGAATCCATGTGGTAAGTGGCTCTCTAAACTAATCTTGGAAATGGATGTTAGCTGGATTTGTGAATTGTGAATCTATGGTATTGGTGCTCTATTGTGGCCATGTGCCCCTGTGATGGGAGTTGTGAATCTGTGGTGTTGTTTCCCTATTGTGAGCATATGTCTCTGTGATGGGAGTTGTGAATTTCTGTGTTGGTTTTATGTTGGATGTAAATAGTACTGTAAATCTCTTGTTTTAATTCTTGCTGTTGTCTAAGTTATGTTGTCGGGATTTTCCCCTCATTCATATTGTTTTATAGTTGTAAAGGGGTTGTTGGAATTTCTCAATGGTTTACAACTTGTGAATGTGTGCTGGAAATTCTTACCCTTATCCTAATTTATAGATTGTGAATGCATACTGGAAATTGCCCCACGTGCACTGTTTTTTATCAGGTAATTGTTGCTAGATTTCTTATTATTGGGCTGATTATGACATATGAAGTATTTGCTGAAATTTCGTCACTAACCGTTATAGAACTTGTAAATGCTTGCTGAAAGTTTTGCCATTGGCATGTGAATTAACATGCAAATTGCATGCTAAAATATTGCTGGTTTTTTGGGTTAAATGGTTTTACATGGGCGTGTGAGTATCACCACGCCAAGTCGAGATAGGGCATATCTTGGTGGAGTTCCTCTAATCACTCGAGAGCACATAATACTGAGTGACATCTTTTAGGTTGTTGTTTGGTGACACAGGCTGGAGTGAGATGGTAACGCTCTTGGGTCAAAGCTGTGACCTCTCTACTGGCAGAGGCCAGAGGATGTCGTGGTCAAGGACGTGGTAAGAGGCCAGGCGTCGCTCATAACGAAGTCACACACATGGTTGTTACCTGTGGTGTGGCGAAGGGAGCCAGGGTGTATAGATGGTCCATTTAGAGGACATTGTATTGCACACATTAATAAAATAGATGTTTTAAAAAGTGAAATTTTCTTTTGGGTATGTTGTAACTTGTGTGAGAATTGTGTTGAGTATTTGATGTTTTGTTATGAGGTAAATTTTTGGGTGAAGTTGATTGTTATTCGTTTATCTAATATTTTTTTGTTAAATATGAAATGTCAATTAATATCTTTCCCAGCAACAATTACTTGCATAATTTTCATTTCTACTGGCTTGCGTTTTTTAGTGTTAGTGTTAGTTTCATTTATTGAGGTTTTTTGAAATTTCACCCTAGTTGTCCCAAAACGATCCCGCTCTTCGAAACTGAAGACTTTGATGCAGATGAAGAGTTTGGTGGTAGTTTTGGGCATGGAGATCCGACGCAGTAAGAGGATAAGTAGTGTTATTTGAAGGCATTTACACCATACACCATACACCATCTACATGACATAATTTGATTTTTAAAATTTATCTTCAAAATCAAATTATGTCACATGGATGGTGTGTGGTATAAAGGCATTCAAATAAAATTATTCACCAAAGGATTGAATACTGGGGATTTTCCCCAATTGTTAAGTTACTATCTATGAATTCTATTGAAAAAACAAATGACTATAATTATTCTTTTGCTTTTGCTTTGGAGGCATGTGGCTTATGGATATTATGGTTGTGATGAATCTAAAATTTTTTGGTACTGTCATTTAAAGTTAATGACTACCTTTTTATTTTTTGCTACGAATTAACTGTATAATTTTATGGAGCATGTGAGCATACACTTATTATATTATCATTACATGCGAGGGGGCGTATGACTTGAGCGGTTAGCATCCTGACTTCACGGCTTCTGTAAAATCACAAGCAGGACCAAGGGGTGTCACAAGCTCTTTCACAATCAACTAACACAGAGGAAACCTCGAGTGGAATTTGTGCACCAACTCGAGTGGTTGTTAACAGTCACATCAGCCCTAGAGGGGTTACCACAGTAAATGCCTGAAATTAAACACTCAGAGGCATTACCATGTCAGAGCCCGAAAATAATGGATTCAAGGGAATAACGCCATACCGCGTCCCTCATTATCTGTAAATAGGTTAATAGGTGTGTCCTACAAACTCTATACATTCAAAGTTCTCTACACTAAAACTACTCAATCTAACTTAACCATCGGTGGCCCCGAGTACGGGACCTCGAGTTTTTTTTCTTTTTGTAGGATAATCACATGATTGTTGACATAGCTGGAAATTGCTTCAATAGTTTAGGGCCGTCTAGGGGATTGTAAATTTTAACCAAGATTGAAAGGCTTGCTACAACGCACTCACACATGGTTCGTGAACATGAAATAGCTACGATGAACGATGGAAGTATGAAATTGGATAGGAGATTTGCGGAGATGGGGGAAAGAGCTGCAATGGATGGCACAAAAAATGGAGGCCTTGTTGAAGGAAAAGGACGCCTTGAAACAGAAGGAGGCCGAGTCAGAAATATGAAAAACATTGTGACAAAGAGTCCCAGACTGAATGGGGACCGTCTAAAAGTGACCAAGACAACAAGAGGAAGATGCATGATGACTTGCATGACCTCATGGGAAAATAAGAGGACATGGAAAGTTCAAGGTGGTCCCCTTCCAGGTGGACAACCTACTAAGCAGCACGTATAAGCCAAACAGTAGGGAAATAATTGTGGCCTCCTTCCCAAAAACGTTCAAGGTGCCCCAAAATAGACCTCTATGACAGGTCCAAAGATCCAAAGGAGTAGTTAAAAACATGTAAGGCCCATATGGCCCTAAACGGATTCTCAAAAGAAATCGCATAGAGTTCTTACCCCCTAGCCCTTAAAGGGAGAACGCGGAGTTGGTTCAGGAATGAACAAGCTGGCATTATAACCAGATTCGAGGAACTTGGCTGGCAATTCTTGACGCAGTTCATGGCGAGTAGGAGGAGGAGATGGCTAGCCGCATACCTCCTCATAGTGAAGTAGTAAGAGGATGAAAGCCTAAAAGCTTATCTTACTAGATTTAACAAGGAAAGCTTGATGAAAAGAAAACTTTGGCGGTGCTTTTTGGAGAAGTTTGGCCCGAAAGATGCTTTATGCCATAGTTGGCGAGAAAGACACTGGTAACGCTGTGGAAATGCATTGATAGAGTGGATGACTTCGTTAATGCGGAAGATATGCTAAGGGCATTTACAGAGCCTTGGAAGGCAGAGGTGGACGATTCCGATAAAAGGGAAAAAAAGGTGGAGATTGACGTAGCTGCTACGTCCGAAGGAAAGAAAAAGCTTCATGCCTTCATGTTTGGGGGTCTAGAGTGACCCACTCGAGCATGAGCATGCAAAGTGATGCGTAGGCGTGACCGAGCCGCAACTGCAGTAGAAGCCCTATCGGGCAAGAGTCGAATAGTAATTGCATGTATCACCAAATGCGGGGATATAGGACCTAGAATTGTCGCAACATCAAGCATAGGATAGAAGTTATGTGAGAGAATGGAGACGAGGAGGAGGATCAAGGGATAGCTGCAAGAGCAAAAGCCCAACGAGGAACACAGATATTGGGAGGGGGCACATGCCCCACCACAACCGAACGAACACCGAAAGCCATTTGGAGAGATCATAATGACATAATGATAACATGAGGTTTTGCTAGGGGTGGGGAATCGGCATCCGCAAGAAAGGCCCATCCCCGAAGGGCAAGATATGAAGAAGTTTTTGCTGTTAGCTGACCTACAAAGAAAGTTAGGACCGAAAGGACCGCTCCAACTACATAGCCCGTCGGATCCTGATCAACAATGAAAGTTCGGCTAATGTCCTCTTTTCCAGGGAGACGGTGCTCGACGGTATCACGTTTCCTGTCATGGAAGGAGGGAGCCCACACACGACCATGACAATGACCAAAATTTTATGGCAAAGTCTCATTCATGGTACAATGTGATCATTGGTCGTTCAACACTAAACAAGATGAAAGTGATCACTTCAACATACCACCTGAAGATCAATTTTCCAATGAAAGATGGGGTTGGTGAAGTACGGTGTGAGTAGGTGCATGCGTCTGAATGCTATGTCTAGGAACTCAAGAATGGAGGCTCCTCTGCCACTGAAGTCGATTGAGCAGAGTAGGAGATCAAGATGAAGCTACCTCACTCGTGGAATGCAGAGAGTTCAAAAGAAAACAATACTTTGTTTATGGGGCTTCTTGCAAATCCAACCATGCAGTAAAATAACCTTTTTCGTGAGTTTACAATATTTTTCACAAATACCAGTATGGAAAAATTGCTAAGGCAACTATGAAGCTCTACGGATCATAGAGCAGTGGTCAAGACTCTCTCCTGCCCATTCAGAAAGCTGAGTGTTAGCAACATGCATGTGAGTGGGACTAACACTTGCACCTCCACAACGCAGTCCATCAATGCCTCCCACCCACTCAAAAAGTTGAGTGTTAGCAATGTCCATGCGATCGAGGCTAACATTCACACCACCACAATGCCTCCAGCAACACCTCCCGACCACTCAAAAACTGATTGATAGCAACGTGGATGTAATCGGGGCTTGCACTAGTACCTGTCGATCAAAGGCTAATAGCGCGCATGCAATCGGGGTTAGGCTTCGCTTAAGAGCAGTCGAGCAACATCTCTTGCCTACTTAAAAATCTGAGTGTTTGGAATGTGCATGCAATCGGGGCTAACACTCGTATCTTAGAAACGTGGTCAACCAATGCCTCCCGCCCACTCAGAAAGTCGAGTACTAGAAAAGTGCATGCAATCGAAGCTAATGACTCACTTAAAAATGAGCAGCACGAAGGCAGTCACAAGTGTAGGAGGATGTCGCGTAATAATTAGGAATAAATTCATTGATTGTCTCCTCAGGAAAAGTTGCTTAAAATTAAACTCGTTTAAAATGGTGAAAATATTCACAAAGAGAAAATAAAAGTTTTGGTATGTGCAATGAATGGAAGAGTGCAACAAGAATGAAAATGGTACTAGTCATGGACTAGATTCATATTTTTAGATTTTTTTGAGTTTTGAAATAAAATGTAAAAGACTAACAAATTGAAATTAACAATTAAGGAACCAATTAAGCTAAACAATCTCAATTAATCAGAAATTTAATTAATAAAACTAAAATTAATTAAGTCCTAATTAACCTAATATGCAATGGAACTAAAAGATTAACAAAACTAAACTAAGAACTAAGCTAGATTAGAAAACAATTAATGCAATATGAGCTGAAAATCGAAAAGCCCCAAAATCAAAATTCTAGGGTTCATCATTGTATTTAAATTATAAATTCTCAAAATTAATCCATAACAATTGTAATGTCTATTTAATGGAAACTAAAGAAGCGAGAAAAATAACTAACATCAAGTAAATAAACAGCAAATAAAATGGCCAAAGGTCTAAGCCAAATATCTCAAAAGTACATCATAAACTTTAAACTAAAATTAAATAAATAGTAGAGACTGGAAAGAGCAAGCCAAATGGATGGAGATGGAGGTGGTAGGCAATGGAGGACGGCTGGGCAGCGACAGACATTGGACCCCTCAAGGTTCTTCAATGTGTGGCACTCTCTATTCGTGTTGCGTCCAAACGAAAAACAAGAAAAAAAAAATAACTCCCTCGGTTGTGTCCCTCTCCACACGAAAACAGGAATTCTTGCTTTTTCAAAATGCCCCTAGCGTCTCGCGTTCGTCCGTTGCGTGCGTGCATGGTTTTCTTTTTCTTTCTTTTTTTTTCTGTGTTGACCAGCTGCGTTTGAGAAAGAGCCCCTGCTTTGCATAAAATTAAAATGCCAAATTGTTGTCGTTTCTCTCCAAAATGCCCCATGCTAAAACTCAACTTTTTATCAAAACCCAAAAACAGCTTGGGTCCCGCGTGTTGTGTGGCTTTAGAGAATAATAAAAAAAAACCTGGTGCCTTTTTGACCTTTCTATTTTCTCATGCTTTGCATTTCTTGGCCTAAAAAGAAAAATAAAAAAAATAGAAATCAGAGAATAAAATAAAATAAAAAGAAAGAATAGAATATCAAAAATGTGGTGTGCATGTGCGGAAATATTGTTCAATTAAATCACAAATTATAAAATTAAGCATTAACTATGCTATAAATTAATTTAAATCACAACTCGGATTTATGCATCTTAACTATTTTTTCATCTAAAATCAATAATAATGTAATGAAATGATTCAAATATATGGGTTCTAGATGCAAAAAATATGCAATAATTCAGCTCAATCACACCCCCAACTAGCATTTTGTTAATCCTTGTGCAAAATAGTGAAAATTAATTGAGATAAATATTGCATAAAGATCGAAATCCAAACAGAAGTAATCAAACACACCTATCGATAAAGTCAAGTGTTAGCAATGCACATGTGATTGGGGTTAACATTCGTAGCTAGCGATCAGAAGCTAACGACGTGCATACGATTGGGGTTAGCCTTCGCCCAAGCACAATTGAGCAATGTCTCCTGCCCACTTAGAAAGATGAGTGTTAGCAACACGCATGCGAACGGGCTAACACTCGCACCTCAGCAATGCAGTTGAGCAATGTCTCTTATCTACTAACAAAGTCGAGTGTTAGCTATGCACATGCGGTAGGGGCTAACACTTGCACCTGGTGATCGAAAGCTAACAGCAAGCATGCGATCGGGTTTAGCCTTCTCCCAAGCGCGATAGAGCAATGCCTCCCACCTTCTCAGAAAGCTGAGTGTTGGTAGTGCACATGCAATTAAAGCTAACACTCACATCTGGTGATCAAAGGCTAACAAGGATAACACTCACACTCGGGGATGCAGGGTTAATAAGGCTGTAAGATCATAATTAGCCTCCGCCTTGGTGGCACATACATTGGTCAATAGTATAACGATGGTAAGAAACCAAGGGCAAAAGTAAAACAAAAGGATGTGTCGTAAATAAAAGGGGTGATGAGAAGAACAAGAGACCTAACAACACCCAATCAAAGATCAAATCAAACACAAAGTTAGGCATGGAAACTCAAGCACAAAATAGAATACTACAAAAGGGATATATTACAAGCAATGGCCTAAGAAGTTGAGCTGCCAGCTGAAAGATTGCAAGGTGGCTGGTTTAGGAAAGCGTCGGGCATCACGTCAGCATTGAGAGACTCCAGATAGGCTACGACGGTTGCATCTGGAAGAAGCGCCATTAAGTTCAAATCCTTCAGGTTTGCCTTGGGGTTCACTAATAGGAACCTTTTTTTTTTTACTTATAAAAAAAAACTAATAGGAACCTTTTTATCATCCTCATCTCGAGATTGTATCTAGCACCCCACACCCAGTCACATACCTGGGTAGCCATCAAGAGTTGGGAAAAAGGTTGACAATATATCCCTGAAGGATAAGAGCTCGGCATCCAGCTCTTCAACACGCCGTTGAGACTTTGCGAGTTTTTCTTTCACAGTCCCAGTCACGCAATGGAGTTGGAAATAGGGCCCATCATATTGACTAAGCTCCTCCTTAGCTGATCTAAGCCTAGTATCTGACTAGATTAACTCACCATGGACAATGTCAAGGTCAGACTGTAGGCGCTGATGAGAATCTTTAGTTGCGCAGTCATCCCTGCATAATCAAAATAGTGCTTCCCAAGCTCCACTAGGTTAGCCTCTAGCTTATCGCCGCAATCACGCTCAGACTCCAACACATCCTCTAAAAGCATGGTCTTATGCTCAAGGTCATGGGCCTAGACCAAATCACCCAGCGCCCTATCTAGAGCGAATCTCTTCACAACCAGGGTATGCTAGAGGCCTGAAACCTCAGCCATCAAAACGGCGATCTCGGCCTCGTGGACACGCAAGCGAGAACCTAATTAGGAGTATGCTTCATCCCATCTTTCTATCGCCTCCTTGGCCTCTAAAATGGCTCGATGAGCTCCCTCCACGAAAGAATGAGAAGAACGAATTTGCTCCACCCAACCGCACTGAGGGCGAGCAATCCAATGAGCTAGAGTGTGATGCCCCCAACCTCCACTTGGGATGTAACGGAGACTTAGAGCGTTGAGACATGCAACACAAGGTTACATACCCCCGTACCTGATAGCTAATATGCAATGCATCCTAGAAATGCAGCTAGCACTTTGCAATAATCGCAATGGAAAGTAATAGTGAAAATGAACTTATGCGAGAATAACTAAATCATCCTAATAATATATATTGAACCATAAGTTTCAAAACATCAGGTAGCTTAATCTTAGTACAAAATATCAAGTTCTCCAAAGGGATCTAAACCAGTTTGCTTCATGCGTTATATAGCATGAAGGGTTAGGCCTAGAAATCAGTGTTTTTGGTACCGTATCGTATCGGCCGGTACGACCGGTATATGCCGTACCGGCCGCTCGACCGGTACCGGAAATATAGATGTTCCATTTCGCTTAAAATACCGGGTGTACCGGCCGGTATTTGATGTTTCGGCCGAAATACTTATTTCGGCCGGTACGCAATTCTGCAACTAGCAACAATGGCATTTTTGAAATTTTAATAAACTTTCAGGGGCAATTTTGGACTTTCACGTATTAGGGTTTTGACTTTTCTGATTTCTCTCCTCTCTTTTTCGGTTTCACACAAACAAATCCAATTTGTTCTCTCACTCTCAGCCTCAACCGACCTGACCAACCCTCAAGCAGCTCTCAAAGTTCAAACAAAGTTTGATTTTCTTTGAATCTTTCAGCTAGCGGCAGCGACAGCAGAGGTGCTCAAGTGCAGCTCGTATTCGTATTTCGTAATCCTCAGCTCGTAATCTACAGGGCAGACCGGTAGAGAGTCAGACCTTTTTCTTGAAACTAATTTAATTTTTTTGTTAGTTTATTTTATTTATATAGGTTATGTGAATATTTTAATGTTGTTTTCTTGTTCTTATTTAGTTACCTTCTTTGTTTTTCCCTATACATTTATGCTTAATTTGTAACTAGCAAGAAATGTGATAAAAACTGATGATCTTATATTTTTAAAATTTAAGAATTTTCATTTTTCGGCTTTTCCATCAACATCATAAAGGATTAAAAAAAAAAAAGTAAATGATTGTACCCATTAAAAATAAAGTAAATGATTGTAAATTTTTCAGCTTTTCCATCAACATCTTATATTATTTTATGGTCTCATGCTATATTATTATTTGTAAAATAAAGTAAATGATTGTACCCATTAAAAATTTAAAAGACTTGTTTTTTGAGATGATTGGTATTAAATTAATAATAAAAAGTGGATATATCATATATATAATAAATCAGAATTGTATTTTTTATGGTATTAACTTGGTGATTGTTTATTGCTATTGCCTATGCAGATGCTTTATTATATATATGAGGTATTTTGATTTTTGTGACTTATACGCAAAATCTGTGATAAAAAAAAATATCCTTATTCAAGTATTAGCTAAAATTCAGTGGGTGTTTGCATTGTTTGGTACTTTTTTTTATGATGAATCTGGTGTTTTTTTAAAGCTAATCATGTTTGGATTTGATATTTTAATGAATTTCTTCTTTTTTTAATTTTGCTTACTTATAACTTATAAGTGTTAATTTTTTATACTTTAATAGTTAAAAATGTCTAGTTGTCAATCAACCGGTGGTATGACTTCAACTCCAACACTTGCTCCGATAAGATCAGAAGATCCAGCATGGGCCCATGCACGTGCTGTGCCAGGGGCAAGAAATAATACTGAATGTTTATATTGTAATAAAGTAATTAGAGGTGGTGGGATCACTCGGTTGAAGCATCATCTAGCCGGAATTCCAGGCGATGTAGAAGCATGTAAAAAGGTGTCTGAAGATATAAAATGGCAAATGAATGAGTTACTTAATGAAATGAAAAAAAGCAAAGAGAAGAGAAGGAGAATAAGGTCAGAGATTGGAGGCGATATAGATTTAACATCTGATGATATTGATGATCGTAATAATATGGAGGGACAGTCTCAGCTTTCAAAAGGTAAGGGGAAGTCGAAAGAATCTGGAACTGGAGAGTCAGTGGGGGGATTAAGTAGATTTTTTGCTCCAAGAACAACTCCTGGGGCCCAACCTTCAATTAAGAGTTCTATGTGTTCAAATGAGATGATTGTAAAAGCAAAGATGGCTGTAGCACGCTGGTGGTATGATGCTAATCTGCCTTTCAATGCTGCTTAATCTAAGTTTTATCAACCAGCTATCGATGCCATGACTGCTATTGGACCAGGATTCAAGGGCCCATCTTTATATGAGTTGAGAGGAAATTTATTAAAGATGGCTGTGGATGAGGTTCAAGATTATTTGCAACAAATTAAGAAGGTTTGGAATGAGACTGGTTGTTCACTAATGGCAGATGGTTGGACAAACTAGAAGCAACAATCAATAATCAACTTTCTAATTTATTGTCCGAAAGGTACAATGTTTTTAAAGTTTGTTGATACATCTGGCCTTTGAAAAGATGCTGAAACATTGTTTAATATCTTTGATGTGGTTGTTCAAGAAATTGGAGCTGAGAATCTTGTGCAGTTCATAACGGACAATGATGCAAGTTATAAAGCTACAGGAAAAAAGTTACAACAGAAGTATGGCTCTTTCTACTGGTCCCCATGTGCAGCTCATTGTATAGACTTAATGTTGGAGAATTTTTCAGATCCAAGATATTTTCCCCTTATTGATGATACCATAAAAAGGCAAAAAAGATAACAAAGTTCATCTATAACCATGGTTGGGTTTTGGCATTGATGAGAAAAGACTTTACCAAAGGTCATGATTTGTGTCGTCCTGCAGTTACAAGGTTTGCGACAAATTTTTTAAGTATCCAATGTTTGCTCTTGTTTAAGAAAGAACTCAGACAAATGTTTACTTGTGATAAATGGATTGCATCAAGTCATTCTAAGAGCAGTATAGGGAATGAGATAGCTGAGATCGTTTTAGAAGATAAAGAGTTTTGGGCTCAATGTCAATTTATTGTTAAAGTTAGTGAACCTTTGGTTCGTGTTCTACGACTTGTTGACGGGGATGAGAAGCCTGCAATGAGATACTTGTATGATGCAATGGAAAGAGCCAAATAGAACATAAAAGCAAGATGCAATAACAAAGTCAGTTTATTCAGTCCATTCACCAGGATCATTGATTCTAGATGGGATAGGCAGCTTCACAGTCCATTACATGCTGCGGGTTGTTTTCTTAACCCTGGAATTTACTATAGCCCCAATTTTAAAAATAAAAATGATGTTATAAGAGGCTTCAACAGCTGTGTTATGAAAATGGAACTTGATCCCGATAATCAAGACAAGATCATTGCAGAACTTGACTTGTATAAGAATGCAGTAGGTGAGTTTGGACATTCTTTAGCAATCCGCCAGCGTGATAAGATTAATCCAGGTATTATCATTTATCAATATCATTTGTTAAATAGTGTGACCATGTACTTTAAATTTTATCTTATTTTATTTTTACTTGTATTTAATTAATAATTTATAATTGCATTATTGTTATAGTTGCATGGTGGACCCAATTTGGTTGCGAGGTTCCAACGCTTCAAAGGTTTGCTGTTCGAGTACTAAGTCAATGTTGTAGTGCAACTGGATGTGAGAGAAACTGGAGCACATTTGATTTTATTCATTCAAAGAAGAGAAATAGATTAGTGCATAAACGTTTGAATGACGTAGTATTTGTTCGGTATAACTTGAAGCTGAGAGAGAGGTAAATTTTTTTAATACTAATGTTTTCATTGTTGAAAAATATATAACATTTTCACTTATGTTTGATTTTATTTTTACAGGAGCATAAAAAGGGGAAGAGATGCTTTAAATCCAATCAATCTTGAAAACATTGATTTGATGGAAGAATGGGTGGGTGAAGAATCTGAGCTTCTCGATGGAGAAGATTTGGATTGGGCAAATATTGAGGAGTCATTAGCTTCACTAAATGAGGAAGACAATGATAATGTTGGTATTGATGTTGATGACGGTGATGACGTTGATGAAAATATTTTGATTAACATGTCGAATCCTGATCCTTATTGTCTTTTTGATGAGGATGAGTATCTTTGATGACGTGGTGACGTTAATGATTTTAACATTATAATGTTGATGTTTATAACTTTATGTTAGTTGTAACTTAAAACTTAAGACTTGTATTGAGAAGTATTGAGTTTATGACTTATTCTGTTGTTATTTTGGAATACAGTTAATGCTTGTATATATATAATTTATTCAGGTATAAATTATTCCGAAACGGTACACAAAACGGTACCGGTACCGAAACGGTATTGGGACCGAAATATTATCCCGAAATGGTACACGAAACGGTACCGGTACCGAAATATTTCGTTCCAGTGCCTTGACCGGTACGACTTCCGGTACGGTATTCAAAAATTTGCTAGAAATATCAAGATAAGATCAAGTCTCCTGTCGACGTCTGGTTCCTCCTCAGTCCTCTCGATCCATTGGTCCATTGGGTCCATTTGCATCTACAACTTCTATCATTTTGAGTGTGGGTCCACAAAGGGTGAGATTTACTTGAAGTCTTAGTAAGTTAGACAACCCACGTACACAAAGATAAACTATGCATGAAGAATGATAAACATGAAATGCATGCAATGCAGAAAAATTGATTTTTTTTTCTCCCATTCAGATTTCTCAAGAAAATAGATTTTTTTATGCAGATTTTCTTACAGAGAACATAATTTCACTTTTGTCATAAAAACTTAGTCTTTCATTATAAAATCATGGAATTAATGTAACGTATGGTATCATCACAGCTCCCCATATGCACTGTGAGTACTTGTCGGTGACCGTAGTGCAATTCAAGTTGAAACTACGTTGCCTATAGACTAGTTCTCAATGCATTGGTAATATAACATAACATCATAAAAATTATAACATGTACACCCACTAGCATAGGTGTTGTAACGTATGACTTCGCTCCGGCATTCTTTAAAAAGAACTCATTCAAAGTCTGTTGATTATTCTTCGTCAACCCAGAGGTTACCACTCCATATTTAATCACTCTAGATTAGACAGAGGAGTTGCACTAGGATACTTCCCCATCCTAACTTTTGGGGTCGTGATAAGATAATTTTCATGTAGAGGCTTTCGAAAAAGAATGATTTTCATGAAATGCATATGAGTGGAATAAAAATGATGCTTGAATGCAAAATGTTGGGACAGCTCATGGAAAAATGACAGTTCATGGAAAAATGACATTTATCAATAAATTATAAATAATCGATCAAGGTGCAAGTTAGAGGCCAACTTACAGACTACTGGAGTTGTAAGCGAAGTACTGGCTGTGAAATAAATTATGCTAAGTTTGAATCTAACTAACATAAGGAAAATAAATAGTGACATGAAAGGGAAATTATGAAAATGCCCTTAGACGTCTAAATGATGCATGCTATCTAATAATCCATAACCTATCTCATGAAAGGCACAACATGCACTCTAGTTGATGCTTGAGTGAACTCACTAATGATGCATGCAAGGCAAAACCTTGAAAGAACATGCTCACTAGAATCCTCAAGGACATACTTAAATCCTAAGTTTGAGCAAGTTCATCCCAACACTTAGTCATGCCTAATGATGCCAACAAAATCTCAATGATGCATGATATGATCCTATCCACGCTAATTATCATGTATTCTTCTTATCCCAATCAGAAGGCTTTCTAAATGCTCACATTTCAAACCTAAGTAAAATAAGCTAATTTTTTCAAATGAAGCATGATTAAAAGTCAAACCATTCATGCTTTGATGATCAAAACAGATAGAACTTAAAACTAGTTATGACGTATTTCTCATCTTAATCTAAACCTCCATAAATAATCCTATGATCAAACTATACCATACTTAATCATGCCGTAGCTAATTTCCTCAAAAATGCATTTAACCTCAACCCTAGCCTAAATATGCAGCTCGACTACTAAGGATCCTCATGCTAAAATGACTACTAACACCTTAAAAATAAAAAATAACAAGGAAACTAAGATCAAGAGAGGAAATAATCATAAAGATTGGAGCCCTTGAAGCTTCCAAATCAAACTCTAAGAACTCTCAAGAATACTCAAGAATACTCAAGAACACTTAAGAGGAGAAGAGAGGAAGTGAAGTGAACAGGGGTTTATATAGCCATGGAGATGAGGGTGGTGTTGGGCTTGGGTGCTACCTCATTGGGTGGTTTGGGTGGTGGCTCATGATGCCTCTCAAGCTTAGCTCCTCCATGTAGGTTAGCATGATGGTGTCTAGGTTGTAGGAAAAATTAACCATAAGGGAAGAGAGAGAGGGAGAGTTGCCGTGTAGGTGGTGAAGAGAGAAAATATGGTGTAATTAATGCTAGGGTTTAAGCCTTTAATGACCGGCAGTTAGGGTTTCTACAAGGGGTTTACAATTAATTAAAATAAATAATAAAAATCTGCCTCTCATTAAGAGGGAGTTTAGACCACACTGAGGAAGAATGTTAAGATATAAAATAAATAATAAAAATCTATCTTTTCCCATTAGCTTAAACTTTTGAGAAGAGTGGTGATTTCCACATGGTATTAGAGCAGAGCTCCTGAGTTTAAATCCTAACTCTACACTCTAACCCATTTAATTAAATATTCCATGTGTTGGGCCACCTATTGAGGGAGAGTTTGGCCTACACATGAGGGGAAGCGTTAAGATATAAAATAAATAATAAATTCTTCATCTTTCCATCAGTTTAAACTTTTGGAACAAGTAGTGATTTCACAATTTACACAAGGCAAGCTGTTAGAATGGCAACCGAAGAAGGCATCTCTAAAGTTTGCTGAGGGACCATGTGAAAACCTGGACGTAGCCAAATCCCCACTTGCTACTTTATTATTTTAGCCTTAGCCCAATTAGAATTTATCCCGCAGATTTAGTGAGGTGAGAACTTAGGAAGTAACAAGGGACCCTACCTTTTTCTAAATGAGATAGGCGTACAATCCCACAAGAAGGCCCATGGGACTAGGTGAGTTCGGCCACCTCAAGGCTTAGGATTTAAAAAAAAAAAAAAAAAAAAAAAAAAAAACCCAATTAGGGTTTTGGGTTATGGAGGGAGGTGCCCACTTGGGAGAAAGTGACCTTTAGTTTCCCTAAACTTCTGTCATTTGGAACCTTGGGAAGGGGCATTTTGAGTTTGGTAAACAACTTGCCACTTGGCAAACATGCTACATAGCTTCTAGAGGAAGAAAGAGATCAAAGGAAGACATGGCATCGACTCACTTAGAGCACACTCCCACTCCATCAACCACCATGCCAATTGGCCAAAATGCAACCTCACCTCTAGGGTTCATTGTATCTGGACTTAAAATTGGAAGAAGGGAGGAGAGAGAAGTGGATTTCGGTTATCCAAGAGGCACACGCCATCCACCACTAGCATGTATGCATGGGAATCTCTAGGAGATGCAATGATGAGGAATTATAAGAAACACATGGGGAGTTCAAAAGTGTGAAGACAAAAGTCTTTAGGAGACCTTTAGGGTTTCGACTAAGGGGATGAACATGCCTAACCATGAAAGCCAATCTTCTTCTTGCCACTTGTCACACATGCACAAGATTTTAGAGTTTCTAAAAGGGGCAATAATGAGGAAGGTGAAGATGAGGCTCTGGGAAGGAGCCACATGCCACCCATGATGGCTTCTAGAAGAATCTTTGGGTAAGAAAGACAAGAGGGTTTCATCTAAGGCAAACACACGCACGCAATATGCCAAATGGCATCCATGCACATGCCTAGGGACCAAGAAGATTTTGGTCATGATGAGAAGCACTTATGGTTTCGGCTATAGAGACCTACATGCCTTTTGTCAATAGTGTGGGTTCATTGAACCTTGACCACAAAGAGGAATGGCAAGAGTCACTTAGGGTTTCGGTTCAGGCAAAGAACCTTGCCACTTGTCATCCATGCTAGATAAACCTTTGGCATTTTCGAGAGGGTAATGATGAAGAGGTAGAAGGAAGATTTCTGCCAAGAGAGGAAGCAACGTGCCACATGGCCCCCATGCACAAGGATGGTTTTCACCCTCAGGAGTAATGATAAGAGAGAGAGTGTATGGAATTGAAGAGGTATTTAAGGGCTTCATTATAAGGGCCAGCGCCCTACACCCCACTAGAAGTCACCCAAAGGTCATTTTGTTCAATTTTCAAAAGACACCCTTTAAGGGCTTCATTAAAGGGTTCAGCTTGGGTGAGTGAAAGATTTATAACACCACCTTGTCTCGAGTTGTGAGGATGATCGGAATGTTTGGTTCTACCACGATGGATCTTGTCATGTATGAGAGTCTAGGATTTTCCTCTCAAGGAGACCGAAATCGCCACTAGTGAGAACGGGAATAAAAGAAACTTTGAAGGGCTTGGTGACACACAACCACCACTAGGGTTTTGAAGAAGGGTCTCCCTTCTAATGAAGCTCTCGGCCATGAGAGTTGATGAGCACACACGAAGTATACTCCTTACACACACCACGCACACTAGAAACTATTAGGGTTAAAAAGGATCGAACCATTGGAAGTTTTACCAAGTAAGGAGAACATTACCTCCATTCGGCCTAGGAAATTTCCTCAAGAATCGAGTTCATGAATGGTTACAAAGTGAGAAAGAAACCCTAGAATCGAATAGGGTGAACCCTAGAATGCGACACACACACAAACACACTCGAATTTGAAGTATTATTGTTTTCACTAAGTTTAATGATTTAAACAATACATTTCCAGCTTGCTTGGTTGTTGGCATTTTCTTTACATCAGATATTTGTAAGTTAGCATTTAACTTACTTTTGGATAATGTACTTATGTAGTTTGTAAACTTTGCATCTGTTGTTCAAACTGTATTATGGAATTGCTACTTGTCACATGCTATAGTTGTATTGTATTCTTGCATGCCATACTCGTATGTTGACTCAAATGACATGTTCGATGCTTTAGAAATGATGTATGCTCTGTTGAATTCCATATGATACACTCAAGTATAATGCATGTTCTAATTATTTCAAGCCGTAATCATGATGCACTTTTGATATATGGCACAAGTACATGATTGCATTGCATAAGAGTCACATGGTTTCATGTTATACATGTTCGGGTCATGTATTAAAGGAAAACAAAATTTTGTTACAAGTACAAGTCACATGCATTTAGGGTTGTGCATTTTTTAAAAGAAAGAAAAACGGTTTTTGTCCGGACCCCAAATGCTAGGATGGGGGATTATCCTAGTGGAACTCCTCTGTCCACTCTAGAGTGTTTAAATTGGAGTGGTAATCCCTGGGTTGATGAAGTACAGTCAACAGATTTTGAATGGGTTCTTTTTAAAGGATTCTAGAGTGAAGTAGCACCTAACGCTAGTGGGTGCAACACATTGAAAATGAGGTGAAGGCAAAATGCAAACTGCCATATTATATGAACTCTGACGTACTCACACCCAGTCAAGAGGGTTGGCTATGTTATGCGGTAACTAGCAAGGAGTCCATGGTGCGTAGGAGAGCTGTGAGGTATCCACCCACATTGTTATTGGATTAAATGGCTATAAATGGTTCATGATTTGGAAACGGAACTTTTGTATGATTATTTTGAAACTCTATTACATGATTACATGGTAAATATTGTTGAGATAAGTACATGAAAGAAATGAGTTATTTGTCAAGTTCATATCCATGTATTCATACTCATGGTTTGCCATTACATGCTTTCGTTATATTCATGTATGTTTTTTGTTAACTTGCTGAGATTTCTTGATATCTCACTTCTACTACCATTCTCCCTGGAATAGTAGAAGTTATGACAAGACTAGAAGTGGACCATGGGAAAATGCAAGTGGGAGGGTCCCCTAACAATTAAGGAGGCTTCAAAGAGCCCCGAGCGCTCTGCGAAGCCTAGAATAGATGAAAGACTAAAGGCAGCCGATAAGCTCATTATTGAAGTACTAAAACTTTTCGAGGACTTGCAGAAGATTATAGTAAAAGACAAGCCCAATTAATATGTTTTTTTTTTGGATCCTATATAAATAGTGTTTTGGATTGTTGTAAACTAAGTACTAAGGGTTGTGGTTTAAAAACCTTATTTTGTATTTTGAAAGTTTATAAATAAGTATTTTCGGACTTTAATAGTTACTTTATTTGGTACCATACATAAATTGCTCTATCTTTACTTAAACTTGAAAATTTTTCGTTGCGATTATTGTATACTGCTAGTAACATGTTAGGTGCATTGCATGTTAATTGTTATGAACGAGGGGTGTATAGCTTTGAGTTACATGTCCTGATGTTTCTCTCTCAGTTCAATCCCAAGTGGGGTCTGGTGGCGTCACAGATCACAATTCGATCTTCCCGTTGCTCGTTGGAACCATGCATCTCCTCGCCAAGATTAATTCCAGGCGAAGAAACAAACTTAGGCAAGGAGGATATGGGAACGTCCCCGTCAAAGACAGCAGCTGGTGAAGGTTCACGCATAGGGGAAGTAGGCTATTCCCCTGTAGTATCGAAAGTTTCCCCGCCAAAGGCATCAACTAGAGTGGACGAGGGGGAATCAATTGCAGCCTTGTTGTCCTTGCCCACGATCTCGCAGTCGACGAGGACTTGCTCTTCTCCACCAATGTGTAGATCCTCAATGAATTTTCTCCCCTTCAAAGGAAAAGGGCGATGATTCAAACCTCTCAAATAGGGCCTCAGGGAGAAAGCCTGCGACGACATTCGGGACCGAATAAAAAAAATAAGCATCCATCATCGAGGTCAAGTCCCGAGACCTTTGTTCAATTACCTCTGCAAGATGATCAAGGTGTGCTGACGGTGGAGTAGATTGAACTTCCATGCGACCATCGGATGAAGGGGTAGCAGGTGATCGAGGGTGTCTTGAGCACCCCTTTAGGCTATCGAGGTCCTGACGAGCGCGTGACACGCCATGTGCACCAACACCCTTGACGACAGGGCTTTTTCCCTTCAGGAGGGAAGGAGCTCATGGCACGCGGAAGACGTGATGAGAATTCTCCAAGGACAAGAGAACGGGAGGAAGGAAATCCTCCAGTGGAAGGAGGTAAAGCCATAGTAGAAGCCATTTGCCAAATGAGGGAAGTGGTGCGATAGCAGATAATCCAAGGGTAAAATAATAGACAAGAGCCACCAAGAGGCGAGGGTCATGGCTATCCATTTGAAATGTTTCTCATATACCTGTACTCGAATTTTATAGGTACTGAAGGGGCATTGAGAGCCAACAAGTGGTTCATTGACCTGGAGAGAACCTTCGACATAAGTGGATGCAAGGAGAAACAAAAGGTCCAGTGTGCTAGAAACTTGCTCCTAGGGGAGGCCGACATATGGTGGGACACTAAGAGGCTACTGCTCATACGAGAGCTTGGAAATATTGCTGCTCTTGCATGGGAGAGATTCAAGGAATAATTCGACAATAGGTTCTTCCCTGAGTTTTCCAAACAACAAAAGGCCTAAGAGTTTACCAACTTAGTGCAAGGCAATCAGACTGTGGAGTAGTATGCAACTCGCTTCATTGAATTGGGAAGGTTTACCCCGCACTTGATATCAATCGAGAAGTTGCAGGCCCACTAGTTTCAACGAGGCCTATAACCAAGGACTCGAAGCTAGGTCGCTTGTTTAAGGATTGAGAATTTTCGAGAATTGGTGAACATTGCTTCGATAGCTGAGGCAGAGTAGAGGAGTTTGATCTCTCAGATCAACGCAGAACGAAAGAGGGTGATGCCCTACTCACCTAGGGGAAGCATGGAAAAGAAGAGGGTTCCCTTCTCAATGGATAAAGGAAAATGTGTGATGGTTGGAAACCCACACCAGTCATGCCACCAATGTGTCGAAGGTGTGGGTGGAGACACAACGGAAAATGCCGATTAACCATTGGAGCCTGTTTTAAAGGAGGCTAGACAGGCCAGTTGATTCAGGATTGTCCCCGCAATACGCCTAGTGGCGGAGCTTCACCCGATGGCAATCCTAGAACCCCAATAAAAGCTAGAGTCTATGCCATAAGTCTAGGAGAGGTGGATTTGGAAGCTGATGAAACGGTAAAAGCTAGAGTGTTTATTGGTATCTCTTAAAATCCTACCTTGGTTGAGTAGCTAGCTTTAATTGCGTCCTTTAGATAATTGTAGTTATCGTGATAGGTTAAGATTAAGTTGTTGCAATACTCGGCCTGTGTCTTGTTTGATTTTGGAGCATCACAGTCTTTTATATCTATTACTTTCATACGACTGTGTGATTTGATTACATAGCCTTTGCCTCAAAAGGTTCTGGTAGCTATTCCGGATGGAAACATAGTTGGTTGTACACTTATAGTTAGGGACTACACGTTAGAGGTTGCAATTTTGGTATTGAAGGCCGACCTAATTGTCTTTCATCTGATGGAATTTGACATAATCCTAGGAATGGACTGATTGTTTAGGCACTATGCTAAGATTGATTATTAGAAGAGGGAGGTAGTGTTCGAATCACCCATCGATAAGATTTGCTACATAGGAGAACCTATCAAGGTATCCCCATTGGTTGTTACAACTTGTCAGGGCTAAAAGAAGTATTCTGGAAGGTGCGACCGCCTACCTGTTGTTTGAAATAGATAAGGCAGAGGAGCCCAAGGAAGTATAAGGAATACCCATAATAGAGGATCTCCCCAAAGTGTTTGCTGATGGCTTGCCTGGATTACCCCAAGATAGAGAAATAGAGTTTTTCATAGAACTAGAGCCATCAATCACCCCTGTACATAAAGTGCCTTATAGAATGGCCCCAACGGAATTGAAGGAATTTAAGGTCCAAATTGAGGAACTCTTGGAAAAAGGGTTTATTCGACCTACTTTGTCCCCATGGGGTGCGCTAGTATTGTTTGTGAAGAAAAAGGATAGATCCATGCATATGTGTATTGATTATCAGGAATTGAACAAAGTGATCATCAAGAATAAGTACCCGTTACCACGAATTGATGATCTCTTAGATCAATTGCAATGAGCTTTCAGCATTCTCTAAGATAGATCTAAGGTCGGATACCATCGGCTTAAGATTCGAGAGCAAGATTTCCTTAAGACTGTCTTCAGGACTCATTGCGGACATTATGAATTCTTAGCAACGCCTTTTGGATTGACAAATGCTCCAGCAACATTTATGGACTTAATGAGTCAGATCTTTAGGCCTTATCTGGATAGTTTCGTGGTAGTCTTCATTGATGATAGTTTGATCTATTCCCGAAGTGATGAGGAGCATAGGATACACTTGGGATTAGTATTGGAAAGATTGTATGAACACCATCTCTACGCGAAGCTCAACAAATGTGAATTTTGGCTTCAAAATGTGAAGTTTCTAGGGCACGTCATTTCTAGCAAGGGGGTAGTAGTGGATCTTGCTAAGATATAAGCAATAACGGAATGACAGAAACCAACCTATGCCCATGAGATGTGTAGTTTCCACGATTTAGCAGGAAACTATCGGAGATTTGTCGAAGGGTTCACCAAACTCTCAGGACCCCTTACGACATTAACCAAGAAGAACGCCAAGAATGTTTGGAGCGAAGATTGTGAGAAGAGTTTTCAGGAGTTAAAGAAAAGATTGACTACTGCTCCAATATTGGCATTACTTGAACCTCATAAACCTTTTGTGGTTTATAGCGATGCATCCAAAATGGGACTAGGATGTGTACTAATGCAGAAAGAACGAGTTGTTGTATATACTTCGCGACAACTAAATGATCATGAGCAGAATTATCCCACCCATGACCTGGAATTAGCTGTGGTACTTTTTGTACTAAAGACTTGGAGACATTACTTATACAGAGAAAAGTGTGAAGTTTTCATTGATCACAAAAGCCTCAAGTATCTCTTTAGTCAAAAGAATTTGAACATGAAGTAGAGAAGATGGGTGAAACGATCAGCGACTACCAGTTTAAAATAAAGTATCACCTCGGGAAAGCCTAGACAGACACAAAGCCCTTATTTGCAAGCAAGAGGAGTTTGTTAATTGGAATTTCTTCGAAAAGTGCAACGTTAGCAGCAGTACAAGAGTTTGTACCATTGAACAATGTCATGATCAGGGAACAAAATCAAAAGGACGAGAAGCTTGGTAGATTCTGGCAGAAAATTCTGGAATCAAGAGGACCCTCACACTTTAGCATTTGTAAAGACGGAATGCTGTATTACAAGGAAAGGAAGGTAGTCCCTACAAACCCAAAATTGAAGGAGAAGATACTAAGAGAAGCGCATTATACCCCTTACACCCCACATCCCAGCAGTACTAAGATGTATCAGGATTTGAAGGGAAACTATTGGCGGGATGGAATGAAGAAAGATAAGATAGAATTCATAGCCAAGTGTTCTGTGTGTCAGTTGGTGAAAGCAGAGCATCAAAGCCTGGCAGCAGAATTACAACCGTTACCAGTTCCGGAGTGGAAGTGGGAAGATATCTCTATGGATCTTGTGATTGGATTGCCAAGGACGTTGATGGGAAAAAACTCCATATGGGTTATAGTTGACAGACTGACAAAAAGTTCTCACTTTTTGCATATCGCCAATACTGACTTTATGGACAAGCTGTCCAAACTATATGTTAAAGAGATAGTTCGGCTACACAGAGTACCTAGACCTATAGTGTCGGACAGAGATACATGGTTCAGGTCACGTTTCTGGCAAAGTCTGTAGAAGTTACTAGGAACCAGCCTAAGGATTGGTAGTGTATATCATCCGCAAACCAATAGACAGATAGAGTGGATGGTTCAAACATTGGAAGATATGCTCTGGGCATGCGCATTAGAAGCAAGTGGTGATTGGGAAGAGCACTTGGCTTTGGTGGCATTTGCCTATAATAATAGCTTCCAGGCCACGATTCAAATGGTGCCTTACAAGGCCTTGTATGGAAGGATGTGTAGATCCCTGCTATACAGGGATAAGGTCGATGAGAGAAAGATACTAGGTCCTGAATATTTGCAAGAAATCAAGAAGCAAGTCCTGTTGATCAGAGAGCAAATGCAGGCAGCTCAAAATAGACAGAAAAGTTACGCCGGTAGAAGAAAGAACCTAGAGTTCTCAATGGGCGATTGAGTGTATGTAAAGGTGTTGCCCTTGAAAGAAGTTATCAATTTTGGTAAAAGAGGGAAGCTAGGTCCCTAGTATGTAGGACCCTATGAAATTGTAGAACGGATTGGGCCGATGGGTTATTGCTTAGATTTACCCATGGAAATGCAAGGCATACATGATGTGCTCCACATATCTTCTTTGAAAAAGAGCTTTAGAGAACGAAGATTGGTGATAATGGAGCCAAGTAGCATTCAGCTCCATCCTAACCTATCCTACAAAGAATGGCCTATGCAGATTATAGATTGAAAGGGACAAGAGCTAAGGAATCGAAAGATATCTCTAGTCAAGGTGCTTTGGAACAATCCGGACTTCCAAGAAGCTACCTGGGAGAGAGAGGATTAAATGAGGACTAAATACCCTCATTTATTTGTCTCTTAAGAACTAGTGATCCTATGTTTATTTTTATTATACTCTTGGATTATTTAGCAATATGAATGTTTTGTCTAATTGCAACTTTTGTTTGATGTTGTTATTAAATATCAACCATACCCATGATAACAGGGCATGGCACGAACTAGAACAATTGCATGTATGTCTACATTGCCAGTAGCCAAAATTAGGAATATGAGAGAGCGTAGATGTGGGAACTGACAAGAAAGGCGGGATCGAATGATTGCGGCCCATTGGCAATAGAGAAGTTCAAGTATCATCGCACTCATGTGTTAAATGTGGATTTTAGAGGGAACAATTTCTTACGATAAGCATTGCCACATGAAAAGCGACAGCCTTCACATGACTCATTACTCTGGAGAGACGCTACAAGCTTGAGAGTAATCGGTCTTAATCAAGAGGACGAATCAAGTCATGCTTCAGAAGCCCGAGCTAGATGACACTCGGCATTGAAGATCTTTGATACCTCAATTGATCGTCTTCGTGTTCATGAGCAAGGCCAACCTTTGGCAGATGATGAGGCCACCATATAACAACATTTAAATGAGATGAGAGTAAACATGTATTACGACACCGATGTGGTCACAATATTCTATCTGTCCCAGGACTTTGTGACAGAGGAGGAAGAAGCTCCATCCCCTTCATCATTTGAGGCTTCGACGACAACTAGTGGACGAAATCTTCCAAGTGAGTTGCTACCCTTTGTTTAAATTTTTATCATCTACCTTAGGTACCGATTTCGAGTGTGAAATCTTTTCTTAAGGGGGGAGGATGTGACTACCAAGACTTCGCCAAGTCCTCACTTGGTACTTTATTATGTTAGCATTAGCCCAATTAGAATTTAGCCCCAGAGTTAGTGAGGAGGGAACTTAGGAAGTAACAAGGGCCCTACCTTTTTCTAAATGAGATAGGCACTGAAGCCCACAAGAAAGCCCATGGGACTTAGGGTTCTCGGTTATGGAGGGAGGCGCCCACTTGGGAGAAAGTGACCTTTAGTTTCCCTAATCTTCCATTATTTGGAACCTTGGGAAGGGGCATTTCGGGTTTGGTAAACAACTTGTCACTAGGCAAATATGCTAGATAGCTTCTAGAAAAAGCAAAAGAGATGAAAGGAAGACAAGGCATTAGCTCACTTAGTGGACATGCCCTTTCCACCAATCACCATGCCACTTGGCCAACATGCAATCTCACCTCTAGGGTTCATTGTATATGGATTTAAAATTGGAAGAAGGGAGGAGAGAGAAATTGATTTCGGTTATCCAAGAGGCACATGCCACCCACCCCTAGCATTTATGCATGAGAATCTCTAGGAAATGCAATGATGAGGAATTATAAGAAACACATGGGGAATTCAAAAGTGTGAAGACATAAGCCTCTAAGAGACCTTTAGGGTTTCGGCTAAGGGGATGAACACGCCTAACCATGAAAGCCAATCTTCTTCTTGCCCCACTTGTCACACATGCACAAGGCTTTAGAGTTTCTAGAAGCTGTAATAATGATGAAGGTGAAGAGGAGGTTTTGAGAAGGAGCCACACGCTTCCCATGATGGCTTCTAGAAGAATCTTTGGGTAAGAAAGACAAGAGGGTTTCGACTAAGGCAAACACACACGTAATATGCCAGATGGCATCGATGCACACACCTAGGGACCAAGAAGATATTGGTCATGATGAGAAGCACTTAGGGTTTCGGCCATAAAGACCTACACCCCTTTTGTCCATAGTGTGGGTTCATTGAACCTAGACCACAAAGAGAAATGGCAAGAGCCACTTAGGGTTTCGGTTAAGGCAAAGAACATTGCCACTGGCATCCATGCTAGAGAAACCTTTGGCATTTTTTAGAGGGCAATGATGAAGAGGAAAAAGGAAGATTTTGGCCAAGAGATTAAGCAACATGTCACATGGCACCCATGCACAAGGACCCTTCGATTTTCACTCTTAGGAGTAATGATATGAGAGAGTGTGTGTGGGGGAATTGAAGAGGTATTTAAGGGCTTCATTAAAGGGGTTGGCGACCTACACCCCACCAAAAGACACCTAAAGGTCATTTTATCCAATTTTCATATTTTACCTCCTATCTCTTTTCTCTCACTATTGTCTGCCGTAGGAAGAGCTAGCCAAACACCATATTTTTCCTACCTTCCAAACACCTCCAACTCACAAGCATAGGAAGGATTCTCAGGCATCACACTGGGCGGATATATACACTCCCCAACTAGCGTTTTGCTAATCATTGAGCAAAATAGTGAATTAATTGAGATGAATATTGCATAAAGATCAAAATTCAAACAGAAAAAATCAAACACAACTCTGAATTCTCACAAAAGTGACACGTTACTACTCAACCGCCTGGGGCTACACCCACCAAGACTATCTCAACAATCTTTCACATAGAATTGAGGCAAATGTCTCAAAACTCAAATGTGTATGTGGAGCTAAACTGGTTGTGTATTCCTCATTACTAGCCATGATTTGTCATAGGATTTTTCAACCTTAAGATTAATCATTGCTGATTCTAACTACCTCAAAGCCCAAGGGACTAGCAGTTTTCACGCCAGCTCTGTTTTTAAAGATTGAACACTCAACCCCCAAAGTCGTGGGTAACTGTTTCTAGCCCTTTACTTAGGAAATCTCACTAAGCCGCTTTATCTATTTTTTCTATTCTTTTCAAATCTTTTTTTTTCTTTCTTTTCCTTTTCTTTTTTTTTTTTTTTTTTTGAAGCATGGCTCGGTAGTCCTGCAGTTTACTTCTCCTGTGTTAAATCAATGAACAGTAAATAAGGAATACTACAAGCGTAAGCATGTGCAAAATGTCTTTCGAAATTTGCCCTTCGTTCTACAAAAATCTTATCAAGTATCATCTCAATAAGTATAGCATCCCGGTGTTTCAAGCTACACATCAACAAAATATGATGCATCGAAAATCGTGCTCTATGCTTAAGCTTGAAAATAAATCTTCACAAAATAATTCCGCTCAACTACTCCACTAAGATGCTCAGATTTCACAAAATACTAGAAATAGAGTGTGTGTCAATCATATGTGTATCAATGCACATCATATTAATGCAAATTTTTTTCTTTTTCTTTTTTTTAATTTTGTGCACACACGCTACCCCCAACTAGTGAGAGACATGGTCCTCAATGAATCGAACGAAAGAAAACAAAGTGCACAGGAATAAGCAAGCAAAACAAAACAAAACAAAATCAACATGAAATATAAAATCAAAGCAAAACAACAAATAAAAACAAACAAACAAAATGAAAGTAAAGAAAGCTGTAAATGGGGAAAAGATCAAAAGACTTCCCTGGAATCTTGCACAAGCAAGATCTCTTTGTGTGGATCAAAGATCTTCAGAAACGGCTTTAGACGTTGTCCATTGACAGTGAAGCTATTGCCATTCTTTGAATTGACAATGTCTACCGTCCCGTAAGGATGAACCTTTTTTACAATGTACGGCCCACTCCATCGAGATTTTGGCTTCCCAGGAAAAAGATGCAGTCTTGAATTGTAAAGGAGCACTTTCTGATCAGGGACAAGATGTTTGTCACGGATCTTCTTGTCATGCAAGGCATTCATTCGCTCCTTCGCCAAGCGGGAATTATCGTAGGCCTCTCTTTTTATTTCTTCAAGCTCTAAAATCACTTCAACAGCATGCACCTCTGACTCGTCGCAATCACCAGGCATCTTGCAAGTATTGAACACATTCATTTCCAATGTCATATTCTCGAATGTGAGTTTCAGCACTCCACTTCGACAATTTATCAGTGCATTGGAGGTAGAAAGGAATGGGCGCCCAAGGATGACAGGCGCCCAAGGATGACAGGCGCCTGGTAAATAGTAGTGGCTGCCTGCTGCATATCGAGAACTACAAAATCCACTGGGTAGTAAAATTTGTCCACCTTGACCAGCACATTCTCAACAATACCCCTCGGCACCTTGACTGATCTGTCAGCTAACTGTAGCTTGATGGAGGTCTTTTTTAGCTCACCTAATCCCAACTGCTCATACACTGAGAGCGGTAGCAAGTTCACACTACTCCCTAAATCAAGTAGAGCTCTCCCAATGCGTGACTCACCAATCATAATGGAAATATGGGGAGAGCCGGGATCTCCAAAATTTTGAGAAGTCTCGCTCAATATCAATGCGCTGACTTGCTCCGTTAGGAAAGTTTTCTTCTTTACATTTAGCTTCCTCTTCACTCTGCACAAGTCCTTTAGAAATTTTGCATATGAAAGAACTTGTTGTATGGCATCCAAGAGTGGAATATAAATCTTTACTTGCTTGAAAATCTCCTGAATCTCAGTGTGGTATTTGTTCTTTTGGCTAGCTGCCAATCTCTGAGGATAGGGAATCACAGGTTGGTACCCCTTACTAGTTTCAGGATCTGCACTCACAGGCATCTTCAGCTCTGGTCTCACTACCTCTGGTTCTTTTTCAACTTCACCAGTCTCTGTTGCATCTTCAGGTGTAGAAGCAACTACCTGTGTGTCCATAGTCATCTCTGGTTGGGGAACTTCCTTTCCACTTCTCTAAGTAAGAACGACCTTTGCTGTCTCAAAAACATCCCCTGAGACATTATGCACTTGCTGTTGTTGTTGCCGGTATACTTGAGGATTAGGCTGAGGCTGTGCTGAGAATTTCCCTTTCTCTAGAGTGCTCAATGTCCTGCTCATCTTATTGTTGGTGTCCCGCAAATCATTTGTGTTCTGATTGTTTGTGGTGGCCTGAATCTGCATGAATTGCTTAAGTGTGTTGGCCATTTGTGACATACTGTCATCTAGAGACTTCTTCGCAGATGATTGAGGTTGAGAACTCCGTGCAGCTACATGAGGCTGAAATCCTGGAGGTGCTACAAAAGGATAGTTCTGATAACTCTGATATGGCTGATACTGGTGCTAGGGAGCAGCCTGATGAAATGGCTGCTGAGAAGGTGGTGGAGACCGGCTAGGCTAATCATTCCTCCATGAGAAATTTGGGTGATTCTTCCACCCTGGATTATATGTATTGGAGAAAGGCTGATTTTGTGCTCTATTAACCCAGTTTGCTGATTGCATCTACTCAGAGCCACTCTCCTGAAATACTGGCATGATTGGGCAATCTTGGGTCTTGTGGTTTGAATCAGCACATAAAGAACATGTTTCTACTGTTTTCACGGCCTTCACATTTTCCATCTCCATTACCTCTAATCTTCTAGTCAATGCAGCTATTCGGGCTTGAACGTCAGTGTCCTCCTTAAGCTCGTATCTGCCCCCACCAGCAATAGCTCTTAGTGGCTGTGCTGTCAATGAAACTCGATCAGTGAGAGTGTTCCATTGTTGTGCACTCTAAGCCAGATAGTCAAAAAATGGCAATGCTTCATCAGGTTCCTTGTTAAAGAATTCTACATTTCACATAGTCTGAACAAACTGCTTGCATTGTGGAGTGAGACCAGCGTAAAAATAATTCACCAACCTTCAGGATTCAAAACTGTGATGTGGACAGATGTTCACCAAATCCTTAAACCTTTCACAGCTAGCCTGGAAAGTCTCATCAAATTTATGGTTGAACTGACTGATCTGCTCTTGTAAATACTGAGTTCTCTGAAAAGGAAATTTTTTTTATAAGAACTCACGTTGCATATCATACCAACTAGAGATAGAATTAGGCCTCAAAGAATTAAATCAAATCTTCGTTTTATCCTTTAAAGAGAAAGGAAATAAATAAAGTCTAATAAATTCATCAGTAGTGGCTCTATTGATAAAAGTAGTACAGACCAACTCAAAATCTGTCAAGTGCTAATAAGGACTCTCAGAATCCAATCCGTGGAACTGAGGTATCACTGACATTATGCCATGCTTAATAGAAAAATTAGGTGCATCATCAGGTAAAATAATGCATGATGGTGTAGTGGTGCGAGTGGGCTGCAAATAATCTCTAAGAGTGCGTGGTGCAGGTGCAGCCATGGTTTGTTCAATTTCATTTCCCTCGTCTGTAGAAAAAACAGAAGAGCTATCTATCTCTGGGTTGTGTATACTACTCTCAGTGCTCGATGTAACTCTAACCAACCTATTTGAATTGTCCCTAATCCATGACATGAAATATCAATCCGAATAGCATAAGGTTCAAGTGACTGAGTAGTAGGTGACAAGTGAAATGTGTAATCAGAGATAAGATAGTGACAGAAACATTTGAGATAAAAACTACAAATAATCTCTAAGAGTGCGTGGTGCAGGTGCAGCCATGGTTTGTTCAATTTCAATTTCCTCGTCTGTAGAAAAAATAGAAGAGCTATCTATCTCTGGGCTGTGTATACTACTCTCAGTGCTCGATGTAACTCTAACCAACCTATTTGAATTGTCTCTAATCCATGACATGAAATATCAATCCGAATAGCATAAGTAAGGTTCAAGTGACTGAGTAGTAGGTGACAAGTGAAATGTGTAATCAGAGATAAGATAGTGACAGAAACATTTGAGATAAAAAAAAATAAAAATAAAAATAACGAGTTTAAATTTACGTCAAACAACTAATTCCCGACAACGGTGCCAAAAACTTGACTCACTCAAAAATGAGTAGCACAAAGGCTATCCCAAGTGCAGGAGGATGTCGCGTAATAATTAGGAATAAATTCCTAGATCGTCTCCTCAGAGAAAGTTACTTAAAATCAAACTCGTTTAAAATGATGAAAATATTCACAAAGAGAAAATAAAAATGATGGTATGTGCAATGGATGAAAGAGTGCAACAAGAATGAAAAGGACACTAGTCATGGACTAAATTCATATTTTTGGATTTTTTAGTGTTGAAATGAAATGTAAAAAAAACTAACAAATTAAAATTAACAATAAAGAAAATCAACTAAACTAAACAATCTTATTTAATCTGAAAATTAAACAATAAAACAGAAATTATTTAAATCCTAATTAAGCTTTAATCGATCTAATATGCAATGGAACTGAGAGATTAATAAAACTAATCTAAGAATTAAACTAGATTATAAAGTAATTGACAAAACACGAATTGAAAAGCCCCAAAATCAAGATTCTAGGGTTCATCTTTGTATTCAAATAACAAATTCTCAAAATTAATCCATAGCAACTGTAATCACTGTTCAATGAAAGCTTAAAGAAACGAGAAAAATAAATAACACGAAGTAAATAAACAGCAAATAAATATCCCGAAAGTCTAAGCCAGATATCTCAAAAATAAATCACAAACTTTAAACTAAAATTAAATAACTAGTAGAGTAAAAAGAGCAAGTCAAATGAATGGAGATGAAAGTGGTAGGCAATGGAGGAGGCGGCTGGAGCGGCAATTGGACCCTGGAAGAGTTCTTCAAATGTGCGGCGCTGCTTCTGCAAAAGTTCTCAATTTTGTGCTAATAATATGCTTAAATAGGGTAGGAAAGAAACCATAATGTCTTCATATTCCCGCACACAAAATCGCTTAAATTTTAGGACTCAACTTGACAGCAATGTACGTGCTTCAAGAGTTCGAATTTGGAAATTTTTATTAGAGACAACTTTGTAGCCCTTTAAGATAGCTTTCCAACGCATCATGAATCGTATCAATCCGATATTTGAACGGAAAGTTATGATTAAAATACTAAAATCTGTCCATTCTGTCTCCTAACGCATTTTGGATTCTGATCCGAATTACTCTCAAACCCCATCATTATCCTTATTTGAAGAGTCATATAGTCGTTAAAATTAGAAATAAAATAATAGGAATTAGAAATAAAATAAAATAAGAATAATAGAATATCAAAAATATGTTGTGCATGTGAATGAACATTGTTCAATTAAATCACAAGTTATAAAATTAAGCATAAATCATGCTATTAACCAATTTAAATCACAACTCGGATTTATTCATCTTAATCATTTTTTTCATCTAAAATCAATAATAATGTAATGAAATAAATAAAATATATTGGTTCTAAATGTATAAAATATGCAATAACTCAGCTCAATCAGATATATACAGTGAGAGATCTTCAAACTTCAACTTAACTCACTACTCTAGAGCACACACACTCACACGAATTTTGTTTGGATGAAGAAGGGTTCAGCTTGGGTGAGTGAAATATGTATAACACCACCTTGTCTCGAGTAGTGAGGATGATGGGAATATTTGATTCAACCATGATCGGTCTTGTCAAGTATGAGAGTCTAGGGTTTTCCTCTCAAGGTGACCAGAACTACCACTAACGAGAATGGGAATAGAAGAACCTTTGGAGGGTTAGGCGACACACGGCCACCATTAGGGTTTCTGTGAAGCTTTGTAATCATCATCTTTATGATGATTCTGGGCTAGGTTTGCAACTTGGGTTGCGGGTTAAGGATATTATTGTTCACCCCGATTTGTGTTTGGTTTCTATGATTCCTTGTTTATGCTTTCGTTGTGTTATTATCTGTGGTTTGCTGTAAGGTTTGCGAGAATCTCTTGTTCTTGATCTGTTGTAGACTCACGGCACAACAGGACCTTGGAATAATCAAGGATCCTTCAACCCGAGAACCTTGAAATGAAATTGGATGTAATACGATGAGGGGTTTTATTCCTATGGTGTTTTAATATGAAGTATGCATGTTAGTTTGTTGAAATATTAAGTTTTTGAATGAATTAATATAGGTAGAGGCACCCAGAAACCAACTTCATCGACAGGTTGAGCAAACCCTAATCCTGCATCCCAAGTGTTTGCTTATATTTTCATTTAAATCATTGTTAATCTAGACTCTGATTCCCAAATTGTGAGTAAGTTTTTTATTAAAGCTTTTGAAAATTGAATATACGTTTTTAGGGTTTTTGTCCCTGTTTAGTCAAATACTGATTTCAAAGCAACTCTCACTCCTCATCATTTTTGTCAACCTGATCTTTACATCCGACATCTTATCTATCATCACTGCACATATCTCATCTACCCATTATAAATTTGTACACAAAATCCACTGCTAATAAACCCACTTGCACCTTTAAGCTATCTTCTCTCCAGATATCTGCATGATTAAGCATGTTGGACCTGTTGTCCCTAAGGAAATGACCTTGGAATCTCCCATTATTTTTTTAATTCTGCTTTTATACTTGGAAGCATAATTTGGTGAGCATCACCCAATTAGGATGTTTTTTAGGGGATCCCGTATAAATAATGTTTTGGATACTGGTAAACTAGTACTAAGGGTTGTGGTTTAAAACACTTATTTTGTATTTTGGAAGTTTCTGAATAAGTATTTTGGGATTTTAATAGTTATTTTATTTTGTACCATACATAAATTGCTCTATCTTTACTTAAACTTGAACATTTTCGTTGAGACTATTGCATACTGTTAGTAACATGTTAGGTGCATTGCATGTTAACTGTCATGAATGACGGGTGTATAGCCTTGAGTTATATGTCCCGATGCTTCTGTCTCCGTCCAATCCCAAGTGGGGTCTGGGGGCGTCACAGACCACAAGTTGATCTTCTCGTTACTCATTGGAACCATTCATCTCCTCGCCAAGAATAATTTTGGACGAAGAAACAAACTTAGCCAAGGAGGATATTGGAAAGTCCCCATCAAAGACGGCAGCTAGTGGGTGAAGGTTCACACACAGGGGAAGCAGGCTTTTCCCCAATAGTATCAAAAGTTTCCCTGCCGAAGGCAACAACTAGAGTGGACAAGGGGGAATCAAATGTAGCCTCGTTGTCCCTGGCCACGGTCCCACAGACGATATGGACTTGCTCTTCTTTGCCAATGTTTAGAACCTTGACAAATTTGCTCCCCTCTGAAGGAAAAAGGTGATGATTCAAACCTTTCAAGTAGGGCCTTCGGGAGAGAGCCCGCGAAGAAATCAGAGATCGAATAAAAAAAAGAAGCATCCAACATCGAGTTCTGGTCTCGGGACCTTTGGTCAATGACCTCTGCAAGATGATCAAGGTGTGTCGATGGTGGAATAGATTGAGCTTCCATGCAGCCACTGGATGAAGGGGGTAGCAGGTGACCGAGGGTGTCTTAAGCCCCCCTTTGGGCTATCAGGGTCCCGACGAGAGCATGACACGCCATGAGCACTAGCACCCTTGGCGTAAGGCTTTTTCCCTTTAGAGTCCGATGGAGCAAGGGCAGACCTCTTTTTCCCACGAGAAGGTATTGTGTCAACTGCTCACAACCGGTGTAGAAAACCCAAGAAATGGTCTATGGTTTGTAGAGTAAGAATCATGCCGGACTCGACGACATTCGGGTTTTCATTGACCCACGAGTAAACAGTATTCAGACACGTTGTCTCCCTCCTAGAGAGAGTAACTTTGAAATTGCTTCCATTGGGAACATGACGCCATGAAGCCCTTACGGGAAACTCCCATTCGACCCCAAGAATGAAGAAAAATTGCCTGTCCTAATTCTTGACATGGAAGTATCGCGGTTCCAAATGCACAATCTTGTGACTCACCCGCAAGAGGAAGCTATACTAGTTCTCGTCATGTTGATTGACACCATACATGTAGAAATATTCCTAAGTCTCCTCCAAATGATACTTTAGTAATAAGCTTCGAAAGTCTGCCACCAAACGATTCAATAAGACAACATGATCCTCCAGGCGCTGGGTAGGAGCTGAGCAGGAGTCATGCCCAAGAAGTCTAGAATATCGCAAACTGGGTGACACAAATGGAGCCTTAGACCCATTGGAAACATGTTGATATACAATCCAACAGACTCAGAAACTCCATCGGCGTTAATCATGCCATGGCAGGAATCAGGGAGAATCATTTCCACCATATCAGGGTTGTCGCACAAATCCCACATGGAGTCCAACTCCATCTACGTGGCGTTAACAATCCAACGACAGCTCTCAAAGGTCACTACTTGGGAAGAGCCATCATCGTGAGCCCCATATGGGGACCGTCGCAATCTTGAAGATTGAAGGGCAAAGCGGGAAGTATTCTTGGGAGCCATTATTGGCAGAAATGTGATTATGACAAGCGTGAAAAGCATGGAGGCAAAGGTGAGCAGTAGAGTTAGGCGAATGTAGGGGACCTGGGGGAACAGAAATAGGGATATAAAAATAGGGTAACGAAGGAAGATGACTGTTTTGAGAAGGTGGAACAACAAAGGACTTAGTGACTGGAGCCAAGGGGGAGACACTCACCTGTCAGGACATAGAGAGCACGTTGAACATGTCTCGCATTTTGCATTCGGCAAAGAGGCGTGTGTGATAGGGTGGAGGATTTTATGCTTCACAATAAAGAGAATCATGGGTCGGCAAGTTAGCCGTCAAGAGGAACAAATCACATGCATTACCAAGAAGACCCCAAGAGGGAAGTATGAAATTCAAAATTAATGATGTAAGAGGTAAAGATAAAATTCCCACCAGTACAAGTGTGACATAAATTTGTAGGGTAACTGTAAAGGCCCAAGCCCATTGGTCAGGCGAGGGAAGAGCCGTGAGCGATTAGAGGTTTGATAGTGGGGTTCGCCCGCGTGGTAACATCTAAGAGGCGGGCAAGTTAAATGCACTGTATCTCCATGGGACTCAAATCTCTAAATCGACATTGAACAACTCTTTCACAATCAATTGACATAGAGGAAACCTAGAGGGTAATTTGCGCACCAACTCGACCTGTTAAAAGTCAAATCAACCTTAATTAGTAGGGTTACCTCATTAAATGTTTGAAATTAAGCACTCAGAGGCATTACCGCGTCGGAGCCCAAAAATCAAGGACTCGAAGGCTCAACTCCATACCGTGTCCCTTATGATCTATAAATAGGTCGACACCAATGTCGTGCAAACTCTCTGCATTCTGAGTTCTCTATACTAAAACTACTCAATCTAACTTAACCATCGTAGGCGACTTGAGTCTAGAACCCTGAATTTTGTTCTTTTTGCGGGATAATCACATGATTGGTGACCAAGTAGAAAATTGCTTCAACAGATTTTATTGAATAAGTCCATATCCTAGCTAGTTTTGATCACTACAAGAAAAATCAACTTTATCGACGAAAGTTTTAGCAGCAATATAAAAATCGTAGCTAAAGGTTTATCTTTAATGAAGAAAATTTTAAATTCATCGCTGATGTTACTTTTAACAACCAAAATTATACCGTCATTTATATTGGTCGCAAATACATAAGCGGGAAAATTTCCTACCAAATGAGAAAGTAATTGTGACAACAATTATAGAACTAGCAACGACTATAATAGTCGCTAATAATTTTGATGCAATAAAGTATTGCCAACTAGTTACATTTTGTCATAAATAATAAGTTTTAATGAAGTTATAATTTTTTGTTAATTTTAGTCTAATAATTGACTTTTTGGGACACAATTTATATTTGCAAAAAGTAATATTTTAGCGAAGATATAAAACTCGTAGCTAAACGTTTATCTTCAGTGAGAAAAACTTTAAATTCGTCGTTGATATCACTTTTAACAGCCAAAATTGTACCGTCATTTATATTGGTCACAAATACATAAGAGGGAAAATTTCCCACCAAATGAGAAAGAAATTGTGACGACAATTATAGAACTAGCAACGACTATAATCATCGCTAATAATTTTGATACAATAGAGTATTACCAACTAGTTACATTTTGTCATAAATAATAAGTTTTAATGAAGTTATAATTTTTTGTCAATTTTATTCTAATAATTGACTATTTGTGACACAATTTATCTTCGCAAAAAGTAATATTTTAGCGACGATATAAAACTCGTAGCTAAACGTTTATCTTCAGTGAGAAAAATTTTAAATTCGTCGCTGATATCACTTTTAACAACCAAAATTGTACCGTCATTTATATTGGTCACAAATACATAAGTAGGAAAATTTCCCACCAAATGAGAAAGTAATTGTGACTACAATTATAGAACTGCAACGACTATAATCATCGCTAATAATTCTGATGCAATAGAGTATTACCAACTAGTTACATTTTGTCATAAAAAACAAGTTTTAGTGAAGTTATAAATTTTTGTCAATTTTAGTCTAATAATTGACTTTTTGTGACATAATTTAACTTCGCAAAAAGTAATATTTTAGCGAAAATATAAATCTCGTAGCTAAACATTTTTCTTCAGTGAGAAAAATTTTAAATTCATCGCTGATATCACTTTTAACAACCAAAATTGTACCGTCATTTATATTGGTCGCAAATACATTAGCGGGAGAATTTTCCACCAAATGAGAAAGTAATGACAATTATAGAATTAGCAATGACTATAATCATCACTAATAATTTTGTTGTAGTAGAGTATTGCCAACGAGTTACATTTTGTCATAAATAATAATTTTTAGTAAAATTATGATTTTTTGTCAATTATAGTCTAATAATTAACTTTTTACTATCCAATTTATCTTAACAAAAGGTAATGTTTTAGAGACGATATAAAGTATTATCATAACTTTGTAGTATTAGAGAGGAAAAAAAAGAAAAGAAGAAAGAAAGAAAAGAAGAAGAAGAAAGAGGCGTATAACTAAAGGAAAGGAGAGAAAAAAAGAGTTGGATTGGCCAAGAAACGAAATCTAAATAATATATGAATAGATTGAAGCAAATGGGATTACCTGCACGCCGAACGAAATCCAACAAAAAAAATATAAATACATCAATTGAAGCAAAGTGGCACCTGCACGTCGAACGAAATTCAACAAAAAAAAACAAGAAGCTGTGCCGCGCAGGACTATTACAGATTTGAGAGAAGAAAAATTGAAATTCGACAATTGCGTTTATGTATGTAATTTTATTTTTCTATTCTTTCTTTTAAATATTATTTTAATGTTTCTTTACATTCAAATTTTAGAATTTATTTTTATCAATATGTCTAGTTATGTTTGAGGATGAAATCTCATTGATGATTATATTGTAGTATTATTTATGAGATTGGTTTCTTCTCCAGTTATGTATGTGTTCAACGATCTATTATTCTTACTTCATATTAATTGAGAGATAAAGTTCTTGATATGAGTTCAATCATATTTTTCTCATGAAGAATAATCTTAATCAATTGAGAGCCTGATTTATAATTTTGTCAAAAATAAAATCTTATATCTTTTGTTATTTGTTTTAACAGATATAAGTGATGATTTGATTTTATATCTTTGAGCAAACAAGAACATGCATACTTTAAATATTTTTTTATAAAGGGGTTTCAATGAATGCTATTTTTCATGATAACAAAATTGAATTCTAGATTATTATGTAAATATTCCGGAAGAATCAATTTTCATAAATATATTATTATGAATTAATAAGGTGGATTCCAAAACTTTAGTTCATTATCCATTAATAGCTTATTCATTTTTTAGATTAATTTTCATCTTCATAATTAATTTTAGTTCTTTTTATTGTGATTAGCTTTTTAAATTAGTTATTTCTTGTTTTGATTAATTGATTTTTTAGTTCTTAATTTTTTGTTTTATTCTACAACTCATCTTTCTGAACTAGATTGGAATTTATTTGGTTTATAATTAATTAGTTTTCTATGTTTTTACAAGTCCCTGTGAGTTCGACCTCGTTCTTGCTAAAACTATATTTCGGTACGATTCGTCCAATTGCGAGTATAATTAAAATTTCACAATAGTCTTGCTGATATCTTTACGTTCTAGAAGCACTATAAGTGTCAATTAATTATTTTAATATTTATTTATATTCATGTTTTTGAGTTTATTTTCGAGAACATGTCTATCTGAATTCTTAACTAAGATTGCAAATGAAACCTTATTATCATGAGATGTGATTTCTTTCCCAATTGTTTGTGTTCAATGATTAATTGTTTTTGCTTCAAATCAATTGATAGAGATGGAATTATGGATATGGGTTCAATCATAATTTTCTCACGATCTTGAATAATCTTAATCATTTGAGAATGATAATATCGGAATTGTGCATAATTTCACTACTTTAAATAAAGATTTATCACAATTAATTAGTGTTAATCATTATATTTTTACTAATTTTGAAATAATTATTTTTTCTCATTTAACTTTAAATTTTATTTTAATGAAGTAATTGAAATAATTATTTTTTTCTCATTTTATTTTAACAAATATAATTGATGATTTGACTTTATTATTTTAAAAGAAAAAGAACGTGCCTATAATTTTTCCTTAAAAAATGGTTTTAACGGTATTATATTCCATGATAATGAAAGTTAATTCTAAATTATAATATAATTGTTAATAGATGTTAAATTTATAATTTTTCACACATACTTTTCAATAATGTTTTTATTTTTCGTTGCCAGAATTAGGAAATAGAAATTTTGAACAATTGTGGGAAGATTCTCAACGTCAACTTTATCCAGGTTGTGTGAAGTTTTCAAAATTGGCTTTCATTATACTCCATTTGAAGATAATTAATAATTGGATTAATAAGTCATTTGACATGTTGCTCAACCTGTTGAGAAAGGCACTTCCCGATGGAGAGACATTGCCTAAGTCATACTATGAGGCAAAATAATTGAGACGATGTTTGGGCTTTAATTATGATAAGATAGATGCATGCAAAAATGATTGTGTACTTTTTTAGAAAGAGCATGCTAGTAGTAAAAAATGTCCTATATGCAAAGAGCCAAGATGGATTGATAATGAAAAAAAAGACAAGAAAATTCCTCGTAAGGTGTTGCGGTATTTTCCATTGAAGCCAAGGTTGCAAATGTTATTTATGTCAAAAAATACAGCTGAGGATATGAGATGGCATAGAGAAAAATGAGTTCAGGATTTGAATAATTTGATACATCCAGCCGACTCTGTGGTTTGGAAAGAATTTGATAAATCGCATGAATGATTTGCTCAAGAATCTCGCAACGTTCGACTTGGACTGGCAACATATGGTTTTAATCCATTTGGTAACATGAGTACATCTTATAGCGTATGGCCAGTATTACTTATGCTGTATAATCTACCTCCTTGGAAGTGTATGAAAGATCCGTACTTCATGATGACCTTACTTATTTGATGCATCAATATCACAAATGTTTCGATTACATGCAGCATTATTATGGACAGTAAATAATTTTCCTGCATATGCAAATCTCTCAGGATGGAGCACTAAAGGAAAATTAGCATGTCCAGTGTGTAACGAGGAGACAGAGTCTATGTGGTTGAAATATGGGCAGAAGCATTGTTATTTGGCTCATCGTCGCTTTTTGCAACCGGGGCATATTTGGCGGAAAAAAAAGGCTATTTCAATAGAAAAAGAAGAGCAAAGATTGGCACCTCATGAACTGTCTGGCAATGATGTGTTAGAACAACTTATGAATGTTAGAGATATGCAATTTGGAAAACAAATAAAAGAAAACGTGCAGTAGAAGAGTTGAATTGGACAAAAAAAATATTTTCTTTGAGTTACCATATTGATCAACCTTGAAATTAAGACACAACCTGGACGTCATGTATGTTGAGAAGAATATTTGTGATAATGTTCTAGGAACGTTGACGAAAAGATTTGTGTCAAATAAGTCTCAGGAAGGAACTACACTTAAAAGAAGATGACGGTTTTTATTTAATGCCACGTGCACCCTTCACATTGTCAAGTGATGAGAGAAAAAGTTTTTGTGCTTGGATAGAATCTGTGAAGTTTCCTGACAGTTATGTTTCAAATATTTCTCGATGTGTGAATGTTGCTAATCGTAGGATATCAGGAATGAAAAGTTATGATTGTCACATTTTTTTTTTACAACGGTTACTCTCAGTTGCAATCCATGGGTACTTACCAAAAGATATAAGGATGGCATTGATTGAGCTAAGTTTTTTTTTTAAAGAACTATGTTCACGTACGTTAAACATAGAGGTTTTGAAGCAACTAGAAAGCAACATTGTCATCATTCTTTGCAAGTTCGAAATGATATTTCCACCAGCTTTTTTTTTTATATAATGATACACTTAGCCATTCATCTACCACGTGAAGCATTGCTTGCAGGACTAGTACAATTTAGATGGATGTCTCCCATTGAAAGGTTTCTTGGCAAACTCAAAAAGTATGTGCGAAATCGAGCACGTCCAGAAGGGTCAATTGCAGAGGCATATATTGATGTTGAATGCTTGACATTCTGCTCCATGTATTTTCATGATGTTGAGACAAGATTTAATATTATAGAGCGAAATACTGATATTGGGCAAGGGAATGAATGCAGAGGTTTGACCATTTTTTCTCAGAATGTTCGTCCATTGGGATCCTCAACACTTCACAGTTTAGATGAACGACTTTTTGCAATGGCACAATGGTATGTGCTAAATAATTGCACATAAATTGAGCCTTATCTAAAGTAAGTAAATCATGTATGATTTGTTTAATTGCACATACATTTGAGTTATTGATTATGTCACATATTGATATAAATTTTATATGCAGTGAACACTATGAGGAGATCAAAGCAAGATGCACAAATAATGTATATCGTAGACATGAAGCCGAATTTCCAAAGTGGTTCAAACAACGTGTAAGTATGTTTTTTTAGCAATATGGTGATATTTCTAACGTATTGAATACAATCCATATAGTACTATTTTTCTAATTGTTATGTTTTGTTTGTTTTGCATTATTTTTAATAGATTAAACATTTGCATAGCCAGAATGCAACCGAGGTGTCTGATCAATTATATGCACTAGCTTGCAGTCCTGACCCACAAGTTGCATTCTATAATGGTTGTATGGTGAATGGTGTTAGGTTTCACACTAAAGAATATGAACGAGATCGGTGCGCACAGTGTAGTGGTGTACTTGTTAAAGGGGAACACGAAGCAAATGATGTTAACTTTTACAGAGTTTTAAATGATATTTTGGAGTTACATTACTTGGGAGGTCATCAAGTATTCATTTTCAATTGTGATTGGTGGGATATTGGAAAACGAAGAATACGAATACAAATAGACAATCATTTTACAAGTATAAATATAACTCGTGTTTGGTATAAGGACGATCCTATTGTCTTAGCATGTCAGGCATCACAAGTATTTTATCTCAATGATACTGAATTGGGAGGTAATTGGAGAGTGGTAGATAAAATTACTAATAGGAACATCTATTATGCACCCTTGATAGTAGAGGAAGAAGATGGAGATGCAGCTGATGCTGAAGCATATCAGGAAAATGAACTTTTCGGGTTTAATGTATCTGTGGAACTTGATGAGGGGGAATTGGCTCCACTGTTGGGAGATGATGTGACATCTGAGTATGTTGATGTGTTACCTGCCAACAATACAGTTATTAATGACCTTCTTAGTGATAAGGACATGAATAGCAACACCGACGAGGAATGAGACTTTGATAATCAGTTCTATGTAGATGAAGAATTCTTGGACACTCATAGTAATACAGATACTGATGATGAACTGTAGTGAAAATGTTTTATTGTATACCAAATTTAGATATTTTTTCTCTCTTATAAAATAAAGTTTGGATGCTAAGTAATGCAATAGATTTAGTTTTTTTTTTATTCAATTACTATATGAATTAGTCTATTAGAATATATGATTTTTGCATATGCTTTGGTTTAGGGGTTTATGTAACCCTTTAAGCTTTTCCCCCATTTGTAAAAGGTATTCCTCCACCATAAGAGAGGGTTATCAATAAAATTGGGGGTACCGTCCCTCTTCTCCACAAAGAACAATTAGTTTTATTGAGAGTATTATTTGTGTGTGACATATTATTCTTTTAATCAATATATAAAACTATACCTATAAAAATAATTTGTAATTGGACACATTATCTTTTTAATCAATATTAAAAATGGTCATACACTTTTAATTTTTAGACATATTCTAATTTAATCAATTCTTAATCAATATAAAAAAATTGTATGTACACTTCTAATTTATAGAGTGAAGTTGGAAAGTTATTATCATTTTAATCAATAAAAAAAGTATACATTTTAATCCATATAAAAATATGTACGCAACTTTTATTTTTAATCGAACAGATATTATCTTTTTAATTAATATAAATAATTGTACAATGAAGTTGGAGACATATTATCATTTTTTATATTGATTAAGAAATGATTAAACTATAACATGTCTCCAACTTCATTCTAAAAGTTAAAATGTACTCACGCTTTTAACTTTTAGAATGAAGTTGGAAACTAATTATCTTTTTAATCAATAAAAAATATACATATACTTTTAGTTTTTAATTGGGCACATATTATCTTTCTTCTAAGTATAAAAAAAAATGTACATTTTTAACTTTTAGTATGAAGTTGGGGACATATTATCCTTTTATTCAAAATAAAAAATTATACATACATTTGTAACTTTTAGAATGAAACTAGAAAGTTTTATCTTTTTAATTAATATAAAAAAATGCTAATATATTTTTTAAAATTGATTAAAATGATATTATGTCTCTATCTTCATTCTAAAACTTCATTCTTTTAAAACCATATAATCCACTCCACAAAAAACACACGAAAACTCAGTCTTTTTATTTTGATCTATTTTTCTTGCTTTGCTAGCTTCTTAATGGCATCTTCATATTTATTCCTAATTAATTAAGGATGTATTTGGTTTCAAAAGTAATAGATGTATTACTTGAATGATTGTGAATTTTAGTACCTAGATTTCAGGCAAACATGATGGATTCAATTGAGAGAAAAAATAGCACGAGTTAATATGACACATGATTTGAATTCACTGGAAAACAATTGCACGTAAAAAAATCCATCCATTCTCTCTATAAATACAACCAACGAGGCTTGAAGTAAGGGAATTAAAAATCCCACGTTACTGAGTTTTCTCATCTGCAGAGTGGGACGTTGACAACTTCAACTCCATTCGGCTAGCACTATTTTTTTCCCTCCAAATCTCACTTTTTTATTCCTTGCCTTTATTTCATTTTTCCTACCAAAATTTCACAGCAGTTTTTTTTTTATGTATTCCGATCCTTAGAGATCTCTATTTTTTTTCCACACTAATTCTCATTGCATTTTCTCTGGAGGTTCTTAGTCTATTTCTATCTTGATTACTACTACACTCCATCACTTTCTAGTTTTCAGGTAAATTCTTGTAAATTGTTCGCATTCTAACTTCTCTAATTGTTTAACACTAATATCTCTATTGAATCAATACCGTGTAATTTTTGTATGTATATTTTCTTAGTAATTATGGCTCCAATTACTACTCGAGGACGTGGAGGACAATCATCTCGATTGACTTCAAGAGGCACTAGTACTACGGATCAACCACAATCCTTTCATGTAGGATCTTCTTCTATGGGGGGGATCTTTGCCAATAGATCAGTCAACAACAGTTGATAGTCAAGTGCATGAAACACAGTTGAGTAGTGAAGGAACATGTAAGTTAATTTTTAATTTATTTAAATCTTAATCGTATTATGATTTTATAATTTTTTCCTTAACAATATCTTGATATACCATGATGTACTTTTTATGATTTACAATTTTGTCCATTGGATTAATACATAAATAAATTACTGCAACAAACACATGCAGCTCTTGTGTTCTCCAATTCATCTCCATTCATGTCATTCTACAAAGTATCAAAAGTCCACAAAGCATGGTGTCTCATAGTAAAGAAGAAAATCAATAGACTGACTTCTATATTATAAGCCCAGATAGAGCTGAATTGTTTTGTTGGCATCTTTCATAATCCTATTGCCCCAATCTTGAGGTGATTTAACCTTTGGAGCTGCAACTAAGTATTATTTGTTTTTCATCAGGCCTAAATCATGCTAGTCATTGCTCACATAAAACTTGTCTAGCATACCACAAAAACCAGCCATATAAAAACCCCATGTTTCTAATTCATACAAAGCCACCTAGAACAATACCTTTACTTGCTGCCATATATATATATATATATATATAAATATATTTGTTTATTTTTCCTGGCCTATAATTCATACCACAACAACAGTTTTACAAACTAAAAAGATTATTGAGAAACTCAAAAAACAAACAAGATCTACTTTTCTCATGACAAGAGAGTTATCATGACTTTCAACAAGAAAAACTAGTTCATGTGTAACACCCCGTATTTTAGTGTATTTTTATTGAAGGATTATTTTTATGGATTCAAAAATTTATTCTCTTATTTTAAAATTGGTTGGATTTTTAGTGAGTTTATTTCTATGATTTTAATTTGGTGAAAATTATTTTTATGTGCTTTCTTAATAATTATTTATTGTTATGCATTTAAATTGCTTTTAATATTTAAATTAATTACTGTGGGATTCAATTATTTCAATTTGACTTTACCATTACGTTTAAATTATTTTATTTAACTTGTGGTTTTAAAATCGTTTCCGTTGGATCATTTTTGTGACCCAAGTTATGAGGATTGGACCTCATTTCTTTTCCCCTATTTTTTCCATTCCTCTCCTTTTCTTTTTTTTCTTTTCTTTTTTTTCCTCCTTATTTTCTTTCTTCTCCGCGCGAACGCAGCTCCCTCTCTCTCCCTCTCTCTCCCCGTGCGTCTGTCACCTTCACCCAGCCCGCCGCCGTCGCGCCGCCGTGCGCGACACCGCCCCTTCCATTCCCCTCCCCATCGGCCGGCGACCCTTCCCCGTGAATCTCAGCTCCTACCTCGCCGTCGGTAGCCCGCACGCAGCCCTTGAAGCCGCGGCGTTCATTTCGCTCGCGCGCCGCCATCGCACCACCTCCGGCCACCATCTTCCTACCACTTCATCCCCGACCTCCCAGCTACCCAATGGACCCAACCCCGGCTCCGATCCGTCACCGGTGAAGCCCCACCAAGCCCATTTCCGATTTGTGCATTTTTGGCCTAAAACCACCCCTTGCGCCGCCACCCACGGCAAACCACCACCACTATTGGCTTCACCGACCTCTCTAGGCCCTACCCTACCATATTTGAGTCTTCGTTTGTCTTCGTTGGAAAGTTGGTATTTGTGACCCACGGCCACAGTGTATTTTACACTGTGGTGTTGCTCAGACGTCGCCTTTTTCAACTTCGTGATCCTTCGGAAATTGCTATATTGCACTGTAAGTATTTCTCCAAAGAATTCTTGTGAATTTAATGTATTTTTGCACTAACGCATTTCACTGTATTTAATCTGCTGATTGGTTTTGCCGGACTGAGTCCGAGGAGTACGAGGGTCAGATGGATTGTTGATTGGAGTTGTTTTGTTGGTACATGTGCATTTCATTATTTCATGCATGATCATGTTTGTAAAGAAAACTGGGTTTTCGTGTGTTGCATTCATGCTCATGTGTGATTTGGGAAGTTATGATTTTATGTGAGAATATTTTTGGGTGCGTGTGCATCACGACCCCAAGCCGAGATGGGGCATTATCTCGGTGGAGCTCCTCTGGTTACTCGGGAGCGGAATAAACTGAGTAACGTCCCCTGGATTGTCGCTGGGCGACAATGGGATCGGACGAGAGATTCGTGCCGACTCCGTGGTCCTTCTGTTGGCGGGGACTAGAGGATGTCTGGCCATGTACGCGTTGGGCGCGGAACTGGGCATCGCTCGTTGCGTAGTGGGTGCTCGGCCATGAACGCGCTGGGCGCGGAACTGAGCATCGCTACGAAGCCAGGACATGCGGATGGTCCCTAGGGGAGGCCATGGTGCATAGGTTAATAACGGATTAATTGGCTATTTTATGGGAAAATAGTGTGCGTTGGATTTTTGTGTAAATCATTTTCTGGGAAAATGTTTTACGGATTATTTTTGGGCCAATGAGATTTTGGCGTGTGTTGGAAAATTATCATTTTCGGGGAAAATGATGTTTTGAGGAAAAATGCATATTTCATCATATGCATGCATGTTGGTTGCATTAAATGCATTTATTTCCTGAGGATTATTTGGGTTATACTTACCTGCGGTACCATTCTGTGGTAACGCAGATTTTGATGCAGATGAGGAGGAGGAGGGCGAGCCTGAGGAGACGGCTCCGCCCGAGGAGTGATCTGGGATCACTGGTTATAATTATTTCATTTTACCCTTTTGTATTTTCGGGACATGTGTTAAACTTTATTTTGGAAGACTGTATAACTGCTTTTAAACCTCTACTGATATTTAGTTGTTTTTAAATTCTGGTACTTAGTTGACTATCCGCTGCGTTATTTTATTTGTACACCGTTGCATGTACACACACTGGCACTTCGTTGGGATGTGTGACCGTGTTGTCACCATCCTGGTGTCTCGATTCCCGTGTATTTTTATAAGGGGGATTGGGGGCGCCACAGGTGGTATCAGAGCAGTTCGGCTCTGGGTAAAACCACATGTCCCTTAGGATAGTACCAGAAATTGTTTTATTATTTTAAAATATTTTTTTTAGTGTGGTATGTTAAGTTATTTATTTTATATTATGATTTTATTGTTATTTTATTTTATTTTATGTTAATTGACGTTATTTGATTTGATTTTATCTTATTTTATTTTTGTGTTGCTTTTGGTTGAGTTGGTTTTGTCTGGATTTAAGCGGGGTTGGAGATTGCTCTATGACAGGAATATGGTGAGACCAAGAAAACAAGCTGATGTGCCTGAGGATGAGTTACTCAGGGGTGATGGAAATTATGCCATGGCGAGGGCGTTGAATAGGATGACGGAGTTCCTCCAACAGAATTTCCGACCGCCGCAAGTAGATCCAAATAGAGCGGTCCAAGTGGGGTGCACTTATGAGCGCTTCCTGACGCATAGGACTCCTGCCTTTACTGGGGAGGAGGATCCAATGCGAGCTAGGAGGTGGATTCAAGATCTGGAGAGAACATTTGAAGTATGTGGATGCACCGAGGCCCAGATGGTTTTATATGGAAGCTATATGTTGCAAGGTGAAGCGGCAAACTGGTGGGAGACCAAGCGGCCACTATTAGAAATGGAGTTGGGATCCTTGGCTGCTGTGTCTTGGCAGCGGTTTAAGAAAGAATTTGATGATCGATTCTTCCCTGTTTCGGTGAGACGACATAAGGCTCGAGAGTTCAATAATTTGGTTCAAGGAGGCACGACTGTCGAGCAATATGCAAGGAAGTTTATGGAGCTTGGACGGTTCGCTCCTCACCTTATTGCTACCGAAGAATTGCGGGTTGAGCGTTTCTTAGAGGGTCTGCGCCCCGAAATACGCAGACGTGTGGCTTGCCTTCAGATTACGGAATTTCAGAAGTTAGTGTATTTGGCCAGCATTGCGGAGCGGGAAAATAGTTTTGGAGTAGGCTCCCCTCCTGGTCAGAAGAGGCGGAGTTAACTTGGTGAGGGGAGTAGTTCCGGATCGCCACAGAAGTTTGTTCAGAGGACCGGGGCCCGTTCACAGACAACCTCCGGTGTTCGTGCAGGAGGCCGGACTCCAGTGTGCCCTAGATGTAGTAGAGCCCATGAGGGTGACTGCGGTCAAAGAGGAATTCAGTGTTATAGATGTGGCCAGCCGGGTCACTTTGCTCGGGAGTGTCCTATGCTAGTTCAAGGAGGGCAAGGAGCGCGAGGAGGTCGACGAGGTGGAAGGGGCAGCCAGAGACAATTGGTACAAGCCCGGGTCTATGCAGTGACTCCTGGTGATGTGGACTATGAGGCTCCAGAGACCCACGACGCTGGGGTGATTACTGGTATGTATTTAGTTGTTTTTATTTCGATTTAATGTTTGGTGTGGTTGGGTTTTTTTGAATTTGTCTGGTGGTTGTGTTTGCCTCAGGAAGAGTTCGTCTATATGATTTTTATGCTTGTACTTTGTTTGATTCTGGGGCATCCCAATCGTTTGTGTCTGCCACGTTCGCACGGATGTGCAATTTGGTTACAGAACCTTTACCACAATCCTTAGTTGTGGCTCTTCCCAATGGCGAGATTGTGTGTTGTTCCAAGGTTGCTTTGGGTTGTCCTTTGGATTTTGGTGGAAGGACACTGGATGCAGATTTGATTGTATTCAAGTTGCTTGGTTTTGATATAATTTTGGGTATGGATTAGCTGTATCGTTATTCTGCGAATATTGATTGTAGAAGATGAGTAATTGGTTTTCAACTCTCGGATGAGGATTATTTAGAATTTGTGGGAAGCAAGCTAAAGGCAAGACCATCAATTATATCAGCAATTCAAGCCAAGAGAGATATAGCTTGTGGGGTGGGTGTTTTTTTGGTTCAAGTCGTGTCTATGCCATCTGAGAAGAAATCTTTAGTGGATATTCCAGTGGTGGAAGAATTTCCCGATGTGTTTGTGGATGAGTTACCTGGTTTGCCTCCCGTTCGTGATATGGAATTTGTTATTGATCTGGAACCTGGGGCGACTCCTGTGCATAAGGCTCCTTACCGCATGGCACCGGCGGAGTTAAAAGAGTTGAAGACTCAATTGCAAGAATTGGTTGATAAAGGATTTATTCAGCCTAGTACTTCGCCGTGGGGAGCGCCCGTATTGTTTGTCAAGAAGAAAGATGGTACGCTCAGAATGTGTATAGATTATCGGGAGCTTAACAAGGTGACTATTAAGAACAAGTATCCTCTATCTAGGATTGATGATTTGTTTGACCAGCTTCAGGGAGCAGCTGTCTTTCGAAGATAGACTTGAGATCAGGGTACTATCAGCTGAGGATAAGGGATAAGGATGTGCCCAAGACTGCTTTCAGAACGAGGTATGGGCATTATGAATTTAAAGTGATGTCTTTTGGGTTAGCGAATGCTCCTGCCGCTTTTATGGATTTAATGAATCGGGTGTTTCGACCATTTTTGGATTCTTTTAAGGTGGTGTTTCTCGACGACATTCTGATTTATTCTCAAGATTTGGAAGAGCATGCTTGTCACCTTCGTCTGGCACTAGGGAAATTAAGAGAGCATCAGTTATATGCTAAGCTAAGCAAGTGTGAATTCTGGTTAGAAGAAGTTAAATTTCTTGGGCATGTGATTTCCCAAGAAGGGGTGGCTGTGGATTCTAGTAAAGTGGAAGCTGTTTTGTCATGGCCTCGCCCTTCAACAGTTCGTGAGATACGAGGTTTCTTGGGACTTGCTGGTTACTACCGAAGATTTGTGGAAGGTTTTTCTCGGCTATCAGGACCTCTCACTGCCTTGACAAGGAAGAATGTTGAGTTTGTATGGTCTAACAAATGTGAGAGAAGTTTTCAGGAGTTGAAGAGGAGATTGACAACGGCACCTGTTTTGGCACTTCCGGAGCCACATAAGCCATTTATGATTTTTAGTGATGCATCCAAATTCGGGTTGGGATGCGTTCTTATGCAAGAGGGACGGGTTGTAGCTTATGCATCTCGTCAGCTGAAAGTTCATGAAAGGAATTATCCCACGCATGATTTGGAGTTGGCGGCAATAGTTTTTGCGCTTAAGATTTGGAGGCATTATTTGTATGGCGAAGCCTGTGAAATTTATACTGACCACAAGAGCTTGAAGCATCTGTTTACTCAGAAGAATCTCAATATGAGGCAGAGACGGTGGTTAGAGCTGATTAGCGACTATCAATGTGAGATCAAGTATCATCCAGGAAAGGCAAATCTAGTCGCTGATGCTTTGAGTAGAAAGTCTCAACAAGTGGATGAAGCAGAGTCATCAGATTTGGACTCTCTCCTTTGTGGAATGAGGAGACTTCTTATTGAGAGTTCTCAGCAAGAGGAATTATTATCTTCAGTTTTGGATGTCCGAGTAGTGGATTTTGAAGAATTGAAGACTCTTCAAAGAAGGGATCCTGAGTTGTTAGCTATCAGGAAAAGAGTCAGGAAGTCTAGAGGACCCTTGCATTACAGCTTGGATAAGGATGGTATTCTTCGGTTTCGGGATCGTAGAGTGATTCCTCGAGATTCTGAATTTAAAGAGCGGATTTTGGCAGAAGCTCATGCGGCTCCTTATTCAGTTCATCCAGGAAGCACAAAGATGTATAGAGATTTAAAGAGAAATTTCTGGTGGGAAGGAATGAAGTTGGACATCGCCTTGTTTATTGAGAAATGTGACACGTGCCGTCAAGTGAAGGCTGAGCATCAAAGACCTACTGGTAGACTTCAACCTCTCCCTATTCCTGAGTGGAAGTGGGATGATATTTCTATGGATTTTGTTGTGGGTTTGCCGAGGACTCCTAGTGGGAAGAACTCAATTTGGGTGATTGTGGATCGGTTGACCAAGAGTGCTCATTTCTTGCCTGTTAATAATACTGACTCTTTGGGTAAGTTGACTCGGTTATATGTCAAGGAGATAGTGCGTTTGCATGGAGTACCCAAGAGTATCGTGTCGGATCGGGATCCGCAGTTCACATCCCGTTTTTGGAAGAGCTTGCAGGCAGCTTTAGGCACTAAGTTGAAGTTTAGTACTGCATATCACCCTCAAACAGACGGTCAATTAGAGCGTACTATTCAGACTCTGGAGGATATGTTGCGGTCTTGTGTCACGGAATTTCAAGGAAGTTGGGAGAATCATCTGCCGCTTATTGAGTTCTCTTATAATAACAGTTTTCATTCCTCCATCCAGATGGCTCCGTATGAAGCTTTGTATGGAAGGAAGTGTAGATCGCCTTTGTGTTGGGACGAAGTCGGCGAGAGTAAAGTAATTGGGCCTGAGATAATTCAAGAAATGAAGGATCAAGTTCAGCTTATAAGAAAGAAAATGGCTGAAGCGCAAAGTCGCCAGAAGAGTTACGCAGATACAAGAAGAAGAGACTTATCCTTTGAAGAAGGTGATTGGGTTTATCTTAAAGTCTCTCCTATGAAAGGCATTAAGCGCTTTGGTAAGAAAGGGAAGCTTAGTCCAAGATATGTTGGCCCTTTTCAGATCGTAGAGAAGGTTGGGCTTGTTGCTTATAGAGTTGCCTTGCTGGATTATTTTGGGGATGTTCATGATGTGTTTCATGTGTCATCGTTGAAGAAGAGTTTTGGACAGCAAGAGCCACGTTTTGTTGACCCTGAACGCATTCAACTGCAGCCTAACCTTACTTATGAAGTTGCCCCGACACAGATTGTGGATTGGAAGGAGCAAGGATTAAGGTCCAAGACAATACCTATGGTGAAGGTGTCATGGGGTGATCCGTTGGCTCAAGATTTCTCATGGGAAAGAGAAGCTGATATGAGAGAGCAATATCCATATTTATTCGATTGATCTGGACGGTATGTTCTAAGTCTGCTCTTAGTTGAATCTTAATCCTGTCTTAGTTTAATATTTGACCTTGCTAATTTCGAGGACGAAATTTTATTTAAGGGGGAGGATGTAACACCCCGTATTTTAGTGTATTTTTACTGAAGGATTATTTTTATGGATTCAAAAATTTATTCTCTTATTTTAAAATTGGTTGGATTTTTAGTGAGTTTATTTCTATGATTTTAATTTGGTGAAAATTATTTTTATGTGCTTTCTTAATATTTATTTATTGTTATGCATTTAAATTGCTTTTAATATTTAAATTAATTACTGTGGGATTCAATTATTTTAATTTGACTTTACCATTACGTTTAAATTATTTTATTTAACTTGTGGTTTTAAAATCGTTTCCGTTGGATCATTTTTGTGACCCAAGTTATGAGGATTGGACCTCATTTCTTTTCCCCTATTTTTTCCTTTCCTCTCCTTTTCTTTTCTTTTTTTTCCTCCTTATTTTCTTTCTTCCCCGCGCGAACCCAGCTCCCTCTCTCTCCCCGTGCGTCTGTCACCTTCACCCAGCCCGCCGCCGTCGCGCCGCCGTGCGCGACACCGCCCCTTCCGTTCCCCTCCCCATCGGCCGGCGACCCTTCCCCGTGAATCTCAGCTCCTACCTTGCCGCCGGTAGCCCGCACGCAGCCCTTGAAGCCGCGGCGTTCATTTCGCTCGCGCGACGCCATCGCACCACCTCCGGCCACCATCTTCCTACCACTTCATCCCCGACCTCCCAGCTACCCAATGGACCCAACCCCGGCTCCGATCCGTCACCGGTGAAGCCCCACCAAGCCCATTTCTGATTTGTGCATTTTTGGCCTAAAACCACCCCTTGCGCCGCCACCCACGGCAAACCACCACCACCATTGGCTTCACCGACCTCTCTAGGCCCTACCCTACCATTTTTGGGTCTTCGTTTGTCTTCGTTGAAAAGTTGGTATTTGTGACCCACGGCCACAGTGTATTTTACACTGTGGTGTTGCTCAGACGTCGCATTTTTCAACTTCGTGATCCTTCGGAAATTGCTATATTGCACTGTAAGTATTTCTCCAAAGAATTCTTGTGAATTTAATGTATTTTTGCACTAACGCATTTCACTGTATTTAATCTGTTGATTGGTTTTGCCGGACTGAGTCCGAGGAGTACGAGGGTCAGATGGATTGTTGATTGGAGTTGTTTTGTTGGATTTGACTGGTTATTGGTGGAAGTTGGATTGGTGTTGGTACATGTGCATTTCATTATTTCATGCATGATCATGTTTGTAAAGAAAACTGGGTTTTCGTGTGTTGCATTCATGCTCATGTGTGATTTGGGAAGTTATGATTTTATGTGAGAATATTTTTGGGTGCGTGTGTATCACGACCCCAAGCCGAGATGGGGCATTATCTCGGTGGAGCTCCTCTGGTTACTCGGGAGCGGAATAAACTGAGTAACGTCCCCTGGATTGTCGCTGGGCGACAATGGGATCGGACGAGAGATTCGTGCCGACTCCGTGGTCCTTCTGTTGGCGGGGACTAGAGGATGTCTGGCCATGTACGCGTTGGGCGCGGAACTGGGCATCGCTCGTTGCGTAGTGGGTGCTCGGCCATGAACGCGCTGGGCGCGGAACTGAGCATCGCTACGAAGCCAGGACATGCGGATGGTCCCTAGGGGAGGCCATGGTGCATAGGTTAATAACGGATTAATTGGCTATTTTCTGGGAAAATAGTGTGCGTTGGATTTTTGTGTAAATCATTTTCTGGGAAAATGTTTTACGGATTATTTTTGGGCCAATGAGATTTTGGCGTGTGTTGGAAAATTATCATTTTCGGGGAAAATGATGTTTTGAGGAAAAATGCATATTTCATCATATGCATGCATGTTGGTTGCATTAAATGCATTTATTTCCTGAGGATTATATGGGTTATACTTACCTGCGGTACCATTCGGTGGTAACGCAGATTTTGATGCAGATGAGGAGGAGGAGGGCGAGCCTGAGGAGACGGCTCCGCCCGAGAAGTGATCTGAGATCACTGGTTATAATTATTTCATTTTACCCTTTTGTATTTTCGGGACATGTGTTAAACTATTTTGGAAGACTGTATAACTGCTTTTAAACCTCTACTGATGTTTAGTTGTTTTTAAATTCTGGTACTTAGTTGACTATTCGCTGCGTTATTTTATTTGTACACCGTTGCATGTACACACACTGGCACTTCGTTGGGATGTGTGACCGTGTTGTCACCATCCTGGTGTCTCGATCCCCGTGTATTTTTATAAGGGGGATTGGGGGCGCCACATCATGCCCGTACACCTTCAGTCTGCTAACTACAAACCTTTTCACATGAGTTATCTTCCATCCAACTTCAGAACAAGACTAAAGTAAGTTGTATCTATGAAAGAGAAAGTTAAAGAAAAAAGGCATTCAAAAGATGTTAGCCTTTTCACAACCTTAATAATTAAATGTATAGTTCCCAATGGTCGAGTATCTCATCCTATATTCAGGCCTACATAATTTGATGTAAAAGGTACTTTGAATTAAGCTAAAATGCCCAAAACTCAATATATCAACTGAATGATATTGCATAGACACTAATTTTGATCCTCATATAAGGGGACAGAGAGATAAGCATATACTTATGAACTAAAAAACTTTCAAATAAACATGTAAAGAAAGAAAGAAAGAAAGAATACAACTAATAACAATATAAGCAACTAAAATATAAGCTAAAACAGAGCTGTTGCCCCGTAACTCTTTCTTCACCATACTGCTAGATATAGTAAAACACATTGGATTTGAAGCTGTGACGCCCCACTCCCACGTACAAAAGAACAGGAATCGTGACGTCAGGATGATGACAACACGGTCACGCATCCTAACAAAATGTGCTCAAATGTGTGTGCAACATGCAAAGGTGCACAATAAAAGTCGCAGCGGATAATATAAATAAGTCAACTAAGTACCAGAAATTTAAATATAAATATTCAAAACAATTTACCTTTAAAGAGTTATACAGTCATCCCAAATAAATTACAAAGGCAATATATAAATTGATAAAATAAGAAACTTGATAAACAGGAGCAATCCCAGATCACTCCACCAACGGAGCCAAGCTAAGGCTCATCATCCTCATCTGCATCAAAATCTGCGATACCATAAAATGGTACCACAGGTAAGTATAAACCAAACAACTCTCAGGATAAAAACATATTAATGCAACCAACATGCATTCATATGACAAAATACACTTAGCCATAAAATACCATTTTTCCAGAAAAATGAATCACACAAAACAAACCCTTTATCGGACACTGTAGGCGGGAATCGCAGGCGGGACTCTACCACCGTCCCTGCTTACCACCATCCCTACCGCGTGCACCGTAGGCGGGAATCACAGGCGGGACACAACCACCATCCCTGCTTACCACCATCCCTATCGCGTGCACCGTAGGCGGGAATCACAGGCGGGACTCTACCACCATCCCTGCTTACCACCATCCCTACAGTTCCTTTCCACACAATGAATACTTAACACACACAACGAATACTTAACAGAGCACTGTAGGCGGGAATCACAGGCGGGACTATACCACCATCCCTGCTTACCACCATCCCTACCGCGTGCACCGTAGGCGGGAATCACAGGCGGGACACAACCACCATCCCTGCTTACCACCATCCCTACCGCATGCACCGTAGGCGGGAATCACAGGCGGGACTCTACCACCATCCCTGCTTACCACCATCCCTACAGTCTCATTTCTTTTCTCAAACCAGTCAAACCAATCGTTCCAAACACACTCAAAAATCATTTCTCGCATGAAAACCCAGTTTTTAAATAAACACATGAACATGTATGCATTCATGCGAAAACCTAGTTTTCAGTTACAAACATGATCATGCATGAAATAATGAGATGTACATGTACCAACAGAAATCCACAACCAGTTCACAGTTAAAAAGAGTTAGTGCAAAAATATATTTAAATCACAAAAGTTCTTTGAGAAAATACTTACAGTGCAATATAGCAATTTCCGAAGGATCACGAAGTTGCAAGTGGTGATGTCTGAGCAACACCACAGTGTAAAATACACTGTGGCCGTGGGTCACAGATGCCCACTTTTCAACGAAGACAAACGAAGACCCAAAAATGGTAGGGTAGGGCCTAGAGAGGTCGGTGAAGCCAATGGTGGTGGTGGTTTGCCGTGGGTGGCGGCGCAAGGGGCGGTTTTAGGCCAAAAAAGTGCAAATCGGAAATGGACTTAGTGTGGCTTCACCGGTGACGGATCGGGGCCGGGGTTGGGTCCAATGGGTTGCCAAGAGGTCGGGGATGATGTGGTAGGAAGATGGTGGCCGGAGGTGGAGCGACGGCGGCGCTGGAGCGAAAGTGGCGCCGCGGCTTTGTGGGCTTCGTGGGGACTAACGGCGGCACGAACGACGGTGATATTGGTGGGGTAGGACGGCCGGCGGCAGGGGAATGCAAGGGACCGGGCGGTGTCGACCACCGCCGACGGACGGCGGCGCTGGGAGGGAACGTTAGAAACGGGCGGTGGAGAGGAGAGAGAGTGATCGCGCGGGAGAGAAGAAAAACCGAAAGAAATAAGGGAAAAAGAGAAAAAGGAAGGAAAAGAAAAGGAGAGGAAGGAAAAAGAGGGGAAAAGAAATGAGGTCCAATCCTCATGACTTGGGTCACAAAAATGATCCAACGGAAACGATTTTAAAATCACAAGTTAAATAAAATAATTTAAACGTAATGGTAAAGTCAAATTGAAATAATTAAATCTCACAGTAATTAATTTAAAGAAAGCACTTTGAAAATAATTTTCGTAAATTAAAAATCATAAAAATAACTCAATTAAAATCCAATAATTTTAAAATAGGAGAATAAAATTTTGAATCGATAAAAATAATTCCTTCAGTAAAAATACACTAAAATACGGGATGCTACAGAAGCACTCACAATAATATTTGTCGCCTCAAGCATAATTTTAGATATACCAAATCATGTTCCATTTATTTCCTTACATCCAAAAGCATAACACAACCCAACCAAGCATACCAACAACATCCAATATGAGTGAAGTTAATCCCAACCAACCAAGCATACCAGCAACAAACTCACTACAACTCAATCATTCAATCCCAACACTTCAAGACAATTCATCAATAAACATAGTCCAACTCAAACATAATCACACATTTAGAAATCATTTCCGTGCCCACAAATCCAATATGACTGATGTTAAAGATTAAATATTAAATCCATCAACTACAAACATTCCAACCAAGATAGAGTCCAATATTTAGCATCAATTCATAGGATTCCACTTCAAACTCCCATATGCATAATCTAATAATTTCACAACCCAACAACATCACAAACCACACCAGCTTTTCTCAGTCTACCACATCAACACAATCAATTTATAAAACAGATCTGTACATAATTTAATACACACAACCAATCACATAAACAACATAGAGGAGATAAAGGGAATAGTTGTTATACCATAAACAATCTAGATGTGGGTTTTCGTGGGACTGACCAAGAGGAAGGGTTGGGTCATGGGGGGACCTCGATTTTAGGAGGCCAGCCGTGAGACATGGGAGGAGCAGCCGTGGGGTTGGAAGTGATTGATCTCATGTACGGTGGATGGTACTCGACTAAGGGAAGAGGAGATCCGTAGGAAGAGAAATGAAATGAAGCGTCTGCTGTCGTGTGTGGGGGTGGCCGACGTGCCTGTGCTCTTGGTGAGGTCGTGTTGCTGCCATTCACGGTGGCGCTAGGTTCCTGTACATAGGGGAGGCGAGAGATTGAAAGGGAGATGCCGAGAGAAGAAGAGAGAGGGATCCTCAGGTAAGGAAGGCTGAGAGGGAGGAGGGGTTTTTACTGCCGGTGAGACTCGATGGCGTTGGGTGGATCGACGGCGGCGGCGACTCTTGCGCCATGAGGGTTTGTGCTGAGAGGGAAGGGAGAGGGTACGCGCGTGCCCCCGGGGGGGGGGGGGGAGTGTCGGTGGGAGTGAATTGGGGAGGGGGGGAGTGAGGGACGGTTACGATTACGATTTATGGGTTTTAGGAAAGAAAAAATCTATTCATCATCTTAATTCTCATCATCCTCTCATCTAATGCAAAGTAGTTGCTTTATGTCAACATTATTATACATGCATGCATCTTTTAGAAGAGCTATAAAATAGTAATTCTAAAAATGATTTCTTCCTATATTTTTCAACCACTTCTAAGGTGAAACGAGGTTGTGGCAAAGCACAGTGCATATCATTTGAGAAACTGAGAAAAACTGGTCTCATTCCAATGAAGATAGAATTGGGCAATAAGGGAGCTACTGGAACAAATAGTACTGCTTTTATTAGCAGGGTAGGCTATATTGCTAGGCATTTTGCCCCCATTACATGCAAAAGCTGGAAGCACATCCCTGAAGTAGATGAGGAGGAATTGTACACTCGGGTCTGCGTAAGTAATCATTGTGCTTATTTATTATTTTCTTGTTTTGGTTTAAAAATTATGTAATACATTTTTTAATTCAATTATGTTTTAGGGAGAATTCCTCCTTGATTGGAGTGAAGATGAAGTCAAAGAGAGCGTTAAAGCAAAGTTACAACAAAGTTATAATGACTATCACCATACATTGCACAAGATATTTAAGAAATACTCAACAAAAGAAGAAATGATTGCTCATGTCTCAGATGATTTGAATCAAGCTGATTGGGAGATATTGTGTGATCGATGGGCAGACCCAAAATACAAGGTATCTCAATGTTAAAGTTTGTCACGTATATATTCATAAGCTATTGTATTAGTTAGTATCAATTTCGTCAGTAACAAGCATGCATAAAAAATTATTTTCTTCATGAGAAAATAAATATAAATTGATGTCTATATTATTTACAAATAATGTAAACTTGAAATTTATGGTGGGCGTTGTATATATAGTAGGCTTGTGATGGAATTGGAGTTTGAAAATGTGTATATGTGTTAAGGGTAGAACTAGTTGGTTGGTACTAGTTCCATTTCTAAATAAAATAAATATTGAGTTAGGATGGACAAAGAGGCTAGCTGTTACCTACTCATAAACCTTGCAATTCTTTTTTTTTTCTTTATGTTTTTACTCCTAGAATTAACTTGCATTTTTTGGTTTATTTCTTTTTTTTTTATATATATAGAAATTGTGTGATCAAAATGCTTTGAATAGAAGCAACTTGAAAATTAATCACGTGGATGGATCAAAATCATTTGCTCGACTTCTCGAAGAAAATGTATTTTTTAATTGTCATTTATACATTGTGATTTTTAATATTAGAGAGTTTTTTTAATTTTTTTTAATCTATTGAAACGTGAGGATGATACTACTCTGATTGATTTTTATAAACTCACACACTCGAAAGATGGCTCTTTCACGACTCCTACAGCAGAAGAAAATTATGTAAGTAATGCATTTTTCTTAGCGAAATACCATACTTCAACTTGAGTCTTGATTTTTTATCACAACTATAACATGTAGACGTTATATTTATAGTTTTTTCTTTTTATTGGTCTAAGGAATCTAATATTTTTTTTTTTGTCATTGTCTTTGTCTAAGTTATTATATAGAGTTCCATTTTGAGTTAGAGTTAGAATATGCCATCTTGCACTATTTGCTTATTATAGTTCATAGATGAACTGATACATGTAACTTAAACGTTATATGTGGAGTTATTTTTTATGTGCAAGAGTTTGATATTTACATTGTTGTTTATTAGTTTTTAGATTTGGTGTTTTATGGAATCATGTAATTAGAATGCTATTGTATTATTGATTATTATGATTATTTTAAAATAATGTATTAGAAACCTGAGATGCGACCTCTTGCTCACTTATGTTAACCATGGTTGTAAACTATACTATACAACAATGATAAAAAATAAAAAGTCAATTTCAACTTTGAGATGTTATCGATGTTTGTTTTCTCTTTTGTGATATTTTATTTCTTAAGGTTAAGTGATTTTATTTTACTTTGGTTATGCATTGGACTTAGACAAGCACAATGCATACATATACTAACTTATTTTTCGAAGAAAAACTTGCTTTTGCTTTTGCAGCATAGGATGAAAGATTTATGGAATTAGAGAAATGATGCTGGGTCATCACGAACTGTAGAAGATATTTTCAACGAGGTTTTGGGGCATAAATCTGGATATGCCAAAGGATTGGAAAATTATGTCATACCTATTCCATCATCTTCACGTTCATCCAAAGTCATCCAACTCACTCAACAAGTAGATAAATACAAGAATGAGATGGAGGTTTATAAGGAGAAATGAGAGGAGTCGGTGCAAAGGGCAGAATCTATGCAATCAAATATCAACAATATGGTAGAGAAACAAAGTGAATATAATCGTCGCCTCTCAGAAATTATGGCACAATTAGAGACTCATATAGAGTCCTAAAGAGAGATTCAATTTCACATTTCCATTTTAGTTTGCAAAGAACAAACTTTGTTTGAGTGTTTTTATGAACAATGGTACGAGATTTAAATGATGGCTTTAATTTTATGCATTTTATTGTAACACTAGAATTTGTTATTAATTGTTTTTTAAAATTGATGATTATTTGGTCTTCTATTTATAAAGAATGAAGAATTGTGCAATCATACATGATGAAATATATTTGTCACTAATTCTAAATGCATGTCACCATTTACGATGATAAATATTTGTCGCTAATTCTAAATCATGGTGTGTCGTGATGAGAGTTAGTCATCACCAATAGTAAACAATAGCAACAAATTTAACTCGTCACCTATGCTAGACACCAGGTTCTTATTGTAATATTTGTGATAAATAAATTTTGACGGCAAAAATTAGCTTAGCGACGACAATACTTCCTCACAAATAGTTTTCTATTAGTGACAGTTATTTTGGTTGCTATATTCTTTATATCTGCGACGAATTAATTGTCTAATATTAATGAGGAACAAATATTTCGTCACAATTGCGTTAATTTTTGCGACGAGTTTTGTTTTATGGGGACTTTTTGGGACCAAGTATGAGACCCTTCTTGCGACAAAAATGTAGTCGCTAAACGTAGTATCTTTTGCAACGGTGTATTTTTATCGTGATTAATAACTTTCAACGACGAGATATTTCTAACAAATGTGCAACGGATTTTTTTCCTCACAAAAGATAATTTACTACGAAAATTTAATTTTTAACAACAAACTTTTTTCTCAAAAACAGTTTTATTTCTTGTAGTGATCACAAAAGCCATAGTAATTAGAAAGGGAAAGTAACAGTTCCATGATCCACGGCAATTAATGAACTCATGAGGGTAGCATACATGGCACTTGGCCGGAAATATATGCACTTAAAGTTACATGCATGTGGGCCATAATGTTTAGCTTAATTAGTAGCACACACACTTGTCCATTCAACGTCAACGTACAGCTTGTCTGCAAGGCAAGGCAAGGTAAAAGGCTTGTTTTTGGCATGTTTTCATCGGCCATAGCTTAAGGCATATGATAAATGTTATATAAAGATATTTAATGCGTAGTGCTTGGCCGCCTTTGCTTTAATGCTAGAAGATGTGATTGGGCGTCCATCGATCATTTCTGGTCTTTATATATATATATATATATATATATATATATATACACACATGATATGTATGTATATAGCGATCTTAGAACTATTTTATGAATGTGATCAAGATCTGATAGAAATATATATACTAGAAGTCGAGTTAGTGCAATATATAGATACCTAGCCTTCTTGAGTAAAGGCAAAACTGAGGTAACGTCCCTCTCATTCCCTCATCTGATCCTCTCAACCAAACTAAATGAACTGCCAAAATACCTAGCTAGAGCTTCTCTCCACCCCCCACCCGTTGCCCTTTTTAAAGTCACGAGACCCACTGTCTCTACGTTCTTTCAATTTTCTCATAGAGAGAGAGAGAGAAGAGAAGAGTCCTGTGGGGGCTGGCAGAGGAACTGATAGAGAACTTTCAAGGCTCTTTTTCTACCACCACCACTCAAACTAGCCTCTAACCTTGCAGTCTCAAACTGAAAGTCTTATAATTTTTTTTAAAAAAAACTTTGGATATCTTCCTATCTGATCAAAGATAGTTTTACCTCAATTTTTCTGTATCTCCCTCTGTCGCTAACATGTAGGTCTTCCCCCACAACACCTCTTCACACCTGCTTCTATTCATCATCTTGATCTTGATCTTGATCTTGATCTCCTCTACTGCCCCATGTTCTCTTTTATTAACTCTCTCTTTCCTAACTTTTTCTCTTGGCTGTTTAACTTGCAGGAGACCTGATGAGGGAAACCCTTTGGACCTCAACAACTTGCCTGATGATTTTAGAGATCATGGTAAACAAGTCTTTGAGGCCGACAGCTCCTCCTCCGGTACTACCTTTTTCTTATACTACCATTAAATACATAAAAAAAAAAATACCCATTTTTCTTTATAAAAACGTATATATTAAACCTAACATTTAGGAATATGAAGAAATGCAGATGGTTTCGCAAAGTTTTGAAGGGAAAGTATATATTTTCAATGCTTGGATGTGTAGCTCCGAAAGAGTACTGTGATTTTTTTTTTGTTCCAGCTCTCCTGTTTCTTTTCCTTCTCCGCTTTCATATGATAAGCATTAAAAGAGCTGGAGAAAAGGTCCGGTCAATTTATTTCCCGGAATCATCCATGATTTGGGTAATTAGGGTTCGGCCGGCCCCCTAGCTAAGGAAAGGACGTCTCATCGAAGACCCTTTAATTGGTTGGTTCTGGTTTGCAGGCTATAGGAAAAAGAAAAGCAGCGGAAAGGATGGAAAAGACGATTGTGGGAAGGTCTACGAATGTAGGTTTTGTTCCCTCAAGTTCTGCAAATCTCAGGCTCTTGGGGGACACATGAACCGCCACCGCCAAGGCAAGTCTTTTCATTCATCTCAGTCTTTACTTAGCTAGAAGCTAGTTATAGTTGTATATTCTAGAAAATGAGTCACTTCTCTAATTATTTTCCCATGAAACTAGCGTGGTCATGTCAATCTCTGTAGCATAACAAAAGTTGGGAGTTTTGCTGAATTTCTTGCTGTTTTGGTGTTGAAACTGATTTGATTTATTTATATGTATATGCTGGACATATGTTCAGAGAGGGAGACAGAGACGCTGAACCGGGCTAGGCAGCTGGTTTTCAGTACCGATAACCTAGTCTCCCAAACTCCATCTCATCTAGGGTATGCGTTTTCTTTATTTTAGATTAATCCACTTTTTGCATTACTTTTTCTCTTCTTTTCCTCTATCCTTATCATCATCTTCCTTACCTTGATCATGATTTCTTCTTCTTTCAGAGAAATTTTCAACCCAAAATACTGACAAATCAACTGAGTAGTTTGCCCAGGATTTGATTAATTAGATGGGCAGAGAAAGATTTACTTTTTACTTTTAATTTATTTTTTTCAATTTTTTAAGACTATGGAAGAAAATCCCTTAATATTTCATCTCTGTTGAATGAACTCGATCAAGAAAACTAATTAAGGGATGCCTACTTCATATTCTGATCTTAGCTACTGCCAGCCAATCATACCAGGAGGCTATCATCCAGCAGCAGGGACAGCTATTAATGGAGATCCAACATTACCACTTAGATATCCAAGATTCTTCTCTGGATCTCCCTCCACCCAGTTACCTCCGCCGCCGCCTCAGCCACCACAACCACCCGCACAACCATATCTATACACTTCTCCTTCGCGTCCAATGTCCTTTCCGACACCTTATAATCCTCAACAACATCAGATGAACGAGTACTGTGTCGGCCATGTTGTCAGCAGTAATAACCAACAGTGCCACCCAAACCTAAGCTACGCACCGGACTCTAGTACTTACACTTGCATTGGTGCGCCGGTCGGACAAGGGTTTAATGCTCATGCCGGTGGCAGCCGGGTGTCGGAGTTGCTAGGATCGGCAGCGGGAGGGGCAGGAAGTTTTGGTAGAGACGGTTCATCATCGCACAATCCTGAGGGATTGAATTGGGGCCGCAGCTTTGCAGGGACATGACATCAAAAATTACCGTTTGGATCCTCCACACCATCGATCAATCAGTTTCAAGATCGTGGGTTATTATTAGGAGGGAGTGATTGTTACAAGCACTGTTCATCTACATTGGCACGCCATCCACGAAGATCAGCAGAGAGAGAGAGAGAGAACAAGTTGACAGATGGGGTCGTGCAAAGGTAGGTAGGAGAGAGACTTTTGGATTTTCTACAGGTGTTGGGACAGCTTTTGAGCTCATGTATATGCTCAGCAAGTTTGGCTTGGAGCTGTAATGGGGTATAGTATTGCATGGTGTACAACCAAAACTGTTGAAAAAGGAAAAACTTAGAGACTTGGTGGGACAAGATGTTAGATATGAACTGAAAGTTCTCCCTGAATTCTTTTGCAATTGGAGTTTATTTTGCAATGGCAAACCAGTTTTTAGATCTTCTTCTCTCCCTTTTTCAATGCTCAATTATTAATTTGCTTTTCCTTTTACGTTCGATGTTTCCTTCTAAATCTACATGATACATAGACCTTTGACATGGAGAGAACTGGCCGGGCGTGGGGAATTTGGTTCTCTCTCATGATCTCTCTCCAAATTAACTTTTGTTGTATCAGTGTCATGTGATGTTTGTACAATAGGGACAACAACCTAGATCAAACAATATATATATATAAAACTTGCAATTCATCAATTCGGCTCTTTTTGGTAAAAGTTCACCCATCAGAGAAACATCAAATCTTGTCGAGAGATGATCAGTCATGTGTAAGAGATCAACTATTTGCATTTATATTTCCATAAAAGCCCTAAATCCTTTTCTATTTTTTATGCTTATGACATTAATTATATATAATATTATCCCTATATATACACGTGACTATTGTCCATTAAGTTTTTTTTTTTTTTTTTGAAAAAACAGATTTGATCCGAAATGAATTAGAGAAATGATATTTACCATTTACGCATTCATTTAAAAAAAATATAAAATTTAAATAAAAAAATTATTATTTTAATAATAAATTTTACTTTTTTTTAAAAAAAAAAATGCACATGATTTACACAGGGATTGTGCCAAATCATTCCCTAGCCGCGGGTGGTCAAATTTTAGTCACCCGGGCGCTGCGCTAGTAGCTTACCCTTAAAAGCAATCAAGCCAGTATGCAATCCAAGTAATAAATTTCTTAACCAAGTATAATCAACTAAAATATGACTTTTCCTAATTTGTTTGTTTTGAAATATATACTTCCTAAAGTTAATTTTACTAGGGCTAGTTTGGATAGTGAGATGAGATGAGATGAGATGATTTTATATGAGTTGAATAAAATATTGTTAGAATATTATTTTTTTTAATATTTTATTATTTTAGGATTTGAAAAAGTTGAATTACTTATTATATTTTGTGTAAAAATTTGAAAAAATTGTAATGATGAGATGAGATAAGATGAAACCATCTTTGAATCCAAACAGGGCCTAAGAGTACGTAGCTGCGTTAAATTAGTCATGGCACGCATGTGATCTATCGCATTGATTTATTTATTTAGTAATGTTAGATACAAGCTCCAAATAGACAAGTCTCATATAAATTTTTTGTAAAAAAGTAGGTCTCACTAATAAAGAATAGTTTTTTTTTTTTTTTACACTTTTTTAAAGTGAGATCCATTTTTTTACAAGGCTTGCATGAGACTTGTCTATTTGGGACTTGTATAAATTATTTCTCTTATTTCATATGTTTCATCGCCTATCTTGGCAGCTACATGTGAAATGTAGCGCACACATATCCTTATACAACGATACTATATACATATTTGTGCAGTAAACAATATATTCATGGAATAAATTACATTTTGAAAATATCAGCATGAATTTGGATGAACTTTGGAGAGTATAGACTAATTCATAGTACCCTTGATGATGATGATCTATTAGATAGTTAATCATAAATATATATGTATTTAGAAAGTGTATATATATATATATATCATTATAAGAATATAATTTGAGCCTTTGGAATTAAACAATAGTTTAGGCAGCTTGGACTTTTCTGGACAAGTAAGAATACTATATATGTATACCATTATAAGAAAAATTGTATACAGGCGCAGGCCAGGATTATAATATTGCCCCAAACAATGCCACACATGGATAATCAATTAGGAGGGTAAGATCATACCAAAATAATAGATCATAAAGTCATATCCCTAACTAAAAAACACTACAAAAAAAAAAAAAGTATTTGTGACGGATTATTTGTGGTTAGAATAACTATTTACGATAAAAAACAAGCTCATTTTGACAGAAAATAGTTTGTTCCACTGGCTAATTAGTGACACTCTTTGAGATAATTGATTTCACTTGCTGAAGTCTAGATGCAATGGAAATTAAAATGGTCGCACACTGATGATCATCTTGATCACCACCAAGCCTCTACAAGCACATTTTCATGTTTCAATTAGGAGATCATGAGAGGTGCTCCTAAGGTTAGGATCAAGAAGCCTTGGGTGTGTGTGTGTGTGTGTGTGTGTGTGTGTGTGTGTGTGTTTGTCTTCAAATTGGTAAATATAGGATCTCACAGGTGTTCTGCTTGAGTTGATCTCACAATTCACATAAAACTAGTTGTAAAATTAATATGTAAGAATAACTAAATTTATTTAATAAAATAAAATTAATTAGCACAGCTTGAGGTATTACACAATTAAATAGACCCTTTACAAGTTTATCACTTTTAGCATTTTAATTTATCTCCAAATTCTGGTTTAGTAATATAAAGGCACCAAAGTACAAGGACATAAGTTAAAAAAAAAATAAGAATTTTAATGTAGAAATTTAAAACTATTAATTTTGATTAAAAACTAGCAATATAAAGATCAAATATAAATTTCATTAATAGTACTCTTAACTAATGGTATATAAAACTATTACTTTGATCAGATACATTATTTTTTTATTATATAATTTTAACTTATTGATATATATATATATATATATATATTATATAAAAGTAACATAAACAAAATCATGAGGAGTATGTACCTTTCTCTATATCATTAATTTTCATCAAGTAATTAATTAATAATATAGTTGGAGAGTTGATTATGTGCCATTATAACAATAGTATAATATCTTACATTTGTCATCCCAAATCACATAACTTCTTAGATGAAAAACTACGTAAATATGTGATCATACCATCCGTTGTGATTGGGAATTACAAGTCATGTAGGATATATAGATCATAAGTTAGTCATTTTCAATGAGTGTATTCTCTGTAAAACCAAAGACCTAGCTCTCACCCCACATTTTGTACCGAATTGAATGGGAGAGACGTACAAGCTCCGGCCTCCTCCCTTCTCGTGTTCTTCCTTTAAGGCTGATGAGAAGCCAGATATATGCAGAAAGCTCTTTTTAATGTAAAGTAAATATGATATATTACATCATTTCAAATTTATAAGATCTCTGTATAAATCTAGTACTTTAGATCTCTGGATATGCGTGTTCTAGCCTACTGGAAAACCATCTTAAGGGAATCCACTGCATACACATTTCATTTTTCATTTTGGTGTTTCTGCTGCGCGCTAGCTGTTCTCTGGCCACAAGTTTTGGTACGTCGAGTTATCTGTCATTGCAATGGCTCTAGTAGTACTGCTATAAATGAATTAGCTGTAGTACTACTATCATGATATAGTTCTAGTCATGCTATATATAATACATCTTGTACCTTTACACCCGTATATTTTCCTGAGCCATTGGGCTATGCCCCGGTTTGTACTGACCTTTTTTTTTTATTCACGAACGTCCTTATAATCATAAAAAAGGAAAGAAAAAAAAAAAAAGCAAAAAGTGCTTTATAAATTGGGATATAAAAGCTTATCTCTCCAGTCCTAATTATTTATATATTGTCACCAAACAAAAAGAGAACACAAACTTGATCAGTTTAATTAATGGTACAAATTAAGTGCAGTTATTCATTGTTGAATTACAGATTGCTGAAGTGAAATTGCATCCCTAGTAGTGTAAGAGTGCACAATGGAATACCTCAAGCACGATTTTTTGAGTTGCTCCACAAGTTTATCCTACTAAATAATCCAGCAAACCTCAAGCGTTCTCTCTTAGTGGTGAACTGTACCACGTAAAGATAAATTAGAGTAACACTCAATAAATTAGAGTAACACTAAATAAATCCCACAGCCTAAATGCATACTCAAGAAATAATAAAAATAGAGAGAGATTCTCTACTGATTCAGGATTGTATGGGAACCAGCTAAGGAGGGCTATATATATATAACCCATCTTGTGCACCACTCAGCATTAAGACCATGCTTTACATGCCAGCATATATAGGAGGGGGTCTACCCATGTGGGCGCCCGGCCGGCCTCCATCTTACACCTAGTATAGAGAAAATGGAGGTGAATTATATATAGTGCAAAATTCGTTAATAAAGAAGAATTTAAATTAAAAAAAAAAAAAAAAAAAAAACCCGCATCTTCTTGCATATCAGGCTTTCCAGTTCCATAATTTCAAGTGTCCAAAACTTCAGGGCTGTGCGTTAGCCAGTAATTAATGACACCCTAATAACCATTTGACTTTCTAACACTAGCAGACTAGCTAGCTAGAGGGTCTAAAACAAATCAATTTAATTTCTTGCCAATTAATGTTGATATATATATATATATATGTGTGTGTATGAACTAGCTAGCTAGCTATATGAAGATCATGCAGACAGATTGTAGATGAGAGATCTGGTATTAATGAAAGTAACCCTAACCCTAGCCCTAACTGTTACACATGATGATCAGACTATACAGGAAAATAGGTTAAGCTGGACTATATATATAGTACGTACTTAAAGTCTGCAACGACCGACATGTCCACCGCTTGGTTACAATTCAGTATCAGTTTGTCAACTAATGGAGCAACATCTTGGTCGATCGGGCCCATCCCTGCAAGTACTAATTCCTTACCGCCCCCTTATTTTATTTTTTTAATGAGAACTGATGCTTGCTTGCTGATCTTTGCCTGATTTTGTTACCCATTAGGCCAAAAATTAATAAGCATAAAGAAAGAATTGTCATTTCAATGATATATCCCTTCCACAGAATCGATCGGTTCATGATCATGCATATTATATGTCCTTTCTTTTGTGTTTTTATTATTATTTAATTTTCTTTAATAGTTTAATATTGTATTCTGAAAACTGAGCCAGATCATGCATGGTCATGACGGTAAATTGTTACCATTTTCTGACATCAAGCTGCTAGGGTAGAAGAATCAAGGCATAAATTATCTACTGATTGTGTGGTAATGGATTGACTTCTTGAGGTTAGCAATTATTCTATCATACAGTGAAAAAAAGAATTTCCCACAAAGAGTTAATACAGTAAAACGTTCAGAGTAAACTGAAATTTTTATATATATATATATATATATATATATATATATGCGTAAGAGAACTGGATCCAGAGCAAGATTCTCTTCAGAAAGATAAAAGAAAAAAAGAAGAAAAATGCAGTTGATGAACATTAACCTTGATCGATCTGTTCTCTATGGTTTAAATGCCTCTATTTTCCTTTTGTTTTCCATAAATCAGTGAGCCATGTTGATCTACTGTTTCACAACAAGACTTGGAAGTAACATTTATCTGGTGACTGTGATCTCTCTCTCTCTCTCTCTCCCAGGTGCGATCCCGAGACATATTCAAGAAAGGTACGAGAGACTGTAGGTTGATGAAGATTGCACTCCGCAGAGAGAGAGAGAGAGAGAGATAGGGCTCTGATGGTATGGATCTTTGTGATATATAGGGCCAGAACTACACTAAAAAAGTTGCATCTTACTGTCCAGAGTGGAGAGAGAGAGAGAGCAAAAACAATATATAAAACAGCCGCAGGAAAAGTTGAGGCCTAGAGACTGATCAGCTTGTTTGTGCAATCCCGAATGAGGGAATGTTTAAAGCTGCTGCATGGGTGGCTTTATGCTTAATTTAATCTTTTTTATTTTTCTTTTTCTTCGGCTATATTAGTTATTGTGCCACTAACTCATGATCTACATGATCTAATCTTCCTCTGTCGCTGCGTTTTATGTTTCATTTATTTTGCTAATTTCTCCCTGATGCATAAGAAAGAATGAATTTCCTTTTACCAATAGATCATTAATGGCATTGGATTCATATATATTTTCACTAAATATATATCATGGGGAATCAGTTGAGGTGTAACCGGTCTGGTTTGATCCAATTTTGAAGAAAATTTAAGACCGAACTAATATGCACCGGTTTTGCATTTTCGAAAACTGATTACGCACCGATTACCCTCCTAAACCGGTACTTCCAGTTTTACCGGTTCTGATCCAGTTCGGTCCAATTTTCTAGTTTTAATATATTAAATAGGCAATTTGTCATAAAAAAATATGTTTATAGAAAAAAAAACTGCTTTAAAAAAATCTGTTTTATTAAAAATATGCTATAAAAAATTGTTTATAAAAATCTGCTTAATAGAAAAATCTGTTATGTAAATGCTATAAAAAATTGCTTTATAAAAATGAAATAGAAAAAATCTGCTTTATAGAAAATGAATAAAAAAAATCTGTTAGAAATGCTATAAAAATTGAAAAGAAAAATCTGCAATAAAAAAAATACTAATAGTATTAGTATTACTATGTCATTAATTCATATATAATTATTTTTTAATTTATATATAGACAGCTTAAAGTATATTACTAATAGTAATATACTATTAGACTATTAATTAGTATTAGGCCATAAAATGAAAATTGTAATTAATATATATACATTATATACTAATGTGCATAGTATTACTAATTTACTAATGTACTTATCAAAAAGAATATATTGAGAATTTATAAGTCTATAAAATATTATTAATATATATTTTATATTTAAAGCATATGATCAAATAAATGTTCATGTTTAAGATTAAAACTTTATGTTATAAATTATAATAACATTATCTTATTTATAATTATTATTTATATTATTATATATATTATATATATAAATTATATATAATATTAAAAAAATAATTTAAAATATATAATATATCGAACCGGTCTGGTCCGGTTCTAAAAAGCGTAGAACCGGAAGGGGACCGGTGCCATCCGGTTTTGAAACTAAGGGAACCGGTCCCGGACCGGTTCCACTAGTTCGGGCTGGTGTGAACCGGTTTTCCAATTTTCCAGTTTATTTGAACAACACTAGGAATCAGGCTACTTTTTTTAAGTTTATGGAAATATTTTCAAATACACCGTACCCATGTTATCCTATATACTATTTAATTATTATTTTTCTTTATCCAATCGTATTTTCCAAATGGTGATCTTATTTCTAATGGTCATATTTTTCATGTTCAATTATCATGTTTAAGATGGCTATATTTTTCAAATTGTTACTCTAGTCTCAAGTCGGTATGTAGAGAACATCGTCAACCACATTACTTAGATGGTAAAATTTGATTTATAAGATTCAAATTTTAAAATTTATCTTCCAAATAAAATTATATTATGTAAGCAGTTTACTTAGTGTGCTCTACATCGGCTTAAGAATAGAATTTTTCTTTTTCAAAAGGTTAAATTACGTGGAAAGTCATTTTCCCAATTGTCAACGTTTTCTATATCTACAAGATCAAAAACCATTATATGTGCCTAATTATTTGCGATAAAAATGATTATTTTCTATCAAAATGAGTCCATTTTCATAACAAAGAATTGTTTCTCTAAATATAAATAGAGCCCTTTCATCTCTAATTTTCACACACCTCAATCAAAATTTCTCTTTCATACATTATTGTTTACTCTCTATGGATCATGTTTGAACTTGATGGCCTTCTATATGAATATTCTTCCTCCAACATGTGTTCAAAATAATTTAAACTTCTAATGTGGAAGAAGCATACATGGAACGCAAAATAATATCGAGATTAATTACTTCGTGGTGAGCCTCAATTAACGTCGTACATTCATCAGGTGTTATTCTTTGTAGGGTCATAGACTTTTCTCCGACTCTTTTTATGAGACATTTATCATTCTAATGTATTTCAGATGAGATTTTGGATGAATTGTGATCTATTTCACTATATTCAATTTGCAATAGAAGCTCATGAATTGTACTTTGTCCAAAAGGAGATGCTGCCAAATGCCTTGGGTTGTCTTCCCTTCAAAGGATGATCATCTCAATTAATTTGAATCCTCAATTATGGAGTAATTATTGATGTTATGGATGAGTATATGAGTATTGGAGAAAGCACCACATGAAAGTATGTGAAAAATCTTGTTGAAGTATTTGCTTGGATATTTGGTGATGAGTACTTGAGTTCACCAAACAATGAAGGAATTGTAAGATTATTAGCAGTTGGCCAACGTTATAGATTCCTAAGAATGTCAAAAGCATGGATTACATGTATTGAAAATGGAAGAATTTGTCATATTGCATAGAAAGGTATATTTTTCGGTCATCTTTGTGATCAAGAAATCATTGTGGAAGCTATGGTTTCATATAAATTTGGGATACAACATGCATTTCCACCCTTTTGTGCAATCACGAGTTGATGGAGTAGTTAAGAAGAGAAGCACTAGGGGTGGATCATGTTAATTGTACCCTATTACATTACAATTCTATACTCTTCTAACCATCACACTCGTACTCTCTTTACTTTACCTTCGCACTCTTTAGAGTCTTCACTTCAATCCATCTCTCTACCCTCTCGTATGTTTCAAATCCTTCAATCACGGTTGTTGGCTTTGACCCATAATCCCCGTCGCCACTCCATCCCGTCGTCTCATGCACTGCCTCCAACAGCCATGCTGTCTCAGCATCACCATTGCAGCCATAAGCTTGCAAGTATCTCTCTCTCTCCGTCATTTCTATAATTGTGTGTAACTTCCCATGGCTCTCTCTTTTCCTTCTATCCCTTTCAATCTATGTCCTCCTTGCCTTCTTTGTCTTTGTCTCTCCTTTAAGCCATCTCCATCTCCTTATCTCTCAACCACTTTGTGATTTTGGTCTTACCCTTTTTTTCTCTCCCTCTTTGTGATTTTGGTTTTAGCCTCTTATACTCTCTCCCTCTAAATTGAAGGATTCCAATGTTGTCTATTGGAACTAAAGCCTACAAGTTGTAACATCACATAGTCTTGGGATATGGCATGTATTTCCAACCTTTTGTGCAATCATGAATTGATGGAGTAGTCGACAAGAGAAGTATTGGGGATGGGTGATAGGTCACCGAACCCAACCAACTTGCTCCACATGAGTAAAATACGAAAATGAGCAGGAAGGATGAGTTAATTAACAAAATTATGCGAGCTGCTGGGGGCAAGTTCAAGAACCCACTTGCCTATAAATACCCCCTAATTTTATATTATAATAGTTAAAAGATAAAGGAAATTAAGATCACTATGTTATAATTATTTAGGTTTTCAATTGCTTCTAGTGAGTTACTTTAAAGAAGTACTTATGGTCTTGATTGGTTTAAATATCCAAACCAGAAGTTATAAGATTGGAAAATAAGATATTTGAGGTCTCTTTTGGATAAAAGAAACTTGGGGGAGTCACGTAAATCCATTGATAAGGCCTTGTTCCAAATGTTATAACTAGTGAATGGTTAAGAATGAATATGTTGCCCATAGGGGTGCTACCCGACCCCTACGGGGCGGAGGAGGGTAACTAGTCCCGGATAATGGGGTGCAGGTGGGGAGGGTCAATCCGTTCGCCCCCTACTGGGTCTTCCCAGAAACGGTTAAAATGGACCTAAAATGGCCTAAAAGCTTTTTCTTTTAGGCCTAGAAACAGCTTCTAGACCATTTTGGGCCCATAAAATTAGAAGTAAAAAAACAAAAAGGTTAAAAAACCAGATTAAAAAAAAAAGAGTTACATGAATAAAAATAATATATACATAATATAAATTTACTAATTTAGAGCAAATGAAGTACTACTACAGACTACTAGTCTACTACCTAATAAACTAATAATAATAACTAAACTATTACAAAATTGAAAGGCTAAACAATTACAAAATTGCAAACATAAAAGTGTCAAAGGGACATTATATCAATATTACAAATCATTAAATACATAATACATACAAATGATTTAAATTTTAATATTCTAAGAATCTAAAGATAGAGTTGTTTAAGTCTTTGACTGTGACATTTGGGGTGGCCTGGGCAGGTAGTCTTTTTATTAACTCATTGAGATTTGAGGCTTGAGCACATATTCATATTGCAGTGGAGGTAGACGTCGTCTGAGTCGTCTCATGTGTTGCTACAACAATTAATACTAAAATTAATACTGATGAAATCGAAATGAATATAAATAAATCAAAATAATAACATAAAAATAACAATTACCAGTTGTTCCAGATCCAGACTAATCACCACCCTCCTTGTTGGTCTACTTAAAATCTAAAACATCCAAAACATGAATATCCTTTCCCATCGTCTAACTCTGTGTGCATATCAATACCTCCATAGTTGTAGGAGACAATGAACTATGAAAAGAATTCAATATGCGCCTGCCGATACTAAAGGCTGACTCTGAGGTAACGGTGCTAATAGGGATGACCAAAATATAGCGGGCCATCTCAGAAAGGATGGGATATTTTTTTCTTGCCGCCTTCCACCATCCTAATATATCGAAATCATCATCATCTTGAATAAGATCCACTGTCAAATAGTTTTCTAACTCTGAAACCACCTCCATAGATTGATGGACTAGTGTGGGATTCTGAGCAAGGGTCTTAGTCCACACCAATCTACACTTCTTTGTTGGCTCGGTGTCTAGAGGAGACATTGGGGTAGGTGTAACTGCAGTAGATGCAGTACCACCCTTAATCACATTAAACTCATCATACAATTTAACCAGAGTATCTCGGGTTATATCACCAATAAGATCAGCCCATGCCTGATTGTGTGCAAGTCCCAAACCATATAACATGACTGAAATTTTCAGACAGAGATAAAGAATAACAGCCACATATAACAAAATATTTAGTCTACTCAAATCTGCCCAATACTTTTCATATTTGACCCTCATGGTCAATGGCATCCCCATCATCCTTAGATTGGAACCCCTACACATGTCGTCTAATTCTTCTTTTACCCTACATATTTGTTGACAAAACTCATGGGATGTAGGGTACAAAGAACCACATAACTTCGATGTGACATCGTAAAAAAATCGAGAAAATCAACAAAAGTAGAAATTACCTCCCAATCATCATCATTAGGCTTTCCTTATCCCTCGTGCTCATCAAAGTATTTGACATATTAAATGTCTTCATCACCCAATAATTGAAAGGCTGCCTTATATTCTTGGGTCACTTCTAACATCAAGAAGGTTGAGTTCCATCTGGTAGGAATATCAGTACAAAAACCATTCTTCGATGTTATGCCTACGGTGTTCGCAGCAACATTAAATTTCTCCAATCTAGAAGGAGAATACCTCACAAATTTCACAGTCATTCTAACTCGTGCAACCGAGTCACCAACATCTTTCAACCCCTCAATCATACTTATATTCAAGATATGTGCAGCACATCTAACATGCAAATATTTACCACCCAAGAATGTCTTATTTGCCTCTCTAAGATAAGTCTTCAAATATTCCGAGGCAACATCATTAGACGAGTATTATCAACCCAAATTGTCAAAACTCGTGCCAACCCCCACTCCTTTATTGCGGCCTCCATGGCCTTCTTAATCGTCTCACCCATGTGATAAATTATTTGACAAAACTTAATATTTTTTTGTGAAGAATCCAATCAAAATTAACAAAATGCATACTCAAAGACATGTAATTCATATTTTGGACAGAAGTTCAAGTATCGGTAGTGAGGCAAACTACCAAACCCACCAATTGGCCCCTCAAAACATCTTTATCTTTTCGGTACATCTTTTTAATATCTTTTACCACAGTGTGGCGAGAATGAAGCGTAAATCTAGGTTCCAATTCTTGGGCAAGTTCTTAGAATCCTCTCATCTCCACAAACTGAAAAGGTAGCTCGTCTATGACAACCATACGAGCTAACTTCATTTTACACTCATCGGCATTATACTTCGTATACTCCTTCAACGTTGAATCTCCACTACTCTCATCCGCCATTTTTTTTAGTCCATTATCTAGTTTAGATTGACTATTCTCTAGGAAGGATCTTAATATTGGACTCTTCTTGCATTGTTCCTCTAAATGGACCTTTAATTGGGATGTACCATGTTTCCTATAGTGACATCCATATATTTTTCCACAGTAATTATATTTAGCTTGGGGTTATTGGGGTCACTACCCTCTAGTTTGGTAAAGTGAGACCAAACTATGGAAACAAGTTTCTTGCCCTGTGTTAGTGTGGGCTTGGGGGCGGGGCAAGGTGTACTCCCAGGGGTTGGAGTAGGGTTTGGTTATGGGGTAGGAGAGCTATCACTAAAATCCCTTTGAGAAGACATTCGTAATTCCACACCACGATAAGAAAATTATAAAATAAGCAACGCAAGACATAAAAAAGTCGTAATAATACACCAAACATGAAAAAACAAGGCAAAGTGCAAAGCCAACACAAGACATAAAAAAAAATGTAATAATACACCAAACAATTAAAAAAAATGTTTTCTAGTTCTAAGAGTTTTAAGTGAAAGAATAAAATTTTAGCTAAATGTATTAAAAGAAACAAAAAATGGGTAATCAAAGATTCAAAACCATTCTCTTTCAAAAAAAAAAAAAATCAAAGAACCCCTACTAGTATTTAGGGGTTTCAATTGAAACCCCTAAATTGAAATTTCAGGGGGAAACCCCTAAAAGGATAAATCAATTTATTTAGGGTTTCAGATTTGGACCCTAAACTAATTTAGGGTTCCAATTCGAAAACCTACAACCTACCAAAAAAACAAAAAAAATTCAAACACAGTGTCGTTCAATTTCAAACACATGCACAAATTAGAATCCACAGCATACAAATTCACAATCATTCTCATCCTCCATCTCTGATTGAACCCATTATTCCTCCAATCTCTAATCCAAAACTCAAAAAAACAAATCTAGGTTCCAAATTCCAATCGAGGTACGGAGTAAGGAGTCTTACCCTTGGAGCTCATGCGAGAGAGAGAGAAAGAGAGAAGAGATCAAGAGAGAGAGACTAAGAGAGCGCCAGAGAGTGAGTCTGAGAGAGAGACAAGAGTTTGAGAAGGCGGGCCAAAGAGGAGGGGGGAGGGGGGGGACGTAAGGTAAAATGAAACAACGCCGTTGGACAAAACGACGTCGTTTCACTTATGGAGTTTTTTTTATATATATATACAATATAAAAAAATATATTAATTTATATATATTAAATTAATATATATATTAATTATATAATTTTCATTTAACCAATTAACCTAATCCTATCACTAACCCACCATTAAGTAATTATTAACTAATACTAATATTTATAATTTTATACTAATACTAATATTTATACTAATACAAGTATTATATTAATAGTCTAGACTCTACTTCTAGACTCTAATATGGTATAAAAAAAAATACTAATAGTCTAATATAGACTAAGACTATAGTTATACTTATACTAATATAGTTATAACTTATACTAATCATGATTCATAATAACTAATCACTATAAGTCTATCGTATTAATGTATTATTATATAATATATAGTATTAGTATCACTATATCATTATAATATATATATATATACACACACTATAAATCTATATGCAGTAGTAACAGTAACACTATAATAGTATAGTATATAGTATTAGTATATATTAATATATTATGAGAGTTATAGCATAATACAGTATATAGTATTAGTAATAATTTAGTATCATTGTATTATTATATAATATATATTCTACGATTAGTATATATTAATATATTACAAGAATTATAGTATAATATATGTATAATAGACTAATAATATAGTTAACTTAATATGCTATATACTATAAGTCTATAACTATATATAATATTAATATCACTATTAGTATAGTATATAGTACTAGTATTACTATTAGTAATTTAGTATTGGTATAGTCTATAGTTATTTAGTATAATATAAGTATTATATTATACTAACTATATAACTATTATAAGTTATAATAACTATACTTATATAAGAGTTATAGTATTAATAATTTAATAGCATATTATAAAAGTTATAGTATTATAGCATAATATATGTATAATAGTATAGTATTAATATCACTATAAGTTAAAAGTCATAACTATATATACCTGATAGGCTTATAGGCTAATACAATGATTTATTAATCATATAAAGATATACCTAATACAATGATTTATTAATCATATTACAAATTTACATATACAAAATGTAAAAACTTAGAAGTTTAATATATTGAAAAATTGAAAATTATCATAAATTTATAATACATTGAATTTGAGTCATTGACATAGTCTAAGTTAGTAACAAATTAGCAATTAACATTTAACATCATAAATATAATTATCATTAATTATTTTTTATTGAGTTAATTAAATAATCCACATTAGATAGTTTATTTAATTTAAATTTTACTAATTTAAATAATTTTTTAATTAATTTATGTGCCAAAAAGATAAAAAAATCACAATAAAGTTACAATAAACTTATAAAGTTACAAAACTTCAGCAGCTACCAGAAACGGCTCCGTTTGGTTCAAAATTGGACAAAAAAAAATTAGGTTGCGAGTCGTTTCACGCAATCCAGTTATTGTTTTTCCCAATTTAACATCCATAAAACAGCGCCGTTTGGGGAATACCTCTCGCCCCCCCGAGGCGGGATTCATTTCCACTTTTCCCTTCCCCAATTCCCCTCCCACGAACCCTAAGCAGTAAGCGTCGCGAATCGCGATCCCCATTCCCCCTCCGTCACCTCTGTCGCAGCAAGCAGCCGATTGGTACTCTCTCTCTCTCTCTCTCTCATTATGGTGTGATTCACTTTAGACTGGTGTATTTGCCACCTAAGCATTTATTGAATTTACTAGTTTGGCCAAACTTTAGCTAGTTTACTTAAAAAACATCTACACCAAACTAGCTAAATCTATAATAAATTTGTCCATCATCTTCTTGGCTGGCTAACTCTAGCCAGCTCAAGTTTCTTATTTAGTGAATATAAGGCTGCGAGTATATATTTATCTATGTTTTACCTTTTTGCTGACAATGGGCTACAGGAATACTATCCTACTACCAGTAGCTTGGTATAAAAAGAATATATTATTGAAAACTGTCCATTGTGTTGAGGGAAAAATTAGTTGGTTGCATATTCTTGTGAAAACCTGTGTAAGATTATGTTGTAACGTGTGTTGAAGCGATGTAACATGAAAATGATTGAAGTGTGCTCAACAAAGCTCAAGCAGAACTCTTCCAGAGAGGTTCGCTCAATGTGCGCTCGACGCAGCTCTCGAGCGGAACTTTTCCAGAGAGGTTCGCTCGATGTGCGCTCGACGTAACATTCGAGCAGAACTCTTCCAGAGAAGTTCGCTCGATGTGCTTTTTCACATTGTTTATTGAACCTCCTTAACTATATATCTTCTTTACTCTTCAAAGTGTTATTCATCATCTTTTTGCTTGTACATGAATTAATGTTTGTTTTCTAATTCTTTTGTCCTCTTGTCATTTTTATAGATAGTCTTCTACAAATGATGTGCAAGAGTCAACACCAAACATGCCTCCACCCCCATCCAATGTAAGTGATCAATCGGTTGGTGGGTCACAAAGAGGTAGAGTTAAGTCTTTTGTTTTTTATCACTTTACAAAAATACCAAAAAGTGATCCAAATAAACCTAGGGCTGCATGTAATTATTGTGGTGCTTCGTATGCATGTGATACGAAGAACAATGGTACGAAAAACATGAAGTATCACATTGAGCATCAATGTAAGAAATGCCCGTTTAAGAAGACGAATAAATCTCAGACGACTCTAGGTTGGAAGGTGGAGGGAGGAAGTGGTAGTGGTAGTGGGGGACTTATGAATTGCATGCTGAAGGGGAGGGTTTCATGAAGTTTATGCTTGTAGTTTGCCCTAAGTGGGTAGGAATTCCCTCCCGTATGACGGTTGCCAAGAATTACTTTAATTTGTTTTTGAAGGAAAAAAAAAGTTGAGAAATGCTCTTCGAGGGCAACGAGTTTCTCTCATCACGGATACATGGACATCTGTGCAAAACCTAAATTATATGTGTCTCACAGCATACTTTATTGATGATGACTGGAAATTACACAAGAGGATTCTTTCCTTTTGTTTGGTTGAAAATCACAAGGGTGATACCCTTGGTAAAGGCATAGAGATGTGTTTGCATGATTGGGGGCGACAAAAAATACATGCACTCACACTTGATAATGCAAGTTCTAATAATGAGGGTGTTTCTTATTTGAAAAAAAAAAACAAAGTATAGGAGAGACACGATCTTGGAACATGAATTTTTGCATGATCGATGTTGTGCCCACATTTTGAACTTAATCGTTCGTGAGGGGTTAAAAGAGTATGATGAGTCTATTGCGAAGGTGAGGGGTGTTGTGAAATATGTTAAATCTTCCCCTCAAAGGTGGAGTACATTTAAGAAATGTGTGGGGTTGGAAGAGATTCAATCCAAAAGCCAAGTTTGCCTGGATGTACCAACTAGGTGGAACTCCACCTATCTTATGTTGGAACGGACTTCAAAATTTAAAAGGGCTTTGATCAGTTAGAGGAAGAAGATTCGTGCTTCCTTAGTAGTATTGGAGATGACGATGATGACGATGTTGATGATGAAAGTGTGGACCATGTGGTGAATACGAGAAAGTCAAAGAAGTTAGAGCCTCCCAATGCATCTGATTGGGCAAATGTACAGTTGTTTGTGAGGTTTCTTCAATTATTTCATGATGCAACTTTAAAATTCTCGGGGGGTGAATATGTTACTTGTAATGTTTTTTTCCTGGAGTTGGTTATTATTAAAGATGCTATTAACATGGAGTGTGAAGAACGAAACCCCGTGGTGGGATTAATGGCCACAAATATGAAGAGAAAGTTTGACAAGTATTGGGAGAACTTGAAAAATCAGAATATGTTGCTCTATATTGGCGTTCTTCTTGATCCTCGCTACAAGATGCAATATCTTGATTTTGGGTTGGGAAAAATGTATGCACATGATCATGCAAAAAAAATTGATTTCAGTTGGAAGGTGAAAAATGCATTTATCCGCATGTTTGAGGCATACAGGGAAAATGAAGAAGAGCATTCTCCTCAGCGCACATGTTCCCAACATGAAGATGTAACTCCTTCAACTGACAAGGTGGCGAGTAGAAAGACAAATTTGATGGCCGAATTTAAGCAACAGTCACAGTCAGAAGACAGTTTGGAAAGTAAGTCAGAGGTTGATAGATATCTAGCTAAAAGATGTGAGGATAAAGATGATAGTTTTGACCTTCTAATTTGGTGGAAGGTGAATTCAGTGAGATGTCGCGTACTTTCAAATGTTGCATGCAATGTACTTGCAATACTGATATCTACTGTGGCCTCTGAATCTACATTAATCCTTTCCGAAGTAGTTTAAATCCAATGAGTGTTGAGAGTCTTATATGTGCACAAAATTGGCTTCGTTCTTCATCTACTCCAATAAGCCTTAGGACTTTCTTAGATAAAGTGGAGGAATTTTAAAAGCAGCTGATATGGGTATGTAATAAAATTACCTTTGATTTCTTTTGTGGTTTATTTTGTTTTATCTTCAATGTTGTGTAACTTTATGTAACTTGTTTTGTTTTAAATTTTTATGGATAGAACTTGTTGAGGATCCGAACTTTGCTGATTCTGTGGAGACGTCAAATTCAATGCCTACTAGCCTTACACCCAATATTGATTAAAGACTAAAGAGGTGAGAAGATTATTGGTAAGCTAGACTCTGATGATCTTTTTATGTGGGTTAGGATTTATTAATTTGTCTATATTTGTTTAGTGGGGTGCATGTGGGGATGGGGTGGTTGGGTTTTGCTGCTAAATGCAACTGCTGTCTGCTAGCAATATTTAACATTCTCTTTCACATGATATATATTTTGTGTTAATTTATTGGGTTTTCATTTTCAATTGGGTTGGTTTAATCGTCTTGCGGTTGAGTTAATTAAAGTGTCATTCAGTTCTTCTTTCTTTTTCCGTAACCATTTCATTTTCCGGAGAATAACCGGGAGCACCAAACCATGTTGTCCCATTTTTGTCACCAAATTCCACTGGGAAATCTATATTATATGGTGTAAATTACGCATTAGGAGGAAGATGAATCATGAATGCAACTGGAAGAATATTTTTCAGCCCTTAGAAGTTTAGAAATTACCCATTATATATTAAGTTGTTAAGTTTTAGATTATAATTTGTAATTTGTAATAACTTTTGTATTTTTTTTATTTTTCAAGTCTTTTATATAGATTATTTTTCTTTTATCATTGTATTTTTCAAGATCAAGTGTTTTTTTTTTTTATTAATTTTAGCTAAAAAATGTACAAAATTTGAAGTGGGTCGAAAATAATTGAAAATGTGCAAAAACAAAAACTAGATTTAAATTGGCTGAATGACCCATTTTGGGCATGTCCAGATCGAATGGACTGACCCTGGACCGGACCGGATCGGTCCTATACATTAGTCGGTCCGGTCCAGGGTAGAAAATCCCTGGACCGAATAGGTTCAGTCCGGTCTACAAAATGGCCAAAGAGACCGGACCGAGATCACCCTTAGTTTTAATAAAGCAATGTCAATTCTAAAGTATTTTAATGTGCATTGCACCATTCCCACTGCATATATATACTTATGGAAGTGTAAAGAACCGGGACTAGTAAAAATACGGTGCATTAATGAACTATTGAAATCAATCGAACCTTCCATGGAATCGCATTGAAGTGGATAGTTCGATTAGTTTTGATCGATTTACCAGTTTATTCTTACGTACACCCCTCCTCCTAAGACTTGGTTTTCCTATAAGCTAAACTTGATGCACTTTTATGTGTTGCAACTTGTAAACTTAAAAAAAAAAGTCTTGTGAAATTCCCAGAATCAAATAATAAATTCCAAGACTAGATCGACATGTTTGGGTAATAAGATGAGATGAGAATTCTGTGAATATATAGTTGTGAAATAGTTTGAGTTAAGATCATGTTTTATTGGGTTTTAGGTAATTAGAGAGAAAATTTTGAATAAAAAGATTATAAATTTAAAATATTCTTATAATATAACTTCTTAATATTATTTTTATTTTGAAATTTGAAAAAGTTGTATTATTTTTTGTGTTTTGTTTGGAAATTTAGAAAAGTTGTAATAATTAGATAATGATTAGATGAAAAATTTGAAATTAAAAAGTGTTTGTATTTGAGTGATGTTTGGGAAGGAAATTTTGAGAAATTTTAAAATGAAATGATATCATCTCACTTCCCAAACAAGTCCTAAGTTTATACTTCAAAACAAATATTCATACTGGACCATGAGAATGAGTTGCCCTTCTTTCTGATCTCTCTCCATGCATGTATATATAGGCAGACATACATGACTTCTGTAAAAGTTCTAAATCCTTTTCTAAATTATCTAATTTCTTCGGATGTTTAATAAGAAGAGAAACCACAATATTCTAACACTTCATGAACAACTATCGATCCCAGCACCATCTATGTCCGCCATTGATCACCGACGAAGACATGCATGCTTATAATATAATGAGATCATGGCGGCACCGTTATATATTTGGAGGAAAATAGAAAATAAAAAAGTTTGAACCAAAAATGAACTGAAAAGAAAAAGGGAAAAAGCTTATAATTAATCTCAAAGCTCAAGTAATTTGATACTTTCGTGAAAAAATAAAAAAGAAAAGAAAAATACGAATAATAATTAAAAGGAAAAGAAAAGAAAAGAAAAATAGAAACTAAAATAGAAAAAGGAGTGGATCTTAAACCGACCAATTGAAGCATGCATGATCTCGGTGTCAAAAACGAAGATCAAGACGAAAAGGACCCTTCATTTCGACAAAATCTATGTGGGTTGTTGTTCCAGATCACGCGCCTTGACCCTCTCCTTTCGGATGCTGTCTTTTTACACCTGATTTTATTTATTTATCTAGTCTTATTCAACCGGCCTTGTCTTTAGTTCTCCAGCTAACCTATCTCAATCAGTTTCTCCAGCTAACCTATGTTCCATCTTTTTCACACAACATAGACGCATCTCTCTCTCTCTCTCTCTCTCAGTGAATATCAGTACGGCTAGTGCTCCTTTCAGAACTGTTTGCTGAAGTTTCATGCATGATGATCACTAGGAGGGTGTCTTTTGTGAAACAGACATGGCCTCTGAGTTGCATGAGAGAGGTATGCTGTTGAGAAGTGTGATTTTATTTAACACACACATATATATATATATATATATATATATATGCATATTTCAGGTTAGACAAACTTGTCTCTGCATGCAGACACTGCCTACGAAAAAGGGTTTTTTCTTTTAAAAAAGAAAAATAAAATAAAATAGTGGGAAATCTTGGGCTCTTAAATGGGGAACGTAGCTAGCTATAGCTAGAGGGTATACTCAGCCCTGTGTGGTCAGTAGAGGGAAGCTGTGAGTGAGTGTATGCTGGGGTTTAGGTGTATTGATAATGCAAACAAGAATGTTTTGGGTTGTTCTGAGACCTGATTTACTCTGAATCTGGGGTTCAGATGCTACTCCTAATTGGTTTCTTTATAACCAATCATTGTTGGCCCCTTCCAAGTTGCAAGTCTTTGTAACTAGAGACACAATTCATCCAATTACTTAACTCACGTTCTGCTTTTGGGAGGTGGTGAAAGTATCATCATTTGTCATTTGTGGTGCCCCAACATGATTTGGGTAGCAAAAGAGGGTAGTTTGGCTACAAACCTTTGTCTAAGCTATAAAAATGTGGAAAATTTTGAACCAAGTACAATATATCATAGAGTCGTGCTATACCTACCGAGGGTGTAGCCCGACAAATTCTCCCGAGAAGGCCATTTGGCCTTTTTATTTTTTTATTTTGATTTTTTTCATACATTTTTTTATATCCTTAAATATTTTTAAAAAACTTCACAACAATATTAAAAAATAATTTCTTAATCATTAAGTAAAAAAAAAACCATTCGGAACCCACTGTCGGGACAAACCCTTATGAGTTTAGTGTTTTCCTATATCATAGTGCTAATCATGAGGATTTAGTAAAGGCTGCATGCATGATGGAAAGGACTATTAATAATGTAGCAAAGGTATAAGGCTTTCTAAGAATATCTCATGAACTAAGAATTTTTTTTATAGTATGGATACTCCTAAACTTGAGCCAAAACGGTTGCATGCAACCTCAAGAAACTGGATCAACTTGGCAAATTAAGGTGACGACATCATGCAGTCCTACATGAACATGTGGGTTACAACATGCTAATTAACTGAGTCCATTTCCGAATTTTACATATATTATTAATATAAAAGGATATCTAGTGAAATAGCCCGGCCCCACTGTCCAGTGTTGCATATATTAGAAATCTTGAAATTTCACTTGAGTGCTATATATAGAAAGATACATTCGAAAATACTCAGGATATTTCCCCTACGCCATTTCTAGGATCCATTAATTATGTATATGCAAAATCATTTCCACTTTCATAACATTAGCACAATATCAACATGATTTCCTTTGCAACCTAGCTAGGAAAAACAGTCCTAATCGCGCGTTACTATATAGTTTTACTCATGGTAATGTCTTTTGAGTCTTTCGCTCATGCTTCTGTAAGTAAACATAGATTTTCATTTCCTTTGTTTAAAGCTTATTACATTTTCCAAGAAAATAGTCCTTTCTGATCATGGATCATACTTGGTAGCTAGGTTGACTTTCTACCAGTTATGTAGTAAACATTTGACTTGTTTCTAGGCATCCTAACGTGCTAAACCTAATTCCACTTATCTCCAAACGTTCTAGGATTTAATAAGTCTCTAAAAAGGTCATTTAGGGTCACTGACTCGAGCCATTAAGGCTGCTGCCCATTACTACACTTGATCAGGCTCATGTGCAGGAATGTAATTTTCAGCAAGCATGAACTTGGGTTCTTGGTGACTTCTAGGACCCCAATATGGTTTGTGTGTATTGATCTATGTAGGGACGTTTAATGCCACTTTAGAGCCTCATGTTTACAACCAGCCTTGTGGTGGTGGATTTTGCCCAATATATACATCTCCAATACATGTCTCAATATTTACGAAATTAATTGAGACATTGCAAGGTTGAAGAGGGTCCAAACAATGACCTCTATTGGGTCACAATGCTGCAGAATTTTCAGATTATGCTACCTAATAATGCATCAACTTGAATTAAAATATCTATTAGAGTGTGACGGCCATGACAACAGATCAATAAAAACTTTGTATTGGATACAAAGAAACCAACTTTGATAATTGCTCTAAAAACGTTTTAGTGGCAATATCATGTTATACCATTTGATTGCACGTGCATTGCACCTTGAATAGAAATTGGGGAGTAGGTATATGCATATCAGGATATATAGGACTCAGCAAATTGGACTGTTGTAGTGTATTACAGCACTGTGATCGCCTTTGTAGGGCAGCTAGCTGTCTAAGGCCCTGCATGTTTGAATGTTGAGCTGAGTTGAGTTCTTTATAAATAGTAATGAGTTGAGGTGGTGGAGTGAGTTTTATGGAGTCCACCTAAAATGAGTTTAGATGTTTTTATGAGAAGTTGAAAAAAGTTATAGATCTCACAAGTAAACAAGTGTTGAATTGAAAAAAGTTGTAGGTCTCACGTATAAAAATGTTTTGAATTTAGTGATATTTAGTGATTTAGAAGTTATGTGTTTGGATATTAAGATAGGTCTAAAACAGAACCCAACTGAAATGAGTTGAGCTCATTCAAGGATTCAAACGAAACCTAAGACCTATTGGAGGATTGGTTGTATGAAGAGATAAAAGGCTGTAATTTTTAGCTCCAAAGAGTAAGCATGGAGGTGATTCAATTTGTCCTTAGAAATTGAGGCATGTGTTGGAATTATAAGGGGTAAAACCTCATGCCACAAGCTAGGCTAGTTGCACAGCTCATGTAACACCCCGTATTTTAGTATATTTTTACTGAAGGATTATTTTTTATTGTTCAAAAAATTTATCCTCTTATTTTAAATTGGTTGGATTTTTAATGAGTTTATTTCTATGATTTTAATTTGGTGAAAATTATTTTTATGTGCTTTCTTAATATTTATTTATTGTTATGCATTTAAATTACTTTTAATATTTATTTAATTACTGTGGGATTTAATTATTTCAATTTGACTTTACCATTACGTTTAAATTATTTTATTTAACTTATGGTTTTAAAATCGTTTCCGTTGGATCATTTTTGTGACCCAAGTTATGAGGATTGGACCTCATTTCTTTTCCCTCCATTTTTCTTTCATCTCCTTTTCTTTTCTCTTTCTTCTCTTTTCCTTATTTCTCCTTCGGTTTCCTTCCCGCGCGAGCCCCTCCCTCTCTCTCTCCCGTGCGTCCGTCGCCCATACCCAACCCGCTGCCGTCGCGCCGCCGTGACTGTCACCGCCCACCCCATTTGGTTCCCCAGCCACCAGCAACCTTACCCCACCAACCTCACCTCCATTCGCGCCGCCGTTAACCACCAGTAGCCCTTCAAAGCCGCGGCGTCACTTTCGCTCCAGCGCCGCTGTCGCGCCACCATTGGCCACCATCTTCACACCACATCATCCCCGACCTCTTGGCAACCCATTGGACCCAACCCCAGCTCCGATCCGCCACCGGTGAAGCTCCACCATCTACATTTCCGATTTGGGTATTTTGGTCTTCTACCGCCCATTGCGCCGCCACCCACGGCCAACCTTCAGTACCACTAGCTTCACCGACCTCCCTAGGCCCTACCCTATCATTTTTGGGTCTTCGTTTGCCTCCAATGAAAAGTGGGTATCTGTGACCCACGGCCACAGTGTATTTTACACTGTTCTGTAGCTGTTTTTCCACCTCTTGCAGCTTCGTGATCCTTCGGAAATTGCTATATTGCACTGTAAGTATTTTCCAAAGAATTCTTGTGAATTTAATGTATTTTTGCACTAACACATTTCACTATATTTGAGCTGTTGATTGGTTTTGCCGGACTGAGTCCGAGGAGTTCGGGAGTCGGATGGATTGGTGATTGGAGTTGTTTGGTTGGATTTGATTGTATTGGTTATTGATGGTTGTGGATTGTGTTGGTTCATGTACATTACATGATATCATGCATGATCATGTTTGTAAAGGAAACTGGGTTTTCGTATATTGCATTCATGTTCATGTGTTTATGAAAACTGGGTTTTCATGTGAGAATGGAATTTGGGTGCGTGTGTATCACGACCCCAAGCCGAGATGGGGCATTATCTCGGTGGAGCTCCTCTGGTTACTCGGGAGCGGAATATACTGAGTAACGTCCCCTGGATTGTCGCCGGGCGACAATGTGATCGGACGAGAGATTCGTGCCGACTCCGTGGTCCTTCTGCTGGCGGGGACTAGAGGATGTCTGGCCATGAACGCGCTGGGCACGGAACTGGGCATCGCTCGTTGCGTAGTGGGTGCTTGGCCATGAACGCGCTGGGCGTGGATTTGGGCATCGCTACGAAGCCAGGGCGTGCGGATGGTCCCTAGTGGAGGCCATGGTGCATAGGGTAATAACGGATTAATTGGTTATTTTTTGGGAAAATAGTGTGCGTTGGATTTTGTGTAAATCATTTTCTAGGAAAATGTTTTACGGATTATTTTTGGGCCAAATGGGATTTTGGCGTGTGTTGGAAAATTATCATTTTCGGAGAAAATGATGTTTTGAGGAAAAATGCATATTTCATCATATGCATGCATGTTGGTTGCACTAAATGCATTATATTCTTGAGGATTATTTGGGTTATACTTACCTGCGGTACCATTCTGTGGTAACGCAGATTTTGATGCAGATGAGGAGGAGGAGGGCGAGCCTGAGGAGACGGCTCCGCCCGAGGAATGATCTGGGATCACTAGCTTTGTTATTTTATTTTACTCATTTGTATTTTGGGACATGTGTTAAACTTTATTTTGGGATGACTGTATAACTGCTTTTTAAACCTCTTATGGTATTTAAATTGTATTTTAAATTCTGGTACTTAGTAGACTTAATTATCCGCTGCGTTTTTATTGTACACTATTGCATGTACACATACTTTGCACTTTCGTTGGGATGCGTGACCGTGTTGTCATCATCCTGGCGTCTCGATTCCTGTGTTTCCTTACATGGGGGTCGGGGGCGCCACAGGTGGTATCAGAGCCGTTCGGCTCTGGGTAAAACCATATGTCCCTTAGGATAGTACCAGAAATTATTTTATTATTTTAAAATAATTTTTTTTAAGTGTGGTAAGGTAAGTTATTTATTTTATATTATGAGTTTATTGCTATTTTATTTTATGTTATTTGATGTTATTTAATTCTATTTTATCTTATTGTATTTTTGTGTTGCTTTTGGTTGAGTTTGGTTTTGTCTGGATTTAAGCGGGGTTGGAGATTGCTCTATGACAGGAATATGGTGAGACCAAGAAGACAAGCTGACGTGCCCGAAGATGAGCTACCCAGTGGTGATGGAAATTATGCCATAGCGAGGGCGTTGAATAGGATGACGGAGTTCCTCCAACAGAATTTCCGACCGCCACAAGTAGATTCAAATAGAGCGGTCCAAGTTGGGTGCACCTATGAGCGCTTCCTAACGCATAGGACTCCTGCCTTTACTGGGGAGGAGGATCCAATGCGACCTAGGAGGTGGATTCAAGATCTGGAAAGAACATTTGAAGTATGTGGATGCACTGAGGCCCAAATGGTATTATATAGAAGCTATATGCTGTAAGGTGAAGCGGCAAACTGGTGGGAGACCAAGCGGCCACTTCTAGAAATGGAGTTGGGATCCTTGGCTGCTGTGTGTTGGCAGCAGTTTAAGAAAAAGTTTGATGACCGATTCTTTCCTGTTTCGGTGAGACGACAAAAGGCTCGAGAGTTCAATAATTTGGTTCAAGGAGGCACGACTGTCGAGCAGTATGCAAGGAAGTTTATGGAGCTTGGACGGTTCGCTCCTCACCTCATTTCTACTGAAGAGTTACGGGTTGAGCGTTTCCTGGAGGGTCTGAGCCCCGAAATACGCAGACATGTGGCTTGTCTTCAGATTATGGAATTTCAGAAGTTAGTGGATTTGGCCAGCATTGCAGAGCGGGAAAATAGTTTTGGAGTAGGCTCCCCTCCAGGTCAGAAGAGGCGGAGTTATGTTGGTGAAGGAAGTAGTTCTGGATTGCCATAGAAGTTTGTTCAGAGGACCGGGGCCCGTTCACAGACAACCTCCGGTGTTCGTGCAGGAGGCCGGACTCCAGTGTGCCCTAGATGCAGTAGAGCCCATGAGGGCGACTGCGGTCAAAGGTGAATTCAGTGTTATAGATGTGGCCAGCCGGGTCACTTTGCTCGGGAGTTTCCTAGTCTAGTTCAAGGAGGACAAGGAGTGCGAGGAGGTCGACGAGGTGGAAGGGGCAGCCAGAGACAATTGGTACAAGCCCGGGTCTATGCAGTGACTCTTGGTGATGTGGACTATGAGGCTCCAGAGACTCACGACGCTGGGGTGATTACTGGTATGCATTTAGTGTTTTTTTATTTCGATTTAATGTTTGGTGTGGTTGGGTTTTTTTTTTTTTTTGAATTTGTCTGGTGGATGTGTTTGCCTCAGGAAGAGTTCGTCTATATGATTTTTATGCATGTACTTTGTTTGATTCTGGGGCGTCCCAATCTTTTGTGTCTGCCACGTTTGCACAGATGTGCAATTTGGTCACAGAACCTCTATCACAATCCTTAGTTGTGGCTCTTCCCAATGGCGAGATTGTGTGTTGCTCCAAGGTTGCTTTGGGTTGTCCTTTGGATTTTGGTGGGAGGACACTGGACGCAGATTTGATTGTATTCAAGTTGCTTGGTTTTGATATAATTTTGGGTATGGATTGGCTGTATCGTTATTCTGCGAATATTGATTGTAGAAGACGAGTAATTGGTTTTCAACTCTCGGATGTGGATTATTTAGAATTCGTGGGAAGCAAGTTGAAGGCAAGACCATCAATTATATCAGCAATTCAAGCTAAGAGAGATATAGCTTGTGGGGCAGATGCTTTTTTGGTTCAAGTCGTGTCTATGCCATCTGAGAAGAAATCTTTAGTGGATATTCCAGTGGTGGAAGAATTTCCCGATGTGTTCGTGGATGAGTTACCTGGATTACATCCCGTTCGTGATATGGAATTTGTTATTGATCTGGAACCTGGGGCCGCTCCTGTGCATAAGGCTCCTTACTGCATGGCACCGGCGAAGTTAAAAGAGTTGAAGACTCAATTGCAAGAATTGGTTGATAAAGGATTTATTCAGCCTAGCACTTCGCCGTGGGGAGCGCCCGTATTGTTTGTCAAGAAGAAAGATGGTACGCTCAGAATGTGTATAGATTATCGGGAGCTTAACAAGGTGACTATTAAGAATAAGTATCCTCTACCTAGAATTGATGATTTGTTTGACCAGCTTCAGGGAGCGGCTATCTTTTCGAAGATTGACTTGAGATCAGGATACTATCAGCTGAGGATAAGGGATAAGGATGTGCCCAAAACTGCTTTCAGAACGAGGTATGGGCATTATGAATTTAAAGTGATGTCTTTTGGGTTAGCGAATGCTCCTGCCGCTTTTATGGATTTAATGAATCGGGTGTTTCGACCATTTTTGGATTCTTTTGTGGTGGTGTTTCTTGACGACATTCTGATTTATTCTCAAGATTTGGAAGAGCATGCTTGTCACCTTCGTCTGGCACTAGGGAAATTAAGAGAGCATCAGTTGTATGCTAAGCTAAGTAAGTGTGAATTCTGGTTAGAAGAAGTTAAGTTTCTTGGGCATGTGATTTCCCAAGAGGGGGTGGCTGTAGATCCTAATAAAGTGGAAGCTGTTTTGTCATGGCCTCGCCCTTCAACAGTTCGTGAGATACGAAGTTTCTTGGGACTTGCCGGTTACTACCGAAGATTTGTGGAAGGTTTTTCTCGACTATCAGGACCTCTCACTGCCTTGACAAGGAAGAATGTTGAATTTGTATGGTCTGACAAATGTTAGAGAAGTTTTCAAGAGTTGAAGAGAAGATTGACAACGACACCTGTTTTGGCACTTCCGGAGCCACACAAGCCATTTGTGATTTTTAGTGATGCATCCAAATTCGGGTTGGGATGCGTTCTTATGCAAGAGGGACGGGTTGTTGCTTATGCATCTCGTCAGCTAAAAATTCATGAAAGGAATTATCCCACACATGATTTGGAGTTGGCGGCAATAGTTTTTGCTCTTAAGATTTGGCGGCATTATCTGTATGGCGAAGCCTGTGAAGTTTATACTGACCACAAGAGCTTGAAACATCTGTTTACTCAGAAGAATCTCAATATGAGGCAGAGACGGTGGTTAGAGCTGATTAGCGACTATCAATGTGAGATCAAGTATCATCCAGGAAAGGCAAATCTAGTCGCTGATGCTTTGAGTAGAAAGTCTCAACAAGTGGATGAAGCAGAGTCATCAGATTTGGACTCTCTCCTTTGTGGAATGAGCAGACTTCTTATCGAGAGTTCGCAACAAGAGGAATTATTATCTTCAGTTTTGGATGTCCGAGTAGTGAATTTTGAAGAATTAAAGACTCTTCAAAGAATGGATCCTAAGTTGTTAGCTATCAGGAAAAGAGTCAGGAAGTCTAGAGGACCCTTGCATTACAACTTGGATAAGGATGGTATTCTTCGGTTTCGGGATCGTAGAGTGATTCCTCGAGATTCTGAATTTAAAGAGCGGATTTTGGCAAAAGCTCATGCGGCTCCATATTCAGTTCATCCAGGAAGCACAAAGATGTATAGAGATTTAAAGAGAAATTTTTGGTGGGAAGGAATGAAGTTGGACATCGCTTTGTTTATCGAGAAATGTGACACGTGCCGTCAAGTGAAGGCTGAGCATCAGAGACCTGCTGGTAGACTTCAACCTCTCCCTATTCCTGAGTGGAAGTGAGATGATATTTCTATGGATTTTGTTGTGGGTTTGCCGAGGACTCCTAGTGGGAAGAACTCAATTTGGGTGATTGTTGATCGGTTGACCAAGAGTGCTCATTTCTTGCCTGTTAATAATACTGACTCTTTGGGTAAGTTGACTCGGTTATATGTCAAGGAGATAGTGCGTTTGCATGGAGTACCCAAGAGTATCGTGTCGGATCGGGATCCGCGGTTCACATCCCGTTTTTGGAAGAGCTTGCAGGCAGCTTTAGGTACTAAGTTGAAGTTTAGTACTGCATATCACCCTCAAACAGACGGTCAATCAGAGCGTACTATTCAGACTCTGGAGGATATGTTGCAGTCTTGTGTCATGGAATTTCAAGGAAGTTGGGAGAATCACCTGCCGCTTATTGAGTTCTCTTATAATAACAGTTTTCATTCCTCCATCCAGATGGCTCCGTATGAAGCTTTGTATGGAAGGAAGTGTAGACTTTTGTGTTGGGATGAAGTGGGCGAGAGTAAAGTAATTGGGCCTGAGATAATTCAAGAAATGAAGGATCAAGTTCAGCTTATAAGAAAGAAAATGGCTGAAGCGCAAAGTCGCCAGAAGAGTTACGCAGATACAAGAAGAAGAGACTTATCCTTTGAAGAAGGTGATTGGGTTTATCTTAAAGTCTCTCCTATGAAAGGCATTAAGCGCTTTGGTAAGAAAGGAAAGCTTAGTCCAAGATATGTTGGCCCTTTTCAGATCGTAGAGAAGCTTGGGCTTGTTGCTTATAGAGTTGCCTTGCCGGATTATTTTGGGGATGTTCATGATGTGTTTCATGTGTCTTCGTTGAAGAAGAGTTTTGGACAGTAAGAGCCACGTTTTGTTGACTCTGAACGCATTCAACTGCAGCCTAACCTTACTTATGAAGTTGCCCCGACACAGATTGTGGATTGGAAGGAGCAAGGATTAAGGTCCAAGACAATACCTATGGTGAAAGTGTCCTGGGGTGATCCGTAGGCTCAAGATTTCTCTTGGGAGAGAGAAGCTGATATGAGAGAGCAATATCCCTATTTGTTCGATTGATTCTGGCGGTATGTTCTAAGTCTGCTCTTAGTTGAATCTTAATCCAGTCTTAGTTTAATGTTTGACCTTGCTAATTTCGTGGACAAAATTTTATTTAAGGGGGGGAGGATGTAACACCCCGTATTTTAGTGTATTTTTACTGAAGGATTATTTTTGATTGTTCAAAAAATTTATCCTCTTATTTTAAATTGGTTGGATTTTTAATGAGTTTATTTCTATGATTTTAATTTGGTGAAAATTATTTTTATGTGCTTTCTTAATATTTATTTATTGTTATGCATTTAAATTGCTTTTAATATTTATTTAATTACTGTGGGATTTAATTATTTCAATTTGACTTTACCATTACGTTTAAATTATTTTATTTAACTTATGGTTTTAAAATCGTTTCCGTTGGATCATTTTTGTGACCCAAGTTATGAGAATTGAACCTCATTTCTTTTCCCTCCATTTTTCTTTCCTCTCCTTTTCTTTTTTCTTTCTTTTCTTTTCCTTATTTCTCCTTCGGTTTCCTTCCCGCGCGAGCCCCTCCCTCTCTCTCTCCCGTGCGTCCGTCCACCCCATTTGGTTCCCCAGCCGCCGGCGACCTTACCCCACCAATCTCACCTCCATTCGCGCCGCCATTAACCACCAGTAGCCCTTCAAAGCCGCGGCGTCACTTTCGCTCCAGCGCCGCCGTCGCGCCACCATTGGCCACCATCTTCACACCACATCATCCTTAACCTCTTGGCAACCCATTGGACCCAACCCCAGCTCCGATCCGCCACCGGTGAAGCTCCACCATCTACATTTCCGATTTCGGTATTTTGGTCTTCTACCGCCCATTTCGCCGCCACCCACGGCCAACCTTCAGTACCACTAGCTTCACCGACCTCCCTAGGCCCTACCCTATCATTTTTAGGTCTTCGTTTGCCTCCGTTGAAAAGTGGGTATCTGTGACCCACGGCCACAGTGTATTTTACACTGTTCTGTAGCTGTTTTTCCACCTCTTGCAGCTTCGTGATCCTTCGGAAATTGCTATATTGCACTGTAAGTATTTTTCAAAGAATTCTTGTGAATTTAATGTATTTTTGCACTAACACATTTCACTGTATTTGAGCTGTTGATTGGTTTTGCCGGACTGAGTCCGAGGAGTTCGGGAGTCGGATGGATTGGTGATTGGAGTTGTTTGGTTCGATTTGATTGTATTGGTTATTGATGGTTGTGGATTGTGTTGGTTCATGTACATTTCATGATATCATGCATGATCATGTTTGTAAAGGAAACTGGGTTTTCGTGTATTGCATTCATGTTCATGTGTTTATGAAAACTGGGTTTTCATGTGAGAATGGAATTTGGGTGCGTGTGTATCATGACCCCAAGCCGAGATGGGGCATTATCTCGGTGGAGCTCCTCTGGTTACTCGGGAGCGGAATATACTGAGTAACGTCCCCTGGATTGTCGCCGGGCAACAATGGGATCGGACGAGAGATTCGTGCCGACTCCGTGGTCCTTCTGCTGGGGGGACTAGAGAATGTCTGGCCATGAACGCGCTGGGCGCGGAATTGGGCATCGCTTGTTGTGTAGTGGGTGCTCGGCCATGAACACGCTGGGTGCGGAACTGGGCATCGCAACGAAGCCAGGACGTGCGGATGGTCCCTAGGCGAGGCCATGGTGCATAAGGTAATAACGGATTAATTGGTTATTTTATGGGAAAATAGTGTGTTGGATTTTGTGTAAATCATTTTCTGGGAAAATGTTTTACGGATTATTTTTGGGCCAAATGGGATTTTGGCGTGTGTTGGAAAATTATCATTTTCGGGGAAAATGATGTTTTGAGGAAAAATGCATATTTCATCATATGCATGCATGTTGGTTGCACTAAATGCATTTTATTCTTGAGGATTATTTGGGTTATACTTACCTGCGGTACCATTCTGTGGTAACGCAGATTTTGATGTAAATGAGGAGGAGGTGGAGGGCGAGCCTGAGGAGACGGCTCCGCCCGAGGAGTGATCTGGGATCACTGACTTTGTTATTTTATTTTACTCATTTGTATTTTAAGACATGTGATAAACTTTATTTTGCGATGACTGTATAACTGCTTTTTAAACCTCTTATGATATTTAAGTTGTATTTTAAATTCTGATACTTAGTAGACTTAATTATCCGTTGCGTTTTTATTGTACACTATAGCATGTACACATACTTGGCACTTTCGTTAGGATGCATGACCGTGTTGTCATCATCTTGGCGTCTCGATTCCTGTATTTCCTTACATGGGGGTCGGGCGCACCACAGCTCACAAACACATGGCATTTTAAGGCCGACAAAGCTTGTTTTTGGGCCAAGGACCAGAACTATGGTCAGCCCATACTCGGGTTGAATCAATAAAAAATGCCATCATTATCATCTCCTAAAACTCTTTCAAAGAAAATGAGTTGAATACTAATAAGTAATTCCCTTTAAAATTCCCTTTAAAATTTGACAAATCCTTTGATGCCACTTGGCACTTATCTCAATCCTCTCCTCTAATACTGTCGCTTGCCATTTATTCTTCATGCTGACACGATCAACAATGCCATACGAGAATAAAATACGTAGTAAAATACTGACTCGATAAGCAATGATCATATATAGTATGCATAAGAAGAGCCAGTATGTTCATATAAAAATAAAAATTTTGAATTTTATATAAACGTTCACCGTTTGGATATAAAAACAGATTTATCTCATCTTATCTCGTCATTATAACTTTCTCAATTTTTCATACAAAATATAATAAATAATTCAATTTTTTTAAATTTCAAAATAATAATAATATTAAAAAATAATATTCTAATAATATTTTATTCAACTTTTAACTTTCATCTAAAACCATTTTATCTCATTTTACTATCTAAACAGTACTAATGATAACAAAATAGTCAGAAAATACCTTTGACATAAGCAATAACATTAACGGTAATAGTAACAGTATAGAATCATTATCAGAGGCCATGTTTACCCCATACCAAGGTTGTGCATCTCAGCAGGCCAACCCAGCAAAAACAATAGTTGAATTATTCCCTATGGTTTGAGTCCAAATATCCAGAGAATAGTACTGAAAAATAACGAAAATAGTTTTCATAACAAAATATGCAAGTTTATCCAAATTAACCTTAGTTAACTTTAGGAAATGTCTAGCATAGAAACCACACTTCGACAATAGTGTACCCAAACCATATTTTTCAATTCCAATCAAATTAGCACTCCAAAATGCCACCACATGCACTACAACAGAATTTGTCTTTTGTGCAGAAGAAATCGTCACCAAAAATTACCAAAACGTCACTAAAGATATTTGGTGACGGTTTGAAACCGTTCCCTAATGTGAATCACAAAAAACAATTGGTGACGGTTTACTGTTGAACCATCACTAAAATTATTTTTAGTGACGGTTGGAGGTGTTTCGTTTGGTTGAACAGTCGAACGTTCCCTTTTTTGTGACGGTTGAGAACTGCCACAGAAAGTAACGTTTGGATGTCCAATTGAACGTTCGAACGGCAATCCAACCGATTGGCGTTCGAATGAGAGAAGTTGACGTTCGTTGATTATAGTTCGAACGTATCATATTTACGTTCGTTTATGCGTCCGAACGTTAATTATAATAAACATTCGAATTTCCGTTCGAACGTTAACGGACCAATGTTCAAACGTAACAGTTTTAACATTCGGATGTTATTTCGAATGTAAACGAAGGAGCGTTCGAATGCAAGTGATACGTTCGGAGGTTTGTTCGAACGTTAATCGTTTAATCATTCGAATGTTTTGTTCGTTTGAGGGTCAGTACGTTCGAACGCAGAGGCCTACGTTCCAATGTTACTATACAATTTTGTGTATTCATGTTCGAACGTTGGTTCAAATGTGAACCAACATTCGAACGTTTTTACTTTACATTCGAATGTACAGATCAGAAATACTAATTTCATAAAATTTAAAAACATACCAATTGTATCATATTACATACCATCAATTAACAAATAACAATGTCTTATAAAATTTTAAAATTAGATATTAAAACTAGCCACCACTACTGATAAAATTTATTTCTTCTTTTTTCTTCGCCCACCGCGATTCTGTTGCAAGACATAACACGCTCCATTTGCACCATCATCTCCCGTTGCACTTGCTCTTGGACTTCACTGCGTATTCTTTCCTCCTGGTCTCTCTGTTGGTCCTGCAAACACGTCTCTAAATGAGATTGTCGTTCTAAGAGAGACTCTTAACTCTTGCTGTCTCGACCTCATATACTCATTCTCACGCCATGCAGCTTCTAAATCTTTGGTAAGATTATTAATTTGTGAAGTCAATGAGGTTGAGGAGGATGAACATCTATGCTTGATAGATCATCCCAAACCTCTTGTCATACTAGACTGCGGCCCGAGCACTTGCGTGAATATGTCTATGTCACTAGGAAATGATTCCCTAGAAGCCGACTGCATCTCCATTATTTTTTCCTGCAATTTGAAAGGTAATGATCGTTAATAAGTAATGTATTAAAAGAAATAGTAATAAAAAATAAATTATTCACATGTTACATAATTTATTTAACAAAATTAACATTGCTTACATAATTATCTGCAGCGACAGGATCCATCCACTCACTATGCTCATTAGTGTAAGCAGCAGCATAGACATGAATGAAGGAAAAGTTTTCAGGATCATCACGTTTCTAACAAAGAAACATTAGCAATATAACAAGCACTCACAAATTCTTCAAAACTAAAAAAAATTATATCAAAATTTTCACATAAATCCAAAACCTAAAGACAATATATTTCTAACCATGTAAACATATTCAAACAAAATTCACAAACAATAATCACAATATTTTAAATCTATATCACAACATATTCACAATATTCCCACTACAATATTTATATACATATTAATTCATTAATGAATACCATAAACTCATAAAACAATCAAAAACTATGCAAACAATAATTACAATATTTCAAGAGTAAGCATGAAATATATAAACACATTGCTAGAATTTAGAAATATACTAAACACTCACAATATTCTCTTACAAATCAAAAGCTTCCAACTTGCCAAAACAATCAATCCTTCAAAAAAATACAACACTAACTTATTAGAAATATATATAACAAAAACACAAGACAAATATCATAAAATTCAGGAAAATACAAAAGAAAAATAATTTTTTCTTACCAAAGCTCAACTCAACTCTCACTCTAAAACACTCTCACTCTAACTCTCTCTCTCTCTAACCCACGTCCCTTTCTCACTCAACTCTCTCTCACTCTAACCCTCTCTCTCTCTCTCTCTAACCCACGAAGACTCTCTCATGTCTCTCTCTGTTGCGCGCACGGGAGAAGCAGCAGAAATGAGTTTGCTATCTCTCGTGCCTGTATTCATTCAATCATAAATTTTTTAAATAAAACGTTCGACCATTTAAGTTGTACGTTCGAAAGTTATATTATCCCGCCCAATTTTTAGATAACGTTCGAACGTTAAAAAATTTGGATAAATTTTCTACGAAAAACGTTTTAACGTTTTCTATACACGTTCGAACGTGTCTTCCTATGACAGTGCCCAAAATCGAGTGGAAAATTTCCCACACTTTTATTTTCATGTTCGAACGTTAAGAAATTTGACATTCGAACGTTTATAAATTCCCAGTGATTTTCATCGACTAACGTTCGAATGTAAAATTTCAACGTCCGAACGTTCAAATCATCACAGAGATACCTAAATCGAGCGAGAAATTTCCTGCACTTTTATTTTCATGTTCGAACGTTAATAAATTTAACGTTTGAACGTTTAAAAATTTCCAGTGATGCCTAAATCGAAATTTAACGTTAGAAATTTAACGTTCGAATGTTTCAGATCATCACAGAGATGCCTAAATCGAGCTGGAAATTTCCCGCATTTTTCTTCTTATGTTCTCACATATTATAATTGTATGTTCGAACATGAAAATGAACTCTCATACACCTCCATTAAAGTTCGAACGTGGAAAGATCATCACAGATATAAAAAAATCCAGCGGGAATACATTGTTAAAGTTCGAATGTTACTTTTATTCAATAGTTAGTATTTGTTAATAAAATAGTTATATATATGTATTTTTTTCTAAATACTTATAATATTTCTCTTCAATATAATCTCTCTTTTTTTTTTGAAAAGTTGAGAAAAATACTAACTTTTTGTCACTATTTTCTTCTTTCATTTAACCTGCTTGTTTGAGATATTCTTTATTACTTATTAAATTCTTCTTTATTCAAGGTGTGAATTTGGGCATCATCTCCAATCACTTGTGAATATGTTGGAGAAAAATGTTCATTTTTAAGATTATGAGAGGTGGATGCCAAGGTGAGCAATCTGGACTATATATAGTATACTATATATTGTATACTATATATAGTATATAATATACTATATTATATACTATATTATAGTATAGTATATATACTATATTTTATATATATAGTATGATAGTATAATACTTTAAATGAAAACATAATAATATAGTATATATACTATACTATATATATGAATCAATAATATATAATTAATAAAACTAACAACAAAACTTATATGTATAATACACTACATAGTATATATATAGTAGTAATGATTTTTTGGAATCACATCATCTGAGGGTCATAATTTGTATGACTTTCAACTTCATCCAACCCAGATCCATACCGTTCATAAATATATGACTTTCAACTTCATTCAACCCTATCGCACACAAATTTTTACACCATCGACATGGACACTTAATGTAAGCACGACTATCAGCAGAGGCCCGTACGGCTGTGACTCACTTAATGGACACCTATATCGATGTCTGAAGATACGTACCACCCACTTCATAGCCACAAATGCAACAAATGCAACAAATGAAGGTACGCAACTACAACGTGATCACCAAGCTAGCTAGCTAGTCAGTCCTCTATATATTTATTACTTGTAACACAATCATGGAGGATGTTTGAACATTACTTTGAAAACAAAAGGGATCGATCCTCCCACTAAAACTGTCTTGCTAAACTTATAATTTTCTTATTAAACATATTCAATAAAAATTCAAAAACAATAATCACAATATTTCAAATCCATATCACAACAACAAAATATTCCCACAACAATATTTCTACACATTAATTCATCAATGAACACCATAAACTCACAAACTATTCACAAAATTCACAAACAATAATCACAATTATTTCAAGAGTAAGCATAAAAGCACAACAACATGTATAAACATATTACTAAACTTTAGAAATATAACTAGCACTCACAAATTCAAAAAAACCAATTAATCTAATTTTCATTCATTAGGGAGAGTAGTTTGATTCCAATTAATCTTTTTAGGAATTTGTACACTAGAATTTTGGGTACTAGATTATAATAATAAAATATATCCTTTTGGACTAGTAATAAGAGCTTGTGGTTCAAATGTTATTTTCATTAGTTTATAATGGATCATATATATATATAATATATTATATATTATATTATAATACATAATATAATATTAGATATATACTGTACTATATACAATATATATATAATATACTATATAATACATTATATATATAATACACATTGTATATATATATATATATATATATATACTGTAATATACTATATATATTATAATATTATATATAGTATGCTATATGTTATAGTATACATTATAATATATAACATATATTTTAATAATATAATATATTATAGTCAATATTTTAAAAAATAAATCGAAAAAACATTCGAACGTATTAAGAATTACGTTCGAACGTTTCGTGTATATAAGGCTAAAACAGAACAGCGAAACGTCATTTTCACCGTTATCTAACTTCGTTCCCGTTTGCACACCGCCACAACTGTCACTAAAAGGTATGCATTCATCTTTTAATCAAATAACATGTATTTTATTTGAGATTTGGGTTCGGTTTTATTTAAAACGGGCCAAGTGGTGGCCGGATTTTCAACTCGATTTTCCGGCCACCACGACTTGCCATTGGCCAAATAGTAACTGTAGAAAAGTTTCTTGAAGTGTATACTTCATTTCTACGGTGGCATTTCGGCATTTAGAACCTTGTAGATTGATTTTCGATATTTCAATAATGGCTGAGTCGACTCAACCATTCTGTGTCATAACGTTCAAACGTTTTACCAAAACGTTCGAACATACGACGTTTCAATTACATAGCCATTAAGGCTTCTACATTCGAACGTGTATTTTTTTACATTCGGACGTTATTTTTCGTTAAATTTTCATCCAAACGTTTAATTATAACGTCCGAACGTACTACTTTTTAAATTTATTTATGCTTCAACGTTTGGACGTGTATCCTTTACATTCGCACGTAAAACCCATGATATGAACCCGCGGGAATGGTGAGAACTCGTTTCAAGAACCTAGATTATATTAAAATCTAGACCCGTTGAATAACTCGTCTCAAGAATCCATATTACGAGGAACGCCAAAAAGGTTGTGATTCACCTTTGATAAGTTCAAGAGTTCAATCAAGAACAAAAGGACTAAACTCAACTCACAAATAAAATTCAATATTGTCTAACTCTTCAAATGAGGCTACAAAGAGTTTTTAAACCCAAACCTGATCAAAACCCTAGCCAAAATAAATCCCCTTTTACCCAAAATAACCCTTGATGAACAGTGCCGACTACAGTACGCGCGGCTACAGTAATGCTACAGTAAATTCATGAAACCCTAGTTCCTAAAAAGTAACTTTCCAAATAAGCCCTTGGGCAAAATACAATGTCTTCCCAAAAAACTTAGTTCATAAGAAATAAGACATGTGGGCCAAGCATCTTCAAGCCCACTTATTCTAAACTAATAAAATAAATCATTTAACCAAATTGGAAGCCTCCAATAACAATAGGTCATATCTCTAAGTCATGTCTTCCACAGCTTGAATCAAGTGGATCAAAACTGGTTCTCCTTCTTTCAAGCCCATCTTGAGTGTTGGGCTCTTGCTGACTTTATCCCAAGTGGATTGCACCAATCCTTGCATTGCTTCCTTGATCTTCTTGGCCCTTAATCTTGTAATTGGCCCATCTGGAACTTGCAAAGGATCTTTAAGAGTAAGTCCACATTGGTTCCCATCAACCCATAATTCGAATGTATAACATAAACGTCCGAACGTACGTCATTTAAATTTATTTACTTCTTACGTTCGAACGTGTATGTTATACGTTCGCACGTGTGTTTTACGTGCGAACATAAAGGATACACGTCCGAATGTTTTATCTTAACGTTCGAACGTTTATTTTACTATGTTCGAACGTTAATGTAGAGCAGCTTAAAATTAACACAAAAAATACATCAATGTAAATAATTTTTTTTCCTTTTCTTGTTTCAAGATATGGCTCATCCTCTACATACTAGGAAACAAGGGAGGGAAGGAGCCACTGAGGACACTGCTCGTATCGGGGCTCGTACTATTATGGTAGAGCGAGAGGTCCTGATTAATGAGTTCGATGAACTCATATGGGAGTAGACGAACCTGATAGATATTTTTGTCAGTAGAGGCTGGGGAAATATCTGCACAATAAGGGGGAAGGTATACCCCTCAATGGTTCAGGAGTTCTATACGGGGATGTGTGACATGCCTCAGGACACATCCTTTCACACCTTGACTGTACGCGGTGTTTCTATTGAGATTTCACCAGATGTCAACACCGAGCACCTCGGGATTCGTTGAGGAGTTGAGACATCTGCACATGCTACACCCCATGAGGAGGTAGGCACTTTTGCATCATCTACTGGCCGCCCATTTGAGCTAGCATCAGCCAGAGATGCAGACCGGTCAAAGGCCGAGGATACTGGCCTCGAGGCTCGGGATGATGACCGAGACGAGGATTTCTACATCCTCACCGAGAGGGACCGCATGCAGATAGAGAGGAAGAACACCTTCAACCTGAACCATCTGCTACCTTTCTTCCGCATGTTGCACCTTATTGTTGTAACAAACGTGGATCTTGTGGCACATAAAACTACATTTAGTCGGTTTCGGGCACAGTTTTTTATACGAGTGGCACTTGGAGATCCCATAGATTTGCCACTACACATCTTTGAAATGATTCGTTACGAGGCGAGCATCATCTCCACGGATAATCTCCCATACGGTGTCCTGATCAACCGGCTATTACTTGCACGGGGAGTGCCAACCCAACCAGAGGAGCGGGTCAAAGATCAGATGAGCCCCCTCGACACGACCACGCAACGACGTAGCATTGGACAAGCGAGGGGACGTCAGCCACCCCTGTAGAGGATCTAGTTCCTTTGACGCAGCCTGAGCCAGGTCATGTGGGGAGTAGTAGTCAGCAGCCGCCGAGTACATCTGCGGGAGATGTGCGGCCTGCTTGGGTTAATGCGGTGATCTCACAGTTGACTGCGCATATTGATCGTAAGATCGAAAGATCGCTCGCGGCTATAGAGGCGTCTGTCTCCGAGATCGCCCATCGTGTAGGTATCCTCAACGACAAGGTTGATACCTTGACTGAGGAGGTACGGAGTTCAAATTTCGCAAACAATGCTATCATCTGAGTGTTATTTAAGAAATTTGATCATATTTTGCATTTTTCTTTTATTATATGTAAAGAAAAATATTATTTAATATTTCTATGGTTTTTTAATTTCAATTCTCAATCTTCTTTAATGTTATATATTCCATCTTTAATCTAAATCACTACACTTCAAATATATATAAACATAAATATATATTACAAATTGTGTATATATAAATATATACAAGTAAATTTTTTATACTTGTTCACAAATTATGCGCTATAAAAACCACATAATTTTTAAATTAGAGTCATATTTAATTTAAATTTACAATTAACATTTGAACGTTAGTAATTGACGTACGAATGTTGGTGCAAAACATTTTACGTTCGAAGGTTGGAGCCACAATGTTCGAACGTATATGTAACGTTCGAACGTAAATTTCTCATATGTTGGAACGTAAAAAAAAATCGCATCTGTCTTTAGTGACAGTTTGTCGACTGTCACAATTTCCCAACTGTCACTAAAAAGAAATTGTGTTGTAGTGATGTGACAACCCTAGCCCCCCATTTGTGATTGAAAAATGCTAAGCGTCCCGCTCCCAGCTCCCGCTGTGAGCTATTGCTAGCATTTATTTTGATTTTTGTTTAATTTTGTTTTTACTTCGTGATTAAGGAAGTGTTTTTTAATGGTATTGTGATTTTTTTAAATATATATATATATATTTAAAAGTGTTAAAAAAATACATGTAAAAAAAAGCAAAAAAAAAAAACACATCAAAATAACTAGCGGAAACCAAGAAAATGATACTCTCACTACTAATTCTTACAGCTTGGTGTTACTGCTGAAATTTTTTATTTTATTTTTTAATATTTCTTTTTACTTGGTGTTACAGCATTGTTTATTTTTATTTTTTAAAACAATAAAAAAATACATGTAAAAAAAGATAATAAAAAAAAAAGAATAATTATACTAACGATAGCTCCGGCTATAGTTAGGAGCGGTGGATGTGTACCGCACGGTTCACACCCCTCGATGTGGTAACTTGTGTGCTTATACGCTCAACATACATGCATGTAAAAATCCGCAGTGGAAATATATAAAGGGCATGACTAAATACTACATGCATCAGTACCAGAGAAAATTATTAAAACGTCAAACTCGATGTCATAAACTATACATAAGTCACATTGCGTCAACATCTCAAGTTATTACAATCATACAGTTATCCACCAAAGTCACTTAATCAAATACTTGAATAAAAATAGAAAGGTAGCCCAAAACGAGGACAGGCCCGTCTCACTCTTCAACCTTTTTGCCTAAATCTGAATCAAAGTCTACACGTTCTAAGGACCAGGACCAGGACCGTAGTTGGACTACTATGGTGAGGTTTTAAGAAATCTCCATAAGTTATTATCCATGATAAAAGTTTAAAATGCATGTAATGACAATGAATATTGCAAGTATAGGCATAGGGAAAACCAAGCAATAAAATATACTTACAAAGATTAGGGATGCTGAGCAAATTTTTTTTTGCTTAAGGGAAATATAGTGCTCTGAGCGCATGAACAATATAGGCATTTAGATCCAAACAATACAAGTAAGCCTCGTTTGTTTTCAGAAAACATCTCACCTCATCACATCTCATCTTATCAATACAATTTTTTCAAATCTTCACACAAAATAAAATAAACAATTCAACTTTTTCAAATCTCAAAACAAAAATAATATTAAAAAATATATTCTAACAATATTTTATTCAACTTTTTAACTTTAATCTCAACTCATCTCAACTCATCTCTGAAAACAAACGAGCCATATTCTCGAGCAACCTTGACCATACCGAGTAGGGATGCTGCCTGCACCCTGCCCCCGGCATGGGCGGGGCGTGGGGATTTGCCCTACGGGATTCGGCCCCTACCCTGGGGTCAGGGCCCTCCGTCCAAGTGTATGGGGCAGATTTGGACTCCTGGTCCGTCCGCCCCTCATCCGACCCAAACGGCGCCCATGGCTTGCTGGGCCCGGATCTGTTTCAAGGTCATTGTGGGCTCAGATATTAAAAAAAAATTACCTAAATAAAAACAAAAACATTATAAACTATATTATACATATTACATAAAATGAAACAAAACTTGTTAAAGGATAAAATATAAAAATATAAGTTCTAACTATTAAGTTAGTAACTTCTAAGTTGTACCTAATAATTCTATACTATTACAATAATAAAAATTAATCTAAAACTATTACAAATTAATCTAAAAATATTACAAATTTTCAAATAATTTAAATGAATGATAATGTTTCAATGACATTGCAAATTGTAGCAAGATTTACATTGAATTTGAGTCTTGAGATTGGAACTTGGGGTGGTGGGCAAGTGAGAATGTGAGATTATAAAATCTAAAATATTAATAGGAAAACAAATTAGAATTAAAACAATATATACATATGTAAAAAAATTTAAAACCTTAAAACCACAAGTACAAACCAATATGAGATCATAAGCTTAATGTTGTAGGCCTTTTGATGCAAGGGGATCTGAGTCCGAATCCAAGACCGATGAGGCTCAACTGACATATGCGACTTTAAAAGTACTGGACTACTTAGAGAAGGTAGACCATCGCAAAGTAGGCGGGCAGAGACAGATTTGGGCGAGGAGTGGTAGATTTGGGCAAGGAGACTTAAGTAGACAGGAAGAGATAAATATTTGGGTGAGGAGACATATCTCTTGGTTGGGCGAGGAGAAGTAGCGACATCCATATTTTAACTATAACATTGACTACAGGTGTTAAAATCGAGCATATGACCCCAATCCGGAAAGCTATCTTCGGCGCGCACCTCATGATCACCATGCTTTTCCTGGTAGACCCCTTTTCAACCCCAAATCAGCCATTTTTATCTCCGAAGCCTCAATTTTAGTTAACTCTTTCATTTTTTGTTAGTTCTCTTTTATGGTAATGTTTATCTTTAGTAATAATTCTTAGGCTAGATCTTAGTTATAATTATCTTATTCTGTATTCTATTGTTTGGCCTTAATTATAGATTTATAATTTTTCGTTAGTTATTTAAGCCCGACTTGTGGGCTTTAGAGGGCAGGATTGACTTCTTTTAGTGAAACCTTAATCTCAGAGTTTATCTCAGGGTTTATCTCTGTTTGCGATTTTTTTCTCAATCTCAATCTCTAGCTTCCGTTGTTTAACTAGCTGTCAGAGTATGCTTCTATCCTGTTCCGGCGCCAGTTGGCATCAGAGTTTTAGCATTTTCCTGGGATGAATTGTCATCAGTTTGCATGGCTGGTGGTAGAGGTTGTGGTCGACGTGGACAGGTTCCGAATGATGAAGTCCCTCCCACGATCGTAACGTATAGGACACGATGATTGCAGATTTGCAGAGGCAAATAGCAAAATTATCCTTGCGTCTAGAGGTGCAAAACCTAGAGGACTTATGATCCAGAGTCTGAATCCAATTTCGAAAACCCGTATTACAACTGTGCTTTATTCTGGGAGCACCGTGGTTGGGAGGAGCATTATGGGGACCTCAATTTCAGAGTAGATATGCCCGGATTGTTTGGTACGTTATTGATTGGTTGAATGAAGTGGAGCAGATTTTTTATTATAAGGAAGTCTCAGATCGTATCAAAGTGAAACCGATCGCCATCAAACTCAAGGGCAGAGCATTTGCGTGGTGCGAGCAGTTGAGGCGATCACGAGATAGGTAGGGCAAGGCCAAGATCAATGATTGGGATAAGATGAAGGGCTACTTCCTTCCTTTTGGCTACACTCAAACTCTGTTTCAGCAACTTCACTCATTGAGGCAGGGCATGAGATTGGTTGATGATTACACAGAACAGTTCTATCAATTGATAGCCTAGAATGATCTATCTGAGACAGAAAAGCGGTGGCGCGGTGTTTGGGAGGCAATCCCTACAGGATGTCCTCAGCCTTCACGCGTTGTGGACAGTTTCTGAAGCATACCAGCGTGCTCTCGTCATGGAGAAGTTGCAGAATAGGAGGGCAGTGATCAGAAGCGATCAAAGCAGCGTAGCCGTTCACCCTCAGGAACCTCGTCCCGCCCAGCAACCACCACAGGGTCAAAGTTCTAACTCTAATATTAGATGTTTCAGATGTGGTGAACAGGGGCACAGAGCAACTGATTGCAGGAAGCCTGCTAATCAGAAAGGTAAAAATCTCCTGATTGAGGAAGATGTGGTTGAAGAAATTGGGGAGACTGGAGAGCCTATGTACGATGATGATGAGGATGAAGGCGTGTTGTATGGTGATGGTCATGAGACCCTAGTCGTTTGCAAGAGTCTATTGACTCCCAAGGGTGATTTAGGGGACGATTGATTGAGAACCAATATTTTCCACACGACCTGCACAGTTGCCAATAAAGTCTGCAAGATGATCATTGACAGTGGTAGTTGTGAGAACGTGGTGTCTGAAGAGGATATCTAGAAATTACAGTTGAAGACAGATCATCACCCCAAGCTGTACAAATTGTCATGGCTGAATAAAGGCAGTGAGGTAACAGTAGATAGGTGATGCCTAGTGTCTTTTTCGATCAGTATAAAATATTTTTATAATGTTTGGTACGATGTCGTATCTATGGATGCTTGTCATGTATTGTTAAGCAGGTCTTGGCAGTATGATCGCAGTGCTATTCACGAAGGACGGAAGAATACGTATTCGCTTTGCATCAAAGGAAAGAAGATTGTGTTGGCACCTCGCCGAGAACGAACCACCCTTACCCCGGTAGCCATTAGTACTATTTTACTTTCCATGTCCATGTTTCTAGAGGAGCTACTCGACCCTCTTCTCTCATGGGCTTTAGATACTCGACCAACATTCATTCGAACTCCCCGCTTCCTGCCAAGCTGGCAACCCTATTTTTCAATGTTGCACAATCTTTTATCCAATGAGTGTCTGACTGGTGGTACTTGTAATAATGTTGTCCTCTCGTCGGTGGGAGTGCTTCCTTCCGTGCCTCTTGGTGGTTTTCTTGAACGCTTAGATTATTGTGGATGAGGCTGTGTTCCTGCTCTCGTTGATTGGAATATCTTTCACGCCTCCCATCTTGATGACCCTGCCCGATCTTGTTGTCCTCGGCATCGTTTGAGTTCCTAGCCTCAGACTTCGCTTCCTGTTTTCTAAGCTCCAAAAGGGCCTGTAACGTCTCCTCAACATTAACGAAGTCATCTACCCTATCCATGAACACCCACAAGGTGGATGGGGTCCTCCTAGCCAACTTAACCATGAACGGGCTCCGAGGCCATACCCCTAGGAGGGCGGCTAGTGTGATCTTTTCGTCTTGATCATCTGTGGTCAACTTCTTCTTGTTGAAGCGGGTTAGATATGCTTTCAAGCTCTCTCTTTCTCTTTGTTTGAAGGTGAGCAGATAGGCGGCTGGCCTTCAGAGCCTCCTGCTCGCCATGAACTGCGTTAGAAATTGTCTGGCTAACTCCTCGAAACTGCTAATGGATCCTGGACACAAAGTCATGAACCAACCTCATGCTATTCCCTTTAACGTTAACGGGAAAGCTTGGGAAGCCACTTCCCTGGGAAAGCCATGCAGGGTCATGTGCGCTTGTTCTCTAGGTGATCTATCGGGTCCTGCGATTCGTCATACATATCGATCTAAGGAACCTTAAACTTGGGTGAGAGGGGTACTGCCATTACTTCCTCACTGTATGGGAGGTCGGTCCGGTTAAGCAGTTGTTCCACAGAAGAGGACCCTCCCATCCTTTTTTCCATCTCTTCATAGTTGTCAACGAGGCTACGCAGTTCGTCATGTAACCTCTTGTTTGCCAGCTCTTCACTGTTTATGCCTCATGCACTGTGTGCATCTCCTTCCACTTGCCCATTTTGGACAAGTGGTGTAGCGGCGTTCTGCCACTTCAACTATTCATTCTCCTTCTGTAACCGCTCCACTACTGTCACAGCCTCTCTCAACATATGTTCGGCTTCTGCCAGCCTTGCTTCTATCTCCACCGCATTCATCTTTTGATCACGGGTTGCTTGAGATCGCGTAGTAGTTGGCATATGAAAATCACGTTGAAGTCTGTTAAGATCTCACAAACGACACCACTGTAGATGATGTATTTCACACCACCAACTGCTCGGAGGACTTGCAACAGATGAGAGGGTGGCACTGGTCGTCCAGGGGAGCTCCTATGCCTAAGTTAGAGAAGCATGATCTCAATATGAGTATATCAGCCAAAGTTAGAGCTTAGTTACCTTTACGTGTTATTTATAGAGGTGCTTAGGACATAGATAGACACTAGTTATCCCGTAATGAGTGGACGAGTTAACCATCCAGATATATCGGTGTTATCATATCACACAGTTAAGCCCGTGGGTCACATGGGCTCTTGGAATGTGCGTCCCCCAATCTTGGGCCCATAGGCTGAACCTGTCTACTAGATGTGGGCTTATAACAAAGGGACCTAAATATCCCTTCCATTATATTTAATATGATGTTTATTATTATATTTTAATAAATATAAAAGCCACAATTTGAATTTTTGCCTTTAGCCTGTATATATTGAGCCACCCTAACTTAGACCTTGAACAAAAAATAAAATAAATTAGTCAATTAACTGCAACAATCTGGACGTGCATGCCCAAGCATACATCAACTTATAATTGTAAATAAACTCATGAATAAACCTTCATAATATTTGACTTTTTATGCCATCCAAACTAAGCGTTTTAAGAAAATTTTCTCACATTTGTTCAAAGTCAAAATCCAAAAGTCAATTAGCGGATTCAACCTTCATGATCAAGAGCTGACTTGATCATAGCCAAAATTAATTATAAAGTAGCTGTCCCTACTCAATTAGATCTCTTTTTATAATTAATATAGTAAGAAAAGATCATAGAAAAATCGAGTAAGGAAGGAAAATTGTATTTCACTCTATCCCATGGGTGACATTGCTCATCAACAAGTTTTTCTATAAAAAAATAATGAAACAATTATGGGATAAAGTGCCATATTTCACGAGTGTGCAATATATAACATTACTCTTAATCAAATTTGTTCGGAATGACTCGTGATGTTTTAGGTTTGTTTTCTATATATAAATTTGTTAGTAATGCTAGATACAGATTGAGGGTCGTGCAAAAATTTTAAATGAATGCAAGTATATCTCATTTTATTGTTTCAATATTAGTTTTTCATTATCTAGTTAGGGCATTCAATTCGAATAATTAAATTAACATCTGGTAGAGATAAAGTCAAATTAAAGATCATTTGATTTTGAAATTTATTATAACAAAAACATTTGATCTGGCTAGATACTTATCCAATCAATATATATATATATATATATATATATAGTAAAGTAAATGCAAATTAGCAGAAGTAAATAAGAAAAATATATGAAAATGAAATAAGATAAATCTTTTTATAATTATAAAAATAAAATATATTCATCAAATAAATATATCTAAATCAAACCCTTCAGTTAAGGTAATAATCGAATCAAATCCTAACGAAATCATCAAATCTTTGATTTGTTGTTCTCTCTAACCATCAACACTTTAAAGAAAAAATTACATCAATAATCTAAATAAATTATATAACTATTTATTTATTTATTTATTTATTTACAAATGATATAAATAATCATTTATCTCGAGTTTTTCAGGAATACTTACCCTTATATATTATAATTCATAATTGGTCATGATCGATATTGCACATGCAATTTAGATCCCGTTTAGATACAAAAACACTTCCAATCCATCTCATCTAATTATTATAATTTTTTAAATTTTCATACAAAATATAATAAATAATTCAACTTTTTCAAATCCCAAAAAAATAATAAAATTATAAAATAATATTCTAACAATATTTTATTTAACTCATTTAAAATCATCGCATCTCATTTCATCTCAATATTTAAATGAGCTTAAAATAAACTTAAAAAAGGAATGTATTTTGCTGGTAAGTTGGTAACCACACTACCTTATTAACAAGCAATAGAATTAATAACTAAAATTTTGAATATAAAGAAAAAATAAATAATAAAACCAGAAAACAAAAATAAAAAAAACACCGAACAACTTGTCCGCCAACTGCGCCGTCGATTTCCTACCGAAACAAACGGCAAGCTAACAAATGGTAGCGTCTAAATTCTTCTTTCCGCTAAACCCTAAGATTTTAACACCCCATAATATATGTATATATATATATATATATATATATATATATATGTATATATGTTGCATGTCAACGGTCAGGATTGCTGGCGATCATATATAGCCTTGTTTATATATATATGCCAACCTCGATCTCAAACTTTCTCTTAATTCCCAGAAACAAACGTATATAGTTCCATATATAATATTAGAGCAGAAAGTAGGTTTGTCCTGATTTTGGGTCCAAGAATTTTAAACTATGAGACCTGCAAAATTCAATGGCGATGATCTTCATGAGAATTCAAGGAGGGAAATCAATGGCGTTCGTCCTTCTCCGTTGAAGATCCAGAAGGGCTCCCGTTTCATTCAAAAGCCATCGTCTTCAACATCCATCTCTTCGGTTCCATGCGTTAATGTTCCGGCCAGCCAGCAGCAGAAGCAACCCCGGCCGCCGGTGATTATATACACCCAGTCTCCAAAGATCATCCACACGCATGCAAAGGATTTCAGGGCTCTCGTTCAGAAGCTCACCGGCATGTCGTCGCCGTCAAGTAGCAATAATAATCATGAAACAGATACTGCACCGGTACCGCCTGTTCGTCAACCCCATAAGAGCAGCGGCGAGAGTGCTTTTTCTGTGGAAGGAAATCATAGTCGTAATGTTAAGCCTTTAAGTAATGATGATAATGATTCATCATCGGTTCTAACTGATGAGAATTCCAGTGGTGGCTGTGGTGTTGATTTCAAGGCAAGTTCGTTCTCTATTTCTTCAGCAAATGAAAGCCAATCTCATCCACATTTTGCTGATATCCCTTCGTTTACCCCGAATGACACCGATTTCTCCGGCTGGACTTGGCCGGTTTATCAATATCCTGATTCGGCAAACATATCGCCGGCTGTTTTCAAGTTTATGTAGGGATTTGCAGAATATTGAGATTGTTTAGTGTTGGTTGGTTGCGGGGTAAAGGGTTTTGAGGGGATTAGTCAGTTTGTTCATAAGTTTATCTTTCAGGTATGGATTTCTTTTGTTTCCTTTTGATCATCAGTTAAGAGTAAAAACAGTTGAATGTGAATTTCTGGAATTAATAATTAGTAGAATCTTTTGCCATCTAAGGGAAGATTGATCTGTGTCTCTTCTCTTCTGATTTGTATGGCAATGGTTTCCTATAAATAACAGCAGCGCTTTTGAAGATGCAGCATGATTTCAACATCCCTATTCTCTTTCTAGCTAGAAATAGAAGTATAATGTTTGGACACTCATGAATTAAGATGATATCATGATAAGCATATAATAGGAAACTACTTAATACTGGACCATACTTCTGACCCAAAAGCTAGGCACTTTCTCCTGCACACTCTCTGTAGTGTCATCCAGAGCTTGATCTTCTCTCCTACTCTATCTCTAGAGCTTGCCTTACCTCTGCATTTTTAAGACCACTAGGGTTACTTTCAAACATCCCTTTCATCTGGTAAATACCTACACCTCACCTTGCACTTCATCTTCTTCAGATGGACAACACCCTCATGACAGCTTAAACTTTAAAGACAATTGGTAGTTTAACATATAGTATTAAAGTAGAATTCATGGGTTACTTCACTCCATTAATTAAAGTTAGTATTATTTCCAATGCGTGGAGGTTTGCAACAGGCTTCTCAATTGAAACATGATAGGCACACGTTCATCTGAACATTCACTAATCCAGAACATCGGTCAAAAGCCCTCAGTCAAAGTCCTTGGAATATCAGAGGCTGTCCACTATTCATGAAGGAATGGCCTCCCGATCTCCCTATACACCAGATCAACTTCTCCCATGCCCCTCTTTGGCTTCATTTCGTAGACTCCCACCAGACGTACGGCCTTTTATCTGATTCCACTGCAGAATCACTAGCAAAAATAATGGGAACTCTGCCACAAATCAATTTTGCATCTGTCCTAGGAGTCATGAGTACAAAGGCCTAGCTAGCTATTATCTAAAAACTAAAATTTTCTTTTAACCGTTGGAGATTGAATTAAAATCCATGAGTCATGGAGCGTCTACGACTCTACATGAATATTTAAGATGATGGGTGAAGTAATTATTCAGTAATGAAGTAGTTATTTATAGCATCTCCCCAAACTGTTTGGTAATATTCATCTAAGCCTTATATATCCATTCTTAATGTTTCTACTATGAGGAACAACAAGTATCGAAATGATGGTGTAACATAGTTCAAAATAAATTACACACATCTCAATTTCAATTATAAAACTAAATAGAGTATGCTGCATTTTGTGGCCATCATATCATGAATCAACTAGCATATACACGCATAAATGCATAGGTAAAAAGTGTTGCATGCACGTAGCTTTTACTTAGTGCATGGTTTTGTCTCCAAGGGGAAGATATCAAATGGCAAACTGAATGGCAAGAGGGTATTGTATGAGGGATATAGACGGGTCCTTTTTCACATGCAATGAAGCAAACATGTGGAAGGCAAAGTTAGAAATCTGTTCAAAAGTACGCATATCATATAATTACTCATTGGCCATGGTACAGAACTCCATTGGTTCAGCATTGATCAATAATTTCCAATAGGTAGGCATCCCACATTTGTGAATCATCGCCTAGTTAATAACATAGCTAAGTAATAATGGAGCTGGAGGAAGTGGGAGAAATTGGAGAATGGCAACAGGGAGCATGAATATTACATAGCTCTTTGGTGCAGGAATCAACTGAGTGTTTTTTTAATGTGGCAGTAGTATTGCGCGGCTGGGTTACTACTTTGAGGCCCTTTTAGAAACAAATAACATCTTCAACTCTTTCTATAATTTTCGCAACCATCTTAAGATCTTAATCTTGAAAGTGTGAAAACATCTTGTGAGACCCTACTTGCCTCAAAACTAAAGTAGAAATGAAAACTTCGAGAATTGGGCATGGGGTTGTAAGACAAGGAAAGGGGAATTCTGCTCGAGTTAAGGTGTGCCTAACAAACATAATCTAATATTGATATTAGACATATTCCCGTTATTTTCGCCCTTACGAATATGATTACATGATTTTTGGTGCCTTAAAATGAGTTCAAAATTATACAGTTGATGATACGTCACATTCGATTAAATTCGGGTTATTCAATAGACTATTCTATGGAATTTTTCAAAGAGATCGAATTTTTTCCATATGAAAATATTAATGTAATTAGAAACATGTCACGGACATCGACAAGGGCAACAACAATATGGCGTGGTGTGTCAAATGAGTTGCATGGCCTATGAATTAATGAAAATGACTACACGAACCCAGAGATAAAAATCCAGTGTTTACATCATAATCTAGCATACAAAATAATCATGGAGCCCCTAATTAAGCAACAAATACGACAAGCAAGCGTACGCTCCCCCACTTGACCTTGCATGGCAACATGTAGCCTGCTAGCTCCAAGAGCCACAAATGGGCGGTAAGGTCGTCTGTCTGGTCATGCACGACTACTGGCATGGAGCTCGACAATAATGAATGCGATGGACAAAAAGCTTGCCACCAGTGACAATTGTATATTTGAAGCACAATGTTGCCAAGCTCGTCAGCCTAGGCTCTGGGCTCCCACAACGAGCATGCCCAGATAAGCTTACTCCCAACCAAGCAGCTAGCAGGCATGAAGCCTTCAAAAGTCAAAACCCTCATCACAAGAGGAGCACATGCACCTCGATTGAGTCCACCGAAGATATGGGCAACCAAGTTCACATGGGGAGCAACATCAGCAAGTAGGGGTCCCACCACTTCTCCACCTCGGTTATTGTTGGGTGGGTCCGAGTTGTGTTTAAAAGATGATATGTTGTATGAGTGAGAGATCAGAGGAGAAAAATCAGGAAAGAAACAGGGAGGTTCGCCGCCATACGTATGTGTAATGATCCTGTTATTCTTCTTCGTGTTGTAAACGGAATGGATATGAAATAGTCTATTGATGCGTATGATAACTAAAGAATGCACTCTAGGTGTTTGCTGAAATGAGGGAATGAAACACATAAGAAAATGGTGATGGAAATGGCTACGAGGTATTCGAGGTCCCAATTCCTCCAAGAAAAACCAAAAACTGTTTCAACAATAATCTTCTAGAATGCCTCTCCCATTATTCAAGCGTGGGTTATATAATAGGAATTTGCTAGGTACAAGCGATTTAGCGCACTAAACTGCGTACTAACACTCACATAATTTTTTTTTTTACAAAAATAAATAGAAGAATGTCTTACATTTAATATTAGTGCACGGTTTGGTGTATGAAATCGCTTGCAAGTAGATTTTTCCTATATAATATATGCCTAGGAAATTACTACAGTACCCTTAAACTCTTAACAGATTGAATATAAGTAAACTACACCGTTTTACTGCTTTTAAAACACTACACTACATATATTAAAACTGTGCCACATAATAGAAATCAGCCCAAGTTGTAACTCTGCCTTTAAGCTTGCGACGTCATTTCTCCAAGTAGCAACTTCAGACGGCAAGTTCCACTTCAGGTTCATAACAATCCCATTCACTTAAAGAACCTTGTCCTCAAAGTTTAGAGCTATGATAAAATTCTTTGATTAGGTTCCCAAACCTTTCCAGCAGTATTTCTTCAAGAGAGGCAGCTATTAGAGCCAAGGAAATATAAGGACCGACCCGACAACTAATTTATTGATATCAAGAGTCTCATATTTTTTTTATTGAAGTAGAAAACTCCTTTGCACATCATATGAGCCACAACACCATGTTATTGGAAAAATCCATTGACAATCCCATCTAAGACCTGCCCTAGATTCATCAATAAATGGAGTCCATATATTCCACTCAAAAAATAAGCTTTGCTAAATAGCTAACCCACGTTGAGAACCCATCTGTTATGAAGTCAAACATTTGAGTTTGTTCAAACTCAAGTGCATGCCAGTGAATAAGGCATTTAACATTGATGCATGTTGTCAGTGGTTTACCACCCTTCAAACCCATGTTTTCATTAATACACCTGGAAAGGAATTCATGATTCTCTTGAATAGCATCCTGCAACTTATCTTCAGCTTCATCTTCAAAAAGTTCTTGATTAGCTCGGATATTTGGCAGTTTCATTTGAGTTTCAAAGACCCAAACTATACTACGGCCAACCAAGAACTTCCTGAGATGATTCAAAATCAATCCTACTGCTTTGTGCACACCAGAGGGTTCCCCTTGTATCTCAACTGACTCTTTATCATTTATCAACTGGACAGTCGATAGAGTTGATGTGAACTTTCCAATGTTCCTTAGTCCCATATCAAGCTGATTTGCAAAATAGTATCTTCTACCAAGAAGATCTGTTGTATTCGGTGTGTAACTTAGATCAAAATCATCCAAAAATCCAAAGGACCATAATCAATGTTGAGATCCCAAATACTCATATTGTCAGTATTCAATACACCATGTGTAAAACCAACCCCCTGCCAGCTCGCACTCAAGGTAGCAGTATGCTCAGCAACCTCCACTGCCCAAGCTGCATGCGTGTTTGATGTTAGATCCACAACCAAATGATCCTTGTGGTGTGTGCCAAAGGATAAACTCTCACTTCTATTCATGTTTTCTATACAAGCAAAATGGTGCCTGATTACATAGTCAGCCAAGGCGCAAATGGTGCCAAGGTCCCTTTTCTCTCTAGAGGTATGTATTTGGTATAATCCAAAGAGTATGAAGGATTGGGCAACTCTGCAAACAATTGCCCTAGGATCTTCCTTCAGATTGTCCCCATAAAACATGTCTCTTGTCACATGTTTTCCTGTTGTGACAAGACATAGGGCACGAGTCGTTAGAATTCTTAGACCATGCCTTGCTTCACTAATGCTAATACGGAGAATTGCAACACCATCTGCAACCTGACTGTAAATAGTCCTCCCCGCTCCCTCAAACTGCAGTTCCCATCTTTCAGACCTTGAATTGATTATCTCTCCAAGCGTTATTGCCCGACCATCATCCAGTTGTCCAAAAGCTCCAAGAAGTGATGCCTCGCCCAAGAACAGAGGCCCTAGGTCGTTCCATCCCATGAGTTTTTGAGAGGGAGTAATAACGCCATCAACACCAAGCTTGCTTAAGTAACTACAAAAAATATCCTCAGACATATCATCAAACAGCTGCCACGCCACACGAGCACACCCAACAGCATTAACCACATGGTCCATTATCGTTCCACCCTTTCTCGTGCGTACACCCAACTCACAACTCTGGAAATTCCTCTAGTTTGTATCACCAGTGCCACTCCCCTCTAGTTTAATCAGACCATGAAAAGCATCCCAAAATTCCACATACCTATGGATCATTTTCACAAACACAATTCTACTCCCACTTTGAATCTTTGAGCAAGTAGAAGCAAGAGATACATCAAATGTCTCCCGTCCTCTATCAAAAGGCTCTAAAACACCTCTCAGCAGCAATACATTAAGCAAAAGATGAGCAAAAAAATTATTACCAATTAATCTCTTCGTATCTGTAACTTCCATTCGATCAACTTCAGCTAGCATGTCTTCACCATCTTCACAAACAACCACGACTTTGGCAACCCCATTGAGATCCAACAACTCAACGTGATCGTTGGAAACAGAGTTGATTCCGCCGACGCAAACGTAAGAGTCGTCAACCCCGTTGTTCTCTCTACGTAGATCCTGGTAGCTACCCTTTTTTCTCAACGTCACCTTTTGGAATGTCGCCAACAGCGCACACGTCCACATCCGCGGTCATTGTTATAAAATGGAACGAAGCTGAAAAGCCCTTCAAGTCATCCTCAGAAAGAGCCACCACAAACTCATCGACCTCCATCGCTGCTGCCTTTTCTTTTCCTTTCTCCATAATTACCTCTTCATCCTTTGCTCCATTTTCGGCACCATCAAAAGTTACGGCCATATCTACACAATTTTTTTTTACGATCCCATTTTCTTCAAGCACTAGCAATGGTTGTGAATCATAGATTAAAGCCGTAATTGCTTCCTTCTCTTCCACTAATTTTTTTGAGCCGAAGTCTGACTTAGATTCTTCTTCGTCCACCTGGTATTCAACAAGTACTGACCTCCGTTTCCTAATCTTTAATCTGCCTTACCACCTAATGAAGCATCATATCCATCAAGTTGTTAAAACTATTATTAAACCCCTAAAGACTTTGTTCATTAGCGTCTACCCGCCGTTGTAAAGCCTCTTGTTGCTGCTCCAAAAATAGTTCGTCCTCCATGGATCGTCGGCTCTAGATACCACTTGTAATGATCCTGTTATTCTTCTCTATGTTGTAAATGGAATGGATATGAAATAGTCTGTTGATGCGTATGATAACTAAAGAATGCACTCTAGGTGTTTGCTGAAATGACGAAATGAAACACAGAAGAAAATGGTGATGGAAATGGCTACGCCTTGGGGTATTCGAGGTCCCCAATTCCTCCAAGAAAAACTAGAAACTGTTTCAACAATAATTTTCCAGAATGCCTCTCCCACCATTCAGGCGTGGATTATATAATAGATGCCTATGAAATTACTACAGTACCCTTAAACTCTAACAGACTGAATATAAGTAAACTACACCATTTTACTACTTTTAAAACACTACACTACATTTATTAAAATTGTGCCGTATAATAGAAATCAGCCCAAGTTGTAACTCTGCCTTTAAGCTTGCGACGTCGTTTCTCCAAGTAGCAACTTCAGACAGCAAGTTTCACTTTAGGTTCATAACAGTATGAGAGTAAAAATTTGTCTTTTACTCACATTACATCATAGTTTTGAGGGCTCATTTTTGTCCGAAATTAATGAAATTTCAATATGTTATTCGAGAGATTCATTTTGATTGGTGATAATTATTAAAGTTTCTCTCCGATTGTTTACTGCAAATACCTTATTGGTGAGATCTTTCTTGTTGCTCTGGTTGATATCCACTTGTATGGTGATGATTATGTGTTAAACCAAGTATAGATATTCTTAATGTAATGGTAGACTCTAGGATTTGCTCTAGAGAAGACAATCTATAAACCTATTATTGTTGATAGTGGAAGTTTTAACCAAACTAAATTCCTTGGGTTTTCCCTTCGCATTGGAGGGTTTTTCACTTAAAAATCTTGGTGTCTTGCTTGTAGGTTACTTAATTTTCTTTATTCTTTTTGTGAATTTATTTTTACTAGATTTACCAATTTAATTTTCACAAAGAAAGGTAGAAGATGTTTCGTTCCATTTTTTGTTTTCACCCTAACAAAGTGGTACTAAGAGCTTGGTTGATTATTTTTGCTAAATTCATCTAGTAGCATGATTAAACTCATTTATTCAAAATTTTCAATTTAGGAGATAACGATGGAGGATGTTCTGCATTGCAAAGAGTTATTTGAACCTACTGATTTGGCTAGTGTTAAACAATAAAGAAAACTAATAATGAATGGAAGAAATTGAAGATAAAAGCTATTAGTCATATCATGCAATGGGTTGATCAAAGTGTCTTTTATCATGTAGCCAAAGAAGTAGATGCTTACAGCCTTTGGACGTAATTGAAAAGTTTTTATGAGTGAAAGACTGCACAAAACAAAGCATTTAAGATAAGAAGGGTTGTGAATTTAAAGTACAAGAATAGACAAAGTGTTACAGAGCATCTGAATAATTACTAGGTGAAAGACAACATGTTCAATGAAGAGGAAAAAAGGAAAGAGTATCGTATTTCTTCCTACTCAGAGACATTTATTATAGAAAGTGATGAGTAAAAGCAGAGAAAATCATGGTGATAAAATTCATGACAAGTTAAGAGGAAAGTCTACTTCAAGAAAATGGATAAAATGTTTTCACTGTGGTAAGCTTGGGCATATGAAGAAAGAGCGCTGAAAGTTTAAAAATGACCACCAGAAAGAACAAGGTGAAAAGCATAAAAAAGAAAAAGAAACTACAGTAGTTGCATCTGATGATGATGTATTCATTGTTTGCAATGATGCTCATGCTAATGCCGCTTGTCAGGATTGTACTTGAATAATTAATACAAAACTTATTTTCATATTATCTCACGCAAAGATTTCTTCTCTTCCTATACAGTTTGTGAAAGAATCATGTGTATGCTCTCTTATTCAAAATTACCTAATTCTTTCTAGGTGAGGCTATGAAGACAGAACTTGACTTAGTCAAACTTTCTCCTTTAATTCCTTTTGATGGTAGCGTTCCTAAAGGGTTTGGATAGGGAAAGATATTTCCCTTGAGCATTTGAAGGTATTTGGTTGCAGAGCTTTTGTTCATGTTCTTCCTGGGTTATGTACCTGAAAATCTTGGTTATAGATTATGGGATCCAGTTAAGAAGGAAATTCAGAGAAACATAGATGTTATTTTCTTTGAAAATCAAACCATTGAAGATGCGAATCAGAGCAAAAAGCCTAAGTCTTTCAATGAAGAATTTGTTTAGATGGATTTAATTTTGCCCTCTTCTGTTATGCATGATAAACATGGGGGAGATGTATTGGAAGAACAATTTGATACAGTTGAAAGTGGTGAACCTAAAATTGATGATATCAAACCAGAACAACAAATAGAGAAACTTCCATTTGGTTGCGAAGGAGGTTAGTCAAAATAAAGGTATTGATTTTGTAGAAATCTTTTTATGTGTGGTAAAAATATCTTCTATCAGAGTTGGCGGCATAAATTTAGAAATTGAACAACTTAAATGTGAAGATTGCTTTCCTCCATGGTGACTTGTGTGACGCCCACAGATTCCGCTTGAGATTGAACGGACATCCAAAACGTCGGGACATGCAATACAAGGTTATTTGCCCTCGTTCATAACATATAAGATATAATGTTCCTAACATGCATATAGCATTATGCAATATTCACAGCGGATATTTTGTTTTTTAGCAATACTATGCACCAAAATTATAATATCTCAAATAGTTAAAACATAATCCATGCATACTTAACAAAATAAATATCTACGATTATAGTACATTAGAAGACTGTAATCTCAAAAAAACGGAAACCTGACTCCATAATTACATTGCCAAAATACACTATTGGGCTAGTTCATTGAGTAACTCACGTAACTCGATTAACGATGCCGAAATACTATCCAAAAACCTAACTATGGAGGTTGCACGCTCTGTGTTGCGTCTACGGCGTCTAGTCTACCTCCTCTAGTCTGCCAGTATATGCTCCTTATTCTGACCCTGACACATCGCATACCATTCGGGAGGAATGGTAGTTGGGACTACTATGGTGAGATTTGATTATAAATCTCAACAAGTTAACAGAAAAATTCCACACAAGTTAATGATGCATGCATAGTAGTAAAAGCATGAATGCATAATCAAAGTTATAAGTAAGCATAGCATAAGTTGAATAACTTGAACTGAAACTGAAACTTAGTTTGACGTGACATGACATGTACATGAACTTAAAACATAACATGGACTAGCAACATAACATGAACGTGAACTTGAAACATAACATGGACTTGAAACATAGCATGAACATGAACATACATAATTTGAACATGAACTTGAACATAACATGAACCTGAACCTAACATAACATAAACGTGAACTTGAAACATAACGTGAACGTAAACTTGAAACATAGCATAAATGTGAACATACATAACATGAACGTGAACTTGAACATAACATGACATAAACGTGAACTTGAAACATATTCTTGTCTCATGGGATCACCATGATAGAGTAGTCTTATCTCATGAGGTTACCATAATTGTGTAATCTTATCTCATGGGATTACCATGATTGCGTATTCTTATCTCATGGGATTACCATGATTATATATTCTTATCTCATGGGGTTACCATGATTACGTAATCTTATCTCATGGAGTTACCATGATTGTGTATTCTTATCTCATGGGATTACCATGATTGACATGAACTTGAAACTTGACATAAACGTAAACTTGAACATAACATTACGTGAAGCATGACTTGAACGTGAAATACATGAACTTGGAATCTTATACAATAGACTTAATTAATAAAAGGGTGCTACACGAGTCTCCTTAAGCCATGTGTCTCTGTCGATTACTGCATCACAACGCTGGTGTCTATACCAGCTATGATTGCGTTAATACGTACTCTACAGTTGTTGTGGCCCCATGAATTATTTGTGCCACACTTGCTGTGGACACACATAAAATAAAATGTGGCTCCATCGGTGTTAGTGTCTGGTGCACTCTGGTGACCAGCTAGTTAGGCCTCATTCGCAACCTGTTGACTGTACTTCGTCAACCTAGAAAATTTCACACCTATTTAGACACTTCAGCATGAACAAATGAGTTACATTAAGATATTACTCCATCCTAGTGCTTAGGGTCGTGATTGACATGAATAACTTAACTGGCATACATGACATTTTGTAACACGACGTCAACGTAAGAAGACAATCATGACATACCTTGGGACATAAATGGAACAGATAATATTTCGTAACATAGCATACATGTAACAGGCAATATTTCATAACATGACATAACAAGTAACAGACAATATTTCGTAACATGGCATAACATGTGACAGTGAATATTACGTGACATGACATACATGTAACAGATGGCATACATTTTGTAACATACTTGAAACAGGTAGTAACATGAGACAGAATATATTATGTAACAGATAAGTATTTCATGACAAAATAATTCTTGTAATAGATAAACAAGTGATTACATGGCATGGCATGGCATATATAACAACATACGAACATAAACTGCAATTCTCTTACCCATCACACATACACAGTAAGTTGATAGTAAGTTAGAAACTAACTTACCTCGATCGTCGCGTTCTACGAGAATAAAGCGCAAAATACGAGGAACTGTAAGAGGATATTCTAAAAGTTAGAAATTAATTACTAACAATTAGAAATGTGAAAATAGACAACTTAGAGTAAAATTATCATTTTACCATCTACATGTATGAAAATGACCATTTTACCCCTAACTTAAGGATTTCACATCCTAATTTCAAAATTTACCAAAATTTACATTTATAATATAAGTTTTGTCCTAGACTCAAATACCAACTCAGAAAAATTTAAAACCATTCACAACTATGGAAAACTCACAATGGCCGAAACATATATAGGTCATTTTTCTTGATTTTGGTCGCAATTCTTTCAAATTTCAAAACTCATAATTAAACCAAAATTTTTCTTCTAATATACTCATAAGATATTCCTAAAAATAATCATGTTTTCAATCATGAACTAAAGTCATCAAAATCATTAAAACCATATTTGAACTTTTTGGTTATTTTTCTAAGTTCAAAACAGATTTTTGTTTCTAACTTGTTTCGATCAACCTCTTGATCCATGACTTATAAAGATGTGATCTTCAAACCAAAACATCACATGGTTTAAAAAGGTGTCCTAAAACAAGTCCAAGCTTCAAACTAAAGATCACATGGTTAAACATCAACCAAAACATAAATTTAGCTAAGAACATCATCACTTTGGCCTAACTGAAAATCTCCTTACATTAAATTCCATATCTTCGAAACTAACATCAAATATCTTCAAAATAACATTCTAACATGTATATAAGAGGTTTAGGATCCTCCAATAAAAATATAAAAGCCATTGGAATAAGATTAAACCATAAAAGATTTAAATGTTCTCAAAACAGAAACTGTTTTTCCTCTTCCCGTCTCTAAGTTTCTAGATCTAAGAAACTCTTTCACCAAAACTTTTAATCATGCAACAAATACTCAACCAATAATCATATACACATGTTAACAGTACTCCATAAAAATTTCAAACCAAAATATGACCATTAGCTTGGTAAAAAATTTTAAAACATAACATATTCTTCAGTTTCACGTCCAGAATGACCTTTCCATAGTTAAAAATACTTTTGACCAACCAAATAAGCATGGAATGAGACTAATAAGATATCCACTGAAGATGAACAAATTTTATGAAGGAGTGATCGTGCAAAAAAACTTACAAAGGGTAGAAAATCTCCACGCAAAAAGACCTAGAAATATGCCCGAGAGAGCTCTTTTGAGTTTCTCTCTAAGAACGGGTTGAAGAAGTGATTAAAGGAAGTGAAATGTGTCTTGTACGACTTTAGACTTCTGGAGGGGGAAGTTATGGGCTTGAATGATCCTTGATTGGAGGTGGCTATGTGACATAAAGTGGAGAATAGTGAGGGGCAAAGACTGCCTACAGCAGCTGTGAGATATGGAGGTTGATGGGGTGGATTTATTCTTCACATCAATGCACTATTGGGTGCAACCAATGGCAGTTGATGGTCTACCATGTGGGGGAGGAAACTTCTTCAAGAAGCTTTGCCAAGGTGGCCAAATTCGTGGGCCTTGGTGGGCGTCAACTAAGTGGGCTTCAATTTGGGGTTTAAATGGGGTTTGGTTAGGGTTTGAGATGCTATCAAGCCCAAATCTAATTTCTCTTGGCCAAATCAAATTTTCAAGGTTGAAAAGGTTGGATAATGATGTCATAACAAGAATTTAATTAATTAATAGCACATGGAAGTGATTTAATCAAGTGATTAAACACAATGCTAGAAGTCGGATTAAAAAGGGTTTGGAGGCCAACTTTAGGGTTTGGGGAAACCTTTTAGGGTTTTTGTTTCAACCAAGCTTTTTGGGGTTTTAATTGGATCCCAACCATTTAGGATTTTGCTAGTATTAAAACCCTCTTTGGTCTGGCATAATTTGGATGATCAGATGAAACAAAGTTTTGCTTAGGTGGCATGATCTCACACCTTAATTTCCTTCACAATTTTATCTAATAGTTCATCTTGGTGCCAAATGTCTAATACTATTCGCTATGTGTGGCTAGGATCTTTCCAAGTGTCCAAATGAAACTTCCCTATCTTAATTTGGACATTTCACACTGTGATTTTGAAAACACTACACTTGGTACGCTTATCGAGGTTACTATTCACTCTAAAAAATGCATAATAAACTTAGTACTGAAAAATCCTAAATATTAATATTAACCTATAGTGAGAATCGCTTACTGAAATTCAATCTCGAAGTGCCCCTAAAAATAATTTCATAATTTCGAATAAGCGTTTCGTCCAAAATTATGAAAATGGGCTATTACGCCATAAAATCCTAAATAATCGACTGAGTCTAATGACGTAGACCAAGACACATTCTGAAACTTCTAACTACCTCAAATAATTAAACTCATATTTCTAGCATCATAGTGAGTGATAACGCTGACTATGTTGACAGACTAAAACCTGTGCGATTGATCAATTCGTAAAAACTTACGTGATTTTCAAGAGATTTCTAAAGTGAATAGAAATTTCACCAGTAAATTTCTAGCGGGCTGTTACAACTTGGATGAGGAAATATATATGGAGCAACCATAGGGGTTCACAGCAAAGGGCAAAAATTATCTTGCGTGTTGACTAAAAAAGAGTTTATATGGACTCAAGTAGACACCTAGTCAATGGAACAAGATATAATTTGATTCCTTTATGGTTGAGCATGGGTATGATAAAAATACTCATGATCATTATATATTTGTTAAAAAAAAAAAACTCTCTGAAGGTGACCTTATTATTCTCTTTCTATATGTGGATGATATGTTGATAGTTGATTGTGATTCTAAAAGAAATTGACAAATTGAAAAGAGAGTTTAGTAAGTCTTTTGCTATGAAAGACGTGTGACCCACAAATCAAATTCTTATTCTTTGTATGAAGATCTCTTGTGGTAGAAAAAATTTCAAGTTGTGTTATTTCAAGAGAGTTATATTAAAAAGGTACTAGTAGTGAATTCTCCACTTGTAGGTCATCTAAAGCTAAGTTTAAAGCAGAGTCATACAAGTGAGAAAGAGAAGGAATAGATGCAAAATGTCCCTTACGCATCAGCTGTAAGATAGCTTGATGTATGTCATGGTGTGCATATGACCTGATATCTCTAATCTTGCAGTAGTTGTTTGTTGATTCCTCTCTAATCCTGGCAAAGAACATTGGGTAGCTGTAAAATGGATTCTCAGATGTTTCAGAGGTACTTCCAAGGTGTATTTGTGCGTTGGAAATAGTAAGCCTATCTTTGATCGGATTACAAATGCAGATATGACTAGTGTCATTAATTCAGGAAGTCTGATTTAGGGTACTTGATTACTTATTCATGGGGAGTTGTGTCATGGTAATCTAGACTACATAAATATGTTGATTTGTCTACCATAGAGTCTGAGCATATTGTCATTACTGAATCTAGCAAATAGTTGGACTGGATGAAGAAATTCTTAAAAGAATTGAGTTAGAAATTATCTATTGTGACAGCCAGAGTGCTATTGATCTAAGTAATAACTCAACTTTTCATTCAAAACCCAAGCATATTGATGTTAGGTATCATTGGATTTGTGATGATTTGGAGATGAAGTTGTTACAAATTGAGAAAGTCCATACTAGTAAAACTGGGTCATATATGATGCAAAAACGTTGTCTATGCAAAACCTTGATGTAAAGAAAAAGCAGTGGAGCCCCTCACATAGTCGAGAGGGAGAGATTTGTTGGGTGTATCCCTCCATGCGAGGGAAGCCCATGTGAGCCACTTAGTGGCAAATTTGATCATTTTCAAAAATGCAGGATTCTATTTAAAAGGTGATTTGTCGTGTGTCAATGAGAGAGAAAAGAAAAGGTAAAAAAGAAAGAGAGGAAGGTGCTGTGTCGTACGTATGAAAAGTGAGAATATGTTTTTCTCACACTTCCATTAGCGTTTAGGGATTATTTGTGGTCCAATTTTGATAAAATTTCAATATGTTATTCCTGGTGATGAGAGCTTGGTTTTGACTGGTACTGATCCTTAAAATTTCTCTCTAATTATTTATTGAAAATATCCGCTTGGTAAGATCTTTCTTGTTACTCTAGTTAATATCCATTTGTATAGTAATGATTTTGTATTGAACCAAGAATATATATATCCTTGATGTAATGGTAGCATCTAGAGTTTGTTCTAAAGAAGGAAGTCTGTAAATCCATTATTGTTAATAGTGAAAGTTTTAACTAGACTAAGTCTAATAGTTTTTCCTTCGCATTGGATTTACACGTAAAAATATTGGTGTCTTGCTTGTGAGTTGTTTGACTTTCTTTGATCTGTTTGTTAATTTATTTTACTAGATTACCAATTTAATTTGCACAAAAAAGTTAGAAAATGTTTCGCTATATTTTTTGTGCTCACCCTAATACCTATGACCCTCAACCATGTCATTTCAATGAAGCTATAGTCCTTGGACCGAAGAGCCTCACCTACATGTATGGTGGGCTCTTGTCATAGACCCCAGCTTACCAACTCCGGTGGTGAACACAAGTCCTAGACCAACATTGTCTTTAAGGATGAATAATATTTATTGGCTAGTCAATTCCACAATTTATGTCTTGTTTGGTGTTAACACAATTGATAAATCTAGTTAGCATGAATAACTACACTACATCCTCACGAACTAGCCAAACTCATAATTAACCAAAATCTACCCTGAGCACAACCTAGCCCGGAAAACAACAAAAGTCACCAAACAACAAACAAACAACCCACCCAAACGATTGACGGGACTTCAAAGTCAATTATGATGTAACCCTTTATAAAGACCCTATTAAAATTATTCTTCATTCATGGCACAAACACATCCTAACCACATATCCAAGTATAGGAGAAGCTTAAGTTCCAGTACTTCTAGGTTCTCCAATTTGACACTAGGGCAAGATTCCCTCTCCATCCATATAGAAATATCAGATTCCAAGGAGCCACAAGATTAAAGAATATTTACAATAATTTAGCAAATACAAGACCTAATTAGGCAAAAATTATAACTCAAACTTGTTCCACGTTGTGCGAACTCTAATACACATAAATGGTTAAATGGCTCACGTCTAGATTTCAAGATGAAAGCACATCCACTACACTACCAACAAGTTTAACAGAATAGTTTCACGATGGAAAATACCCCTTTATAAGCCCAAGTACTCCCCCTTCAGCCCCAAATCAGCTATGCTAATGTGCTTCTCTATTTGTTTATTATTCGAAAAACAAGTTTTCAGTTAGAGTTCTTATATTTTCAAGTCGGTATGTAGAGCACACAACTCACATCACTTAAATGGTAAGATTTGATTTGTAAGATTCAAAATTTATAATTTATCTTCCAAATCAAAATATAACAAGTATGTAGTGTGTGGTATAGAGACCTTAGAATAGGAGTACTCTTTAAGTTATGGTTCTTGAATCACAACATTTTAGTTCTAGACCATTGATTTCCTTCAAATTTCAGAGTCAAATATGGAACATTGGATAGAAAATGCTTAAATGAATGAGATCAGAGCCTCTAGTTGTTAGGAATAGGGCTAGGCTTTGACTTTGATGAAGTCAAAATAGTGAACTCTGATCTCCGACTCCAACTTAGGTTGAAGGTCATTTTGAGTTTCGACTCCGGCTTTGCATCAAAGTCGATTTCGACTCCAGTCAGAGTTGAAGGTTGAAGAAATAGAGACAAAGAAGGTGCCTATGCAATCTACTCCTTCTTTACACTCTGTTGATGTTCTAAATATAGAGAAAAAGAAATAGAGGGTGAAGCATGAGCCAGAGAAGTTTAGAGCCGTGCACATCACTTCGTCAATATATTACCTAAAGCCGAAAACTTTTCTACACATCATCACGAAAATGGGTGAAGAAATAAGGAACTGGAAAAGAAAGAGGAAAGCAAAGAATAAAATGCATAAAAGGAAAAAGGAAGAAGAACACAAGAGAAAAAGGAAAGGCAGTAGACTCGTAAAGGTGTTCAAATTCCTCAAAAGAAAAGTGGTCGTCGGCAGACATGGGGAAGAGAACTCTAAATGGTGTGAAAAGTGGCAAACATTGGGAAGAAAAGTGGTAGAGACATTGGGAAGAAAACAACTAACTTAAGGAAGAGAAAAAAAGGAAAAGTGTCATCTATTATATAATTGTTTTGAAGAAAACAGTTTTTTAAAAAAGTCAGAGTTCGGAGTTTGGAGCCGATATCAGCTCCGATTATGAACTTGACCAATTTTTCAACAAAGATTCTGACTCTGATCTCCAAATTCTGAGCAGGTAGTCAGCCCTAGTTAGGAAGCCTTCATATTATAATTGGTTCCCAAAACCCTCTTAAAGCCCTTTAATTAAAATGACTGCATTTTGTGTGAAAATGATCAACTTACGTACTTTTGGGACAAGTCAATCATTCACCCCCCCCCCCCCCCCCCCCGCGACCTTAATCATAGATTTAGCTTACTTGGTCCAAATAAACATTGACCACACAAGTTTTCAGGATCTATTCTCAACCATTCACGTGTTTTGTTATTCACAATTTTTTCTCATTTGATTGTTACTTGAATGAGCCAATTTTTTTCTCATGCCTTAAAAACAAATGTCCAAATTTTTCGTTATGTGAAAATATATTTTTCATTCACGTTAACAGTCATTTCCTAGTGGGGAAAAACTGTAATTTATATATAAATCGAAGGGTTAAGTGAAAAAAAAACACTAATTTAGTGATCATCTTGCAAAAGGAGTGATAATTTTAGAGAAAAAATAATAGTTTTCTTTTCACGCACCATCTGTTAGAATTTATTAATTAAATAAAATGTATTATCACATATATATAGTATCCTGTGCATTGATGGATAGAGTTAACTCATTGAAGTATATGGAGGAAATGTTAATCCCACGTTGATCAAATAAAGTGTAGACAAGTACTATTCATTATAACATTGTCTTAAAGTGAAGGAGAAAGAGAGCTATATAAGTTGTCTGTGTCATGCAACCCATGTGGTAACGGGCTAGTAGTGGCACCATGCCCCTCCACCCGCAACAGCATGGATTTCCACCCCACCCCAACCTTGCCCTCAGTAGCTGTACATCCCCCTTCTAATGGATAGACGGGTTTTTCAACCCACCGCACATACTTCGCCTAGCAAAACTCCAAATAGACAAACCCATACCCCAAATCTTCAAATCCATACCCCACATCTCCACATTCAAATTCCAAAATGTTGATCAAACTTCAAATACGTAAATCCAACTAGAAATTAAAAAATAAATGTAAAGAACAACTTACCCATGGCCACGTCTTGGTCATTGGTCTCACAAAGATACAGATGACCAAACCTTGGGTGTGGGTAGCGGAAACTCATAGCCATGGCCATGTATCTCTGTGCAGACCTACGACCAAGTCACGATTGTGGGTTGCACAAACCCACAGTCAAGGCTTAGCCATGGGTTTTCGTGCAAACCCACAACCAAGCCATGGTTGTGGCTAGCAAAAACTCACAGCCACGGCTTTGTCATAGGGCTTTAAAAACCTATAGTGCCACCCATGACCAAGCCTTAGGAAAAGTTTTGGAAGTGAAATGAGATGCGAATTTTGTGAATAGTAGTAAGATAGTTTGTGAATAGTAGTGAGATAGTTTGAGTTAATGTTTTATGGGGTTTTGGGAAAGGAGAGAGAAAATTTTGAATAAAAAATATTATAAAGTTAAAACATTATTAGAATATAATTTTTTTGTTTGGAGATTTGAAAATGTTGATTTTTTTTAAAAAAAAATTTGGAAAAGTTGTAATGATTAGTTTGAAAAAGTTGTAATGATTAGTTTGAAAGTATTTGTATTTGAATAATATTTGGAAAAAAGTTGGGATGAGATGATATGAGATGAGAATTTTAGAATGGAAACTTTTTCCAAACAAGCCCTTAGTTGTGGGTTGCGAAAACCCAGAGTCACAACTAGTTGTTGGTCTCGGCCATAACTAGTTTGAGTGACCTAGGGCCATGGATCTTAAAGAAGAAAACTAGAACAAGGTGAGAAGGAGGACGAGAATGAGAATAAGAAGAAAATGAGGGCCTGAGGAGATAATGAATGGAAGAAGAATAGGAAAAGACTGAGAGTATATGAATGAGGTTAAATTAGGATTTTTTTCAATTATATAGTATGGTGGTGGGCATACAGGTTATATACAAGCAAGTGGGTACCCATGCCCGCCCCCTACCTGCTTTTCTATATTATAAATTTTGATTCGCCTGCCCAGTATTAGCGGGTGGGTAGTCCACCCAATAGGCTGCGGATGGGCTGGTTATAGGGGCCCGCTCACTAGGCCTATCGTGGAGTTAGTTATGGGCTTCAGGCACTATGAGGCACACTTTGCATGTACGCATCATCGCGAGGAGCTCTATATTTATTTTGTAAACACTTATAAATATTGTTTACATCTATTACATAACATAAATTAATTAGAAAATTAGTTGTTCTTTCGCTATTAGATTGCATCACATTGACATATGTTTTAAAATCCGAGATTTAAAACCGGACATTATGATGTAAGTTATGATCAACAATAAATGTGTTTTTTTATGAAAGATTAGATCAGGTCATTACATTATAATTTATTATCGTAACTTGGCCTGACCATATAACTTATATGTTCAATATTCTAAAAGGAATAGACTGGATCTTTTTCTCTAATATCTCTCTATCTCAAAATTTCAAAGAAAATGATGTTTTGAGTTGTTCTAAAAAAAATTGTTATTTTTATAGCAACGAATTTGAGAGTTTGGATGTATCTTGGGTATACTTTTATCACAACTCTATAGTGCACTTAAATTGGACAAATTATGTATAAAGAAATTTTAGTTACAATTGAGCTTTGGAGCCCAAATTGTATGTGTGTGTATATATAGGATCATAATAACACTAAAAAGTTTGGCTATAGCATTCCTTTTCTTAGCTATACTTTGAGACACGAATCAACCATTAATAGTAGAGAAAAACTTCCAACCGGTTTGTCTATTTTTCCTGAAATAACAACCCTTTAATGAGAGAATATCATGTATGTGTCTCATTTTATATCTACTGTGACTGCACCACAGACTAGCCTTCAAGAAAGAAAGAAAGGAAAAAAAAAAAATAAACACACACACACCAAAAAGAGAGGCGCTAGGGGCCAGATGAGTGTTCATAGAGAATTTACACCATCCAACGAATTTTGACACATATATCTATTGATGAACATTGGAAACACTTGCAATCGTTCCTTGACATCATTAGATTCAATGGTCTTGTTGTTTCGGCAACAAAAATTAAATTGTTTCAAACTAAGATTAGATTCCTTGGTTATGACATCTCTGAAGGCAAAATCAGGCCCATCCAAAGAGCCATCGAATTTGCTGACAAATTTCCTGATGTCATTTTGGATAAAAAACAATTGCAGAGGTTCTTAGGATCTCTCAATTATGTCTCTGATTTCTACAAGGATATGAGGAAACAATGTCTTCCTTTGTTCAAACGACTCCTTTCTAACCCTCCTCCTTGGACAGAAATCCATACAAACTTAGTAAGGAAAATCAAAGCACATGTCAAAACTCTTCCGTGCCTTGGTATCCCTACTTCTGATTCATTTAAAATTGTTCAAACAGATGCCTCAGACATTGGTTATGGTGGCATTCTGAAACAATGTGTTTCACCAGGTTCTTCTGAACAAATTGTTCGTTTCCATTCTGGAACCTGGAACTCTGCACAAGAAAAATATAGTACTATTAAAAAAGAAATCTTAGCTATAGTACTATGTATTTCAAAATTTCAATCTGACCTTTTAAACCAAAAATTTCTGGTCAGGATTGACTGCATGAGTGCTAAATTTGTTTTAGAAAAAGATGTTAAAAACATTGCATCAAAACACATTTTTGCACGATGGCAAGCTATTTTAAGTGTTTTTTATTTTGATATTGAATACATCAAAGGCACGCAAAATTCCATCCCTGATTTTCTTACCCGTGAATTCTTGCAGAAACCCCATCATGGCCAGGAAGAAGAAAGCAAAAGAGAAAAAGGTTCATCCACCACCACCAATACCCAGTATAAAACTCATCAAGAATGACTCTGGATCATCCACTGTTACAGGTGCTGTATCTACAGCACTTGATATTGCAAACAGGTTCCAGCCACTTGGCAAACCTGTTCAGCCACAGACTTTCTCGTCTACGGTTACTACTACTTTTGACCCATATGCGAAAGCAATTGAGTCAAAAAACAAAAATGTTGTTACCTCTCAATTTTTCCTCCCAAAAGGAAAATCTGAATATTTGAAAAAGAATTTTTCCTCCTATCTGTTTCATATTGAGCCCAATAGCATGATATATACAGATGTATTCAAAATTTCTTCATCTTATTTTCCTCCTCTTTTTCACTGGATTCCAGAAGATTCCTCCAAGAATCTCCAATTTTATTCCAGTATTCTCATTCATACCAATTCCTTGGTGATCAAACATATTTATGACAAGGTTGACACCAATAAACTGATTTTTCACAGTGCCTATATTCACCGAGTCATTACTCAGGCAGAATGGGGATCAAACCCATCTACCACCAAAAGACTCGCCTCTTCAAACACTGATTTCTCTTATTTTGATTATATTGATGCCTGGAAACGCTTCATGTTTTTCCAGACCCCAAATATGGACCACTCTTGGTTCATAAAATTCGACTCAAAATTCAAAGGAAGTTTTCCTTTATGGTTCCTTCAATGGTGGAATCAATATGGATTAATTCCCGAGAATCTTCCTGGTCAGCTTTTTCAAGCTTACCAACATTTTGCTAATATCGTTGGTCCAACTTTGGATCAACACTCCAAAAAATTTCACCAAACTTTGCACTTCTGTCAAAGATACCACCTCCCGTGGATCTTTAAATGGAATTATGAAAAGCAAGGTGATGTTATGACACGAGTTTATTTCACAAAATGGGGGATAAATTCGCCAATTCAGAAAAAATTGTTGATTTAATGATCAAGGACTTTCCAACTACTGCACCCAACCTGCAGAATAAAACAGAATTTCCAAAGATCATGGCTGGACCATCCAATGCTCCTGAATATCCTCTAATTCAGGCCCCTACTTCTCCAACAAAATCCGGGGGGGTAAATGACAGTTCATCCTCAAAATCCTCTAAGTCTAAAAAGAAAACTGATATCTTTGATGGACTTAAAAAGAAGGATTTAATCAACATACTCAAAGAATCACTATCAAAGTCTCACAGCAAATCTGAAGATGAAGATTCAGACACTGCATCAGAGGCTTCATACAGCAATGTCTTCGGTAACTCTGGGTTCTACTCAGAAGAAGAATAATTGCTAAAGAACAGACAAAAGAAGACCCGCTGACAGGCTCCTTTTGTCCAGACCACTACTTGAGTTCAAAGAAGACCCCCTGACCGGTCTCCTTTATAGATTTGTCGTTTTTATGCCGAAAGCAGCATCCGCCGCCAGACACAATGATGACACCCGTGGTTAAACAGTACTAACACTGTTCACTCACGGACCCACTTTTTACCCGTGATTACACAGTAACTGACAGCTGTGCTCGCGGAACCTTTTGTAAACAGGAACTCTTTATTCTATAAAAGGGGAACCTCATTTCATTTTCAGGCAGAAGTTTCATTACCAAGCTCAGAGAACTTTGTAAGCCTCTGCCTTCTAAACCTTCTCTACAATCAAGAGCAAATACCGCTCTATCTTCTATCTTGTGCCATAAATTTTATAATAAAATTTATGATTATGAATATGTTTATTTCCTTGTTTATCTTATTTTGCATCGCATCCATGCATATGGTCGGTTCTACCGCCTGCCTTTAATTGTGCATACTCTTAATTTCTTCATTATCAGTAACTTATTCCTTCATTCCGCTGTATTGGTGTATATATATATATATATATATATATATATATATATATATATATATATATATAAAGCCGAGAGTTCATGTGTGCTAGCTACTTGGTGGGTATAGGACTCTTAAAGCTCATCTATGACTTTCAAGTGATATTTTTAAGTTCAGAAATTGGGACCGGATAGACTTTTTTTGCATTTGCGTTCTTTCAATAGAAAGAAAAAAAAAACTTATCTCCTAATTGGTGGCTAGTGCATGTTTGGGGTATGTGCAACTTCATTTTTGGGCCATTTTAGGAAGTGATTGCTGAAATTTATACTGATTGATGTGACTAAGTTCCTGTTGTGAACGACGGTGATAAACAACCCTCAATCGGCAGAACTTGGTGGCTAAATCAATACTTTGAACTCCTACAGTGACGGACCTTGGTGGGTGACATATCTAGGTGTGGCAATTCCGTTGTGCAGTTGTGGTGGCGACGGAACTGGTCTAGCACCGGCAACAAGTCTCCAAACTTGACAAATAGTAAAGGACTGTTGGGCAACAGAACGATGAACAAAAACACTAATGAAATCCAAGAATTATCAGGTGTAATAGTCTTATAGTCTTACATTCATTTGTGTAAAGTTGCTGACCTGACAAATTTTTATTAGAGGTTGTTAAAGTCTACAAAACAAACTAACTGTTTTAAAGCGGAATTGTTAGGGTAGGTTTGGATGTTGAAGTGAGTTGAGTTGAGTTGAATTGAGATGATAAAATATTATTAGAATATTATTAGTTATTATTATTATTATTTTGAAATTTGAAAAAGTTAAATTGTTTATTATATTTTATATTAGAATTTGAAAAAATTATAATGATGAGTTGAGATGATCTCAACTTCCAAACGAAGCCTTAATCGTATCGTCTGCGATTATAGACATAAAATAGATTTATTTATTTTTTTACTTGCTTGAAGCATGATCAATCGCGTACGTAGCATACATGCATAATCTCAATGTCGTTCCTTTTGCATTTCAAAATGATTTTTATTGGATTATCCTTTTGAGAATGTACGAGTTCTTAGTCAATTAATGTTAATCTAGAAGCCTAACGTGATATAAATGTGTGACCGTTCAATGGCAACCATTATTCCAATAATGACAAATATTATTAGAGAACTATTTGTTGCTTTTTCACTTATCTACCGTTAACGGCCAGTGTCACGTTAGGGATGTTGAAAAATGATTAAAAGATTATGAATATCATTTTTCATATTTTTCATAAAATTGTTTATACCATTGAAAAACGTACACCATATTTGACAAGGAAAATTATATTTACAGTCCCTACTTAGAGACTCTATGTGCAGGCCTTTTATTAAATGAGACAAATTAAAGCATCATTTTAGTTGGGATATTTTTTTAATTTTAAAAAAATTTTAAAAATAAAATTATTTAGACTTACATTGCAGTTCCCAGATGAGGACCTTACGTATCATTGTTCATTTAACAATAACGTGATAAAATTTGGAAGTTAAAGAAAGAAGAAAATAAATAAATAATTTATATATATATATATATATATTATTTTATAACATTCTAATTAAGTCGTACCCTGCAAATCTATTTTTAAAATAATTGCAGGAAACAGTATGATGAACAGATCCAACAGCTTGAATATTAGATTAAATTTCCGCCATGAAAAACTCTCAAAAGGGCTCAATCCCACATTGCCACTAAATCCACGTGCCTTTGGTGTATATGTTTAATTCAATTAGTAATAACTAATTAATGAAATTGAACAGTTCAAAATGCCCTATATATTGAATATAATAAATGAAATTTTATCCACCAAAGAATTAAAGTTGGCTGCGTTTGGATGTTGAGTTGAGTTGTGAATAATAATATTTTATAAGTCCTTATATTGAAATGAGTTTAACTCTATTACATTGAGGTGGGTTTAATTTTTTAAGTTAAAATATATGAAGTAAATTTATATGAATTTAATTTTTGAATAAAAAATTAAAAAAATAAAAAATTTAATTAATTATTAATTTGAAATAAGTTGAGTTAGATTCAACGATAAATACAAAGCATTTACCAATTGAAGAAGAAATTAGAAAGGCTATTCTCTAGTTTGAATATGTTTCTTTGACCAAGATTGGTAGGACTAATTCTCTCAAACACGTGTTGTTTTTATCACACGCGTATTAGAAAATTACGAAAATATAGATCAACTATTACGGGAATACTGAAATTTCAAAGTCTCAAGATAACATGATTTATGATTCAACCATTATAGTGCTGTTTAGGTAGTGAGTTAAGATAAGATAAGTTAAGAGCAATGTTAAATACAGTCCCCATTTGGAAACTGCAATGTAAGCTTAGGCAATTTTATCTTTAAATTTTTTTTAAATGAGAAAAAGTATCATTTCAAGAGGGATAGTTTTGTAATTTTAAAAAAATTTAAAGATAAAATTACCTAGGCTTGCATTGCAGTCCCCAAATGGGGACTATATCTAGCATTGCTCTAAGTTAAAATAAAATTAAGTTAAAAGTTAAATAAAATATTATTTGTAATATTATTATTGTTTTAAAATTTAAAAAAATTGAATTATTTATTATATTTTGTATAAAAATTTTAAAAAAATTATAATAATAAGATGAGATGAGATGAGATGAGATAAAATACTTTTAATATTCAAACGGGGCCTGAGTATTAACATGTTCCTAGTTATTTACTCGGCACATTAATGAATACTCATTTTTTAAGCAAGTATTTTCATTTACATTTACAAAAGAAGATGGTGAAGTTTCCTAACAAACACTCCACTCCAAGTACTATTACTTAAAAGAAATAACTATAAATAGGTTATGGGACCAATATATTATTGCATTTCTTGCATTTCTTCAAAAGATCAAAGGAGGAGGAGCAACCTTAATGACATCACTTTCAAACAATCTGGCAAGCAAATTCATGTTGTGCCATGCACGGTTGAATACCCAGATATCTTTCTCACGTTCTTTGGTTAGGATGAGTACTCATGACAACATAGATTGATAGGTTGCTTGAGTCGAAAGCACTCATTCACTTGGGATGAATAAAATCTAAGAGTATTGACATTGGATTAGCTATCTCAAAGTCAAATTTTGCACTACAAGAAAAATAGATTTTTGTGACCATTTGATTCTGGCGAAAAAATTATTTGTGATCAAAACAGACTCATTTTAACTGTAAATAGTCATTTCGCCGGAATTAACTGGCCACAAATAAACAGTTTTATTGTAGTGTTGACTACTATCTGACTTTTTTACTTTTGACTAATTATTCAAATAGAGCTGCTATATAGATAAAGGGATTACATAAAAGTAAACTTATAAACTTATGTGGTTTTATTGGATCCATTAGATTATTTACTTTACAATAAAAGTAATTTTACAATCTGACGTATCATATCAAACTACATCAGCTTGTGAATTTACTTTTGTCTAATCTTTTTATGTCTAAAATATATTTTCCTTAGTCAAAACTTTAACTTCCCATTGGATTAGCTATCACATTCTCTATAATAATAAAATATTATTATTTTTTTAATATATTTTTTAATACAATTTTTTTTATTTAAATACTTTTCTATTTTCATTTTCATAACCTCCAACTCTTCCAAACAATTTCCAACAGTTATTTTCATTTTTATTTTCACAATCTATAAAATTATCATTTGATCTACTGACCAACAAATAGTGCTACTACAACTACTGAAATGTGGGGGCCGCGGGAAGGAGAAGGAGAACGTGTGGGACAGGATTTGTTAGAAATAATAAAATATACATATGACTTTGCTACAATTCAAGTTATATATGACTTGTGGGATAGATTTAATTAATATTGTGGATGATTTTAGTTTGACTAATCCAATCTAGGCCAAATTTGAGCAACATGATTAGCTAAATTATGATTTCTTTTTTAGAACTGTTATATACATAAAAATATTACACAAAATAAACCTACAAACTGATGTGATTTTATGGGATCCGTTAGATCTACTTTATAATAAAAATAACTTTATAATCTAACGTGATACATCAAACCACATAAATTTGTGTATTTATTTCTTTATGTCTAAAATATTATTTCACATTTTTAATAGATTTAAACATCTCGTATCACATCAAACAATATAAGTTTATCGGGTATGTCGCCATTAGAGGGGCGGATAGGCAATAGAGTGAAATATACACTCCACATGCATTCTAAGTGGCGTGTATGCTTCAAATGCTAGTTGTTTTGAGTGTATGCCTGATATGGATAGATAGGCAGTGGAAAGTGGCAAAGTGGGGGTGACTAAGGGTGTTTAATTGCAGGAAGAAAGTAGATTGGATATGGACAGGGTGGAGGAGGAAGGAGAGTGGAGAAGAATGAAGAAGCCTAATGAGAAAATTTTAAAGAAAAATACTTGAAATTTGTGGTATGTGAGGGTTTCAGCTGCAGAGAAACTTTGATCATGGCTCCCATGAGACCGAAAGGTAAACAAAGAAATAAAAGAGAAGAAAACAATTCATTGAAACTTCAAGAAAATAGAAAATTCGAATGTTTTGAATCTTGTCTAATGTTTTGAAATTACGTAATAAAACAAAAGAAAAATGATAAATTTACAGCTATTTTATAATTTTATTTAAAATTAATGATAATTATGTCAAATTAATATTATTTTAAATGAGTTACAAAAAATAGTAATATTATATAAATTCACGTATTCTTTTTTTTTTTTAAATAATTTATTATTAGAAAATAATTTTTAATATAATTCCAGATTTATCATTTTTTTAATATACATCCTAAAATAAGCGTGTCAGCAGCCGAGTGGTGGAACCAAACACCATGAGCACCACAAAATTTGAGAGCCTACCGCTTCGAACATTACAGGATTTACAACCTCAATGTCTCTGTCCTTCTCTGGATAAAAGCCTCATCCAACTGCTCCAAAAACCTCACAAAAATCATAAGGACCACTACATTATTAATTTATATTATATTCCAATATGCCTGTCGTCTAGATGCTGACGCAGCCGTCTCGTCTCTCAAGCTCATCCGCCCTCCCTTCGTTATGAAAAGTATGCCACCTTTTCTGACGTGTCTCAAGTATTATCATCCACGTCACCTTTCTGTACTTTTTACTCTTTTTCCAATAATCTTCTTGTCTTTAAAAGCCCAACCTCCTCTTCCTTCAAAGCCTCCTCCTTTCTTCATCACCTATCTCTCTACTTTCCCAATCTCATTCCAAAAAACTTCCTTCTGACGGATTCAATCCTTTTTTTGCTAAGCTGACTGTGTCGGAAATCGGAAATTTGGTTGCCATGGAAATCCCAGTGATCAACAGGCTAAGCGAGTTCGAGCTCTCGATGCAGAATCCTTCATTGCTTTCTCGGGTTCTTTCGGTTTCTGGGTTCGAAGCCTCCAGCTTTTGGAAATTGGGCGCCTTGATTCTTGCGATCGTCGCCTCTTTTGGCACCCTGGTGAACGGAATCAAGGTTTTCATTGTCAAAATCAAGAGAGTGAATTCTATAGCTACGGAGCCTCTTCTGAAATTTGTCGTCGACGATTATACAGACAGCGAGGACGAAACTTGTTCGTTGTCGTCTTCTTATTTGGATGACGAAGAAGAAGACAGCGATGACGACGACGAACCCAAATTGCATCGGTACCAACCCATGGATGATGATTTCCGGGTGGCAGGCGGTTCGAGTCGTTATGTGGAAAGCCACGGGGAGAATCCTAAATCAAAGCTCCGGCGTGGGTTCTCGTGGGCGGACTTGACCGGCGGCAGGAGCGTTGTTAAGCTGTGGGACAAACTAGGCTTGGGGTTAGACTTCGATGATGACGGCACCGCCGGCGATGAATCCTATTCCAGTGTGTTCTCCGTGTACCAAACCAACAGAGATCAGAGAATCGTCTCCCTCTGGGGAGGGACACCGGCGGCTGCCTCCAAATCAGCGCCTGTAATCGTGGCGGCGAGGAGGACGAGCGGGTCCGGCGACGTATCGTTGGGGGTTTGGGACGCACGCCTCCGGCATCGGATACCGGCGATATTCGCCGAGTGGCGGCCCCAGCTGGGAAAGATCGTCGGTATCGGATGCGGCGGCGTCGAGAAGGTCTACGTCAGGGATGATGCCAGCGGTGACCTAACCGTTGGTGACATGAGGAACGTAAGCTCGCCGTTAATAAATGTAACTGCGTCTGACATGGATTCGTGGTGGGACGCGGACGACGCCGTTTTTGTCGAGGACGAGCAACCACGTGGTGAAAGTAACTGACCTGAACGTTATGTCTTCATTAAAAAATTTGTGAATAAATTTTATTTTCCTTAGCATTTAGTTATTTTTATTTTTTATTTTATTTAATTTCTCTGTATTCGGTCGCAAAGATGGCGACTCAACATTAATAGCACTTTTTCCTTTTAAGGAACAATTGAAAAAAAAAATGAAAATAATTCATTAATCAAACCATTTGAGTTAGTTTTATTTATATGACAATATAATAAATTAGATTATTAAAATATAAAATATTTTCAAATACTAATATGTGGTATTCTCAACTTATCAAAACTATTTTATCAATTAAAATTTATATTTACATAAATAATTTTTTTATACAAAATGTTATAATACGGTGAGAGTATCCCGAGAATATAAAATAAGTTTTAATTTCTTAATACTTCAATTCAACTGACTGGTTAAAAAAAGAGGCCTTTATTTTAGGTAAATGAAAATGATAGAGATTCCGAGAGTTGCGTCTCGAAATGGTCTCCACACTTAATTTTTCTATTTATTTGTTTGAATTCAAAATCCACCTCAACTCATCTCATCATTATAATTTTTTTTAAATTTCGATACAAAATATAATAAATAATTCAACTTTTTCAAATCTAAAAATAACTTTCTCAAAATTCTACATAAAATATAATAAATAATTCAATTTTTATTTTATTATTCATAAATCATCTCAACTCATCTCAACTTATCTCTGAATTCAGACCACTCTTTAAGTGATTAAACATATATTTTTTAACGATGTTATGATTTTTTTTAAATATTTAAAACCCAATTACGATGACCTTTTCCGCTAATGGTAACGAGGAGACTTTGAATTTAATTTAGGTTCTTTAGAACTCCAATTACCGCGAAATCACTTAAATAGACTTATGTTATAGGTGTTATCTAATAAAGTAAAGACTTATGTTATAGGTGTTATCTAACAAAATCCGACAATGAGAGGAATTATTTCCAATGGGCATGTGATCAATGCAAGAAAATAACTTGAAGAGAGTAGTCATGCAATATTATAGGTTCCAGCTATTAAACAAATTTGGTATGACCGATACAATTTGGGTGCAACCTTTCTGGAGGTATGACGTTATGGTTTGGCAATTAGTGGGAGTTAGATTATATGGAAATGAGAAGTACAAAGTAAATAATGAGCTGATATAATTTCATGTGATACGTTAGATCTATTTTATAATAAAAATAACTTTACAATCTAACACATTATATTAAACCTCATCAGCTTATGAATTTATTTTTGTGAAAATTTTTTGTAGTTAAAGCATTTCTCAATGGAAATAGTCCCTACTTTCCTTGCCATTTCATAGGGATACAAAAATATAGAAACCTCATATTATATCAAAACCTAGATTGTGTAATTAAGGAAGTTATTGATAATTGCCTTGTATATGATGAACGCTACAACACTATCAAGAGTCACAAGTTTGTTATATGAAATGAAGAGTTTGCACATTTGGAAATCACTTTCACAAGGTAAAATCAAACTTAACTTTGATAATGCTTTGTTCAGAAGTAGAAGATATTGATACGAGGACTTCATTGAAACAAAGGAGGAGATCCCCTCCCAAGGATGAAGGGTTGGGGAAGAAGAGGCAACTGGGCGGGCAACGTACAACCAATCTGAAAGTAAGGCTAGCAGCATGTTGTAGAAAGCCTGGCTGACACAGTCCAACACCGGGTGATAATGGATTTTTCACCCTGTACCAGACGGGCAAACACTGTACCAAATGTACAAGGACATGAGAGCTCTCCAAAATAATACAGAGGTGCTCAGAGACGACAAGTGTCATACGGAGAGAACCATATTCCAAAATAGATGTTATGTCTGGAGTGAGCCTATGGAAAAAATATTACGAACCTATAGGCCATATCGTATAATCTTAGAGGTATGGTCTAACGCCATGTGGGAGACCCTCATTTGAAGACGGATTGCAAGATTTAACCGAAGGCAAACTGTAGAGGACATGCATGCTTTGTTCCCGTCAGCCTTTGCCATTATAGTAAAGCCAGAGAGCAAATTGATAGACAAGATTGAAGGTATCCTATTCAAACATATCTGAAGTTAGACGGACGTCAGATATACGACTGACAATCCCCCCCCCCCCCCCCCCAAGTTTAAAAGGCATTGGATAAAAGCCAAAATCTCAATTTTGTGATTATTAAGTATTTACCTTTGCATCAAAGTTTTCTAAAAAGCAGATGACTTTAAAGGGTGCGATGGAAGGAGCAATGCCAACACTACTGTAGCAATGGTATCACCTTTGTGAATGACAATTAAACAAAATCGAAGAATATTTTTATGCAACTCAATCACTATCTAAAAGATGAGCAGTTAGATAAATGTATTTCAGATTTTGCATAGATATCAATGATGAGGCAAACTCTTTGAACCTTAAATAAATTACTTAAAAAATCATTCTCAAGTCCATATACTTTAAGAACATCATTCACCACCTTGTGATGAGAATGAATGTTAAACCTAGGCTCTAAGTCTTTAGAGTAGGCTTGTAACCCTCCACCATCCACAAATCTAAATGGTAGCTCGTTAATTATGACCATAGAAGTTAAAGACCTTCTACACATATCCGAATCAAACTTCACAAACTAGTTCGATGTATTGCCCTCACTACACTCATCCGCTACTTTTTTATGTCTAGTCTCCAATTGATTTTGATTTTTTTAATTTCGACACATCTTTTAAGACTCTTCTTGCATTGTTCTTCTATATAAATTTTTATTGGGGAGTGGCATGTCATTTATAGTGAAAACCATGAATAATACCAAAATAGCTACATTTTGCTTGTAGGTCAATAGGGTCTCTATCATCTAATTTTGTAAAATGGTCCCACACGATAGAGACCTTTTTTCTTTGGTGGATCCATATGTGTTCATGTAAGGATAGGTGTAGGGGACATAACACTAGTGCTAGGGTTTGGACTTGGAAATGTGTTATCATCATCGACACTAGTATAATCACCATTATCAACTGAACGTATCAAATTATCAAACACTTAACAAAATGCAAAGTATCAAAGATTTTAGGTTTTTAAAATCACACATAATCACAAAGTCACATAATCATACAAACATTCTAGGTTTTGAAAAACACATCCAATCAAATAAATTTAACTTTACATAATCACAACACTAGCTAATCTCATACTCCATTCTGAATAATCCCAACCTCCAATTTCCAACACATAAAAGGTTTGAGATTCTTATAATTGACAATGGAGAGTGAAGACGATACTTGAGAGAGCGGCCTACTCCAACGGTGACGATAATGGCAATGGTGGAGTGAGATGCGAGACAGAGAGAGACGAAGTAGAGTAGAGAAAGTGGGAGGAGAAGGGAGGAAAATTGTGGGAGGGGGGCTCCAATACGGAGGAAAAATGAAGCCGTTATAGGGAGTTTTTAAACACTCTAATAGATGTCGTTTAGTATAATGTTTTCTAAAATAATATAATATAATATTATATATATATATATATATATATATAATGTATACACCAGCGGCTGGTGGGGATCCACACCCGGCACCCGCCCCAGCATTTTTTTTGAAAAAATCTATTCATCATCCTAACTTCTATCATCCTCCAATCATCTCATGATATGACATTAGATGATAGGTTTATAAATAAAATATAATAAATAATTTCCAATCATCTAATGACACATCATAGGATGATGGGATGATGATGGAAGTTGGGATGATGAGTAACGTTACTTTTTTTTTTTTTTTGTCTGAACTAACCGCTCCCCTGCTTGGTGTGAGTGGGCTCTCTGCCCGTGCTATGTGGGTACTGGGTGGGATTGCCGGTTAGGCAAAATGCAGGTATTGGCCCAATTCCCCTAGCTAGCCCAAGTAGCCTTACCGTTTACCCTCGGCTCAACCTTGCCATCCAAGAATGCAAAAGATTGGAGGGGCAGTCAAAAATTACACGCAGCAGCCAAAATGGGATTAGACTATAGTCGATATCATTTCTCCAACTCTTTCAAATTCCACCTTGTATATGTTTTTTGGGTGATGATTGGGCCCCAATACATGACTTCTAGAAATATATCATTTAATAAGATAAATAGTTTTTTCAAAACAAACAAATAACTTATTTAAATAGAGAAATGATAGTTACAATTGTGAGTATGCAAGTTCCGCGTAATTACTTTAAAAAAAATGAATAAATACGGGATATATATGAAAAATAATATTTATTTAGAGTTATGCTACATACAGTCACTTTTGCGTACTCTTTACACACTCTACTAATATGATTGACCAAATCAATTATTTTATATTGAAAAAAAGTACGCAGCCAATCATATTAATGGAATATACAAAATATACGTAAAAATGACTGCACATAAAATTTTAGTTAAAAAAAATGTAATTAAGCTTCAAACTTCTAGTAGCCCCTAAAGGCCGTCAAACATCAAGCTGATCAGGGATTTTTGTCATCCGTATGAGACACGTAGATATAAAATTTAACTTTAGTTCATATAAATACTGACGTATGATACACGAAGTTATTAATTTCATTGAAATATATGATGATATATATATAATATTGTACAATGTGATTATCCCTTTTCCGTACATGCTACGTAGATTTGATATGAATCTCGAGTGAATTTGTAGGGATATTTTTTTAGTCTATTAACACGACTTTACACTTGCTTCAAAAGCCTCCGAACGGCTATATAAATATGGACACAAGATCATAAGAAAGGGCGAGGCCAAATAACGAAAAAAGGCGTACGTTCTTGAAGAAAAGGATTGCAATTTTGGTAAGAAATTCTTACAAGAAAGTTTTTTTTTTTGGTTTCGAGTACTTCCCCATTTTATAGGTGAAAAAATGGATAGTGAAAATCGTGGATTTTGAATTATTTATTTTTGAATGAAATATTGTTTTGATCAAACGTTTTGAGATTGTCAAATGCTTGTAGTCTGATTGACATAAGCTCCAATTTCTAAACCGAATGTCTGGAATTCAAAACTCAAAATACGTTGATATGTCGCATCCAAAAAAAAAGAAACAAGTGTTATATGTTATCATTATATATGGCTTGATTTACGGGGTTTGATTTTTTTTTTTTAAGAGAATTGCTATTTTGCCACCTCATTTATACCATTCACTCTCCTTGATCTCGAATTTGTAGTGTTTTGTTTTTTTTTAGAGAATTGCTATTGTGCCACCTCATTTATATCAATCACTTTATCTCCTTGATGGTCCGACGTAGTTTATTAAAAAAATTAAAAAATAATTTTAAATTAATAAAAATTAATTGTACAACTTATTTTTAACCAATTAGCGTAATTATATCACTTTATTAAAAATGAAATAGTAATATTATTAACTTTGTTTTAGGTCTTTCAACGTTCAAAGAATTCTTTTGGATTCAAACTCAAAATTTAACATAGATTCCTTACACTGGATTTTGACATTATGGCACAGGAAAATTAACTATTGTAGACTGTGTTTCTCAAAATTCCCATTGAATCATAGAATTTGGAGGGACGCTTTAATGAATATTAATCAATCCACTATTTGCAAAAGGAACACTAAAATGCTTTCCTTATGACAAAGACGTTAAGGGTGGCCGCAAAACTGGTGAATTATTCATACCGTTCACACTAGCCCATCCTACGTTGTAGTTTCCTTTGTGGGTTCTTTACCTTTATATATGAAAGTGCAAGAGAAAGGCCATCCTCATGCAGTTGTAGCAATTTTGATGGTTTTTAAGAGCAGGAAGATGAAGTGTTGCAGAGTCCAGATCTTAGCTCTTGTGTCACTGATGCTTCTATTCCCAGCCGCCATTGATGGTTGGGGTATTGATGGGCATTACATAGTTTGCACAATTGCTCAGGTACTTAACCATCTCTCTCTCTCTCTCTCTCGTCCTTTCTCTCTGCAATATTTATGTTGTTTCTGTATTTATGTGTGGAAATGGACAGTCACGCTTGAACAAGGCAGCAGCAGAGATAGTGGAAGAGTTGCTTCCAAAATCTGCAGAGAATGACTTGGGAAGTGTGTGTTCATGGGCAGATGGGGTCAAGTTTAGGTATCCCTGGTCAAGATCCCTCCATTATGTGAACACCCCTGATGTTTGCAACTACAACTTCAAGAGTAAGTTTCTGTTCTCTATTGGTATTGCTGCCCCAATTCCCTTTTCTTCCTTCTTTCTTTGTCTGGGTTGTGGGGAGGGAAGATATCAATATCATAATTCATAACTGTTATCCTGCTTAGAAGAAACTGTAAGAGTTTGAAGAAAAACTAATTTAGCATGGCATAAACTTCTTAAATATGGGCAGAGACCTATGGTAGTTCTTAAAATAATAATTCTATTTGAAAGTTTTTACACCACACACCATTCACGTAGTATAATTTAAAATTTATTTTGCAAATCAGCTAGCGTGAGTGTGCAAGCGTCGTACAGTCGCTTTGAAAAAGAGTAGAGTTCACTATTATAAAATTAATTTTTTTCATATGAGTCCCTTATTTATTCACTTTTTTCAAAGTGATTGTGCGGCGATTGCACATTCACGAATGCAAATATCATTTCTCTTCTTTTAATACCGACTTATTAGTAGCAGAACTCTTTCAAGAATTGGAAGGCCGGTAACTGTATGATTATCTAGTAATCAATTTCTATGGAAAAGTGATTTATATGGTTTAAAGACATGTTAAGCTTTGACATGTGATTAGCCACGCCAAGTAGGCTAATGTCGTGTGGTACTAAACGGTCAAACTAATGTTCAGGGGATTGCAAGGATGAAAGTGAAGAGGAGGGTAGGTGCGTTGCAGGGGCAGTCAAAAATTACACGCAGCAGTTGTTAACCACTGACAGAAATCGGCAGAGTTCGTGTTCATTTCACAGACCAAAAACTAACATATTTAGAGAGTTCTAATCACTTCTTTGCTTACGTTCACTATAGTAAAGTGCTGCTTTTCTGGTTGTTCTGTTCATTAATGCAACTATGCTGGCCAAATTGTTTCAGACAACCTTACAGAGGCACTTCTATTTTACTCCCATTTTATGGGAGACATTCATCAGGTATGAAACTATGAAATCATCACTTGTCCTAAAAGTTTAAGCTAATGGGAAGAGGTAGATTTTATTATTTATTTTATATTTTAACACTCTCCTCACTTGTGGGCCAAACTTTCCCTTAATAAGTAGGCCCAACAAGTGGAATATTTAATTAAATGAGGTAGAGCATAGAGTCAGGATTCAAACTTAAGACTGCTCTGATACTATGTGAAATCACCACTTATTCCAAAAGCTTAAGTTGATGGGAAGATGTAGATTTTATCATTTATTTTATATTTTAACAGAAACCAGAACTCAAAATCCACATAAATATGCTTCTGGATGTGCTATGTTTTCATCAACAACTTGGAAAAATTATTAGGTAGTCCTGGAATATGAATTACACTATACTCATTATACACCACAACATCAAACTCCACTCATGCCTCTCCTGCATCAAGTTGACCAACCCCCCCTAAGTTAAAATTGCTTATATACCTACTAATTTTTAATGCTATGTCATGATCTGATAAGATGAGAGTATCATGTCTACGTACTTCGGGACTATCTAATAATTACTCACCAACTTGTTAACCACTACAGTACTTGTTTATCGCAGCCTCTACACGCTGGTTTTGCTTCAGACAAGGGAGGGAATACGATTGAGGTTCATTGGTATACAAGAAAGCAAAATCTTCACCATGTGAGTCGTCTGGTGTTGCCAACTTCATCTGCTTTTTGAAAAAGAGCTGTGCTTATAGACATGAGCTGTGCCCTCATTTTAATGCATACAGATATGGGACGACAACATAATAGAGACAGCACAAGAAAGGTTCTACGATTCAAATATCAATGAAATGATCGATGCAATTCAGACAAATATTACGGTTGCTTGTTTTCTGCTTTTGATTGAATGTTTTAATACTTTTAAGTCCTTCATGCTGTTTCATCGTATCATTAACCTGTATTTGTTTTACTTTTATTTTTCTATATATATATTTCGACTGCAGACTGAATGGGCAGATCAAGTTAAGAGATGGGAGCGCTGCAGTTATACTGATACAACATGTGCAAACGTGTATGTTTCACAACCACATTCATTAGTTGAATATCTAAGGTGGTAATTTTTAGAGTTCTATGTACCTAATTCCACCTCTTCTTCATGAAGGTCATCTTTCCCTTCAATTACCCTCATTTCGGCTTTCCCTGCCTATTCCATTGCTGCAACCTTATCTTCATTTGCACAAATGGACACATTGTTTCCTATCCTTTATTGCCACTTATCCTATCTCAACATGTTCATGAAACTGGTATTGCTGTTGTTTTTATCACTCACTTCAGTAGTTCTTGCAACTTTAGTCATTGATCATTTTAATTTAAAATCTCTCCTTAGAAACTACGCTTAGATCATATATTAATCATTTCTTGATCACCGTCCATCCGTACCATAATCCATGTGACTGTTATATACAAAGCTTATTCTAGTTATTTTTCTGCAGATACGCATCTGAAGGCATCAAAGCAGCCTGTGACTGGGCATACAAAGGTGTGACTGAAGGTTCAGTTTTAGAAGGTAAAAAATGAATGCTTAGGAGCTCAATAGTTTTGCATGTTGGTTTTCCCTTCTGCATACAAGAATAACATGAAAGCTAATTGCAGATGAATATTTCCTCTCCCGTTTACCAATAGTCAACATGCGGCTGGCGCAAGCTGGAGTTCGGTTGGCAGCCATTCTCAACCATTATTTCAAGTGATAGTACTAGTTTCTTCTATACTTCATTGGATTTATATACAGCATGGCTGATGTTTTATACCACAGTAGTGGTCTGCCACTATCGCTTAAACTAGGTTCTAGCCATTGCTTCTGAATGTATAAACTATCATTATTCCAGTCATGCTGATGCTGCACACATTTATTTTTACACTTGATTAAAAGTAAATTTAAAGGCTGCTTTCTTATATCTTCTAGCTACAGATTTTTCACAGGAATCTCTAAGCAGATGGCTCTAATTAACATTATCTATTGTTCCAGAGGAAGATCAAAATTATTTCAGATAGGTCACCTTTCATAGTCATCATTCACTGCAGAACATTAGAGTGAATATCCTCACATCAGGCAATGTTCTGATTTGGAAGTTGACTTACATTCTAAATCGTAACAAACAACTTTAAAACAAACTGTGTCATGAAATAACTCACAGATTGAAAGTGTATCGAGTATGCTAAGTACTAAGGTTTCCTCACAACAAGGACAGGGCAATTTGCATTCTGAACACAGTAGTTGCTCACGCTCCCTAGAAGAGTCCTGTATCAAGACAATGGTATCAGCGCCCAATAATTTTAATTTTCATGTCTCACGACAAGAATATTTTCTAATTGCCAAATAGATCTCATGCACTAAGCAATGTGGTAGAGCTAACCCACATCCATATTTATAAGAATCGAAATAAGAAGAGCAAAGAATGAACTTGCAGAACATGGGAATCAGTAACCCCAACAGTCAATATCCTTATACATACAAATGAAAAAAGTGTGAAGAGTGTACTTGCTTGTGCATGTAAAATAAAGTATTTCTTCTGCCTTTCACTGTAGGTCTAAACCATATTAAACAGACCTGAGTTAGGATCACAGGAATAATGGACAGGAAAAGAGTTATGTGTCTAACAGGTGCTTTCAAGTTTGGCTTCATTACAAAAGTAGAAAATTAAAAAAATTGACTTCATTACAAGGAAAAGAGTTATATCCTCTTCGCTGTTAATCAAGTGAACGAGGGAAAATTTTCAATCTGGCTTTATAAACTTCAAGTTCAGCAGTTCCTTGTTTAAACCTTTTCAACATTAAAATCAATCTTAACAAATGAATTGAGTCCTATATTGAGTGTTAGTGGGAGTTTGACTATGCCTGTGTTAAATGTGCCGTGCATGATCTTAACATTGGAATGCAACCCATCCTTCAATTTTGGGATGTAGTTCCACTTAGTACATTCTTATGGGTTGCAAACTTGGAGTTTCATTTGGTTGTAGGGATATTTTGTTGCATCATTAAGCACATAAGCATTGCATCAAAATTCAGATGAAAAGAAACTAACCTTTTGAGTTTTCCAAGGCCACGCTCACCTAAAACAAGTAAATTGATGTTGAACTTTTGAACTGCATCACATATGGCTGTACTAGGATCCCCCACCTCAGTAAGTGTCTTTGCATTTACCTGTGAAAACAAACATCAACAAAACTCCAGTCTTTCACATGGCTGTGGTCCAAAGGATGAAACAATATGGAACTGCATTCATCTATATCTGAACATGTGAACTCCCAAGCATGAGTATCAATAAAAGATAACAAAGGTTACATTCAGATGCACTTATTCATTTAACCCCTAGGGGTTGGCTCAAGTGGTAAGGACCTTGGTCTTGGAACTATGCTCCCTCTAGGTCTAAGGTTCAAATCCTCTTGTTTGCAAACAATTCCTACGGGCTATTGGACTGGGGGAATTTCTACTTGAATTACCCAAACTGCACTTGCGAGAAACTCTTTGCCGAGAGCCTATGCACCCCCGAGATTAGTCAGGGCTTTGTTCTCGGACTCCCAGTGCCAATCAAAAAATAAAAGACGCCCTATTCATTTAATATTAAACATATTTAGTTGAATGAATTGATCAGTTGAATCAATGTTGTACATGGCTTCTTTTGACCAAGGAGGGGCAAATGGGAAGTTCAATGCTAAGAAAAATATAAGCCAGAACATACAGGGTGGAAACTGCACTGTAAATTTTCACTCCACAACTATTATTTGAGATGTTGTCGCCCTCATCTTTTTTTTTTTTTTAACTTGCAAATGATATATAAATGATTGAGGTATTCTAATTGGTGCAGCAAAAAGAAACTTAAATCTACTTGATGCAGACTAAAGTATTAATCTCTCGTTGATAAATGTAATAGTAGGCATTAAGGATCCATGATAAAGCAATAAAAAGAAGTAAAGACTGAATTTGAAACTAAACTTCAAAGGCCGAGTTTCAAGATGCAAGAGACAGAAGATGTCTGAATTTCGCATATTATCAGCTTTACACTCTCATTGTTAAGAGAATATTTCAAACTGAACTATATAGGAATCTTACTATTGATTATTGACAACATGTCTTTCAACTCTTAAGTCATTGATGATCATTCAAAGTCGCCCTTAAGTTTCACTACCTGATCAGAAGATTAACTTTCGCATGCTTACAAATATGCAAGAACTTTTGTACAAAGCATAGGTCCATAAACTTTTTGAAGCAATATTTAAGAGATCCATGGAAAATTCAAAAGCCAATAGAAACTCAACAGTAAACACAGTATACAAGATCCAGAAGAAACCACTATATCTTATCCTCCAACCCTTTGGCCATATGGAGAGCTTTCAAAGGAAGAAAAGAAGGCTAAAAAGAACTAACTAAATGACCCCACCTCTGCAAGTCTTGGATGATTACATTGATATTTCCATGTCATTTCAATTGCTAAGTTGCAAAGTAAACCAAAATGGAACGAATATTAAGAGAATTTCATGGACATACCCCACGACTAGCACAGATATCCTTAGCTTTCTCCAGAAAAGCCAGGGCTAGCTTCTTATGATTTTCTTGAACAGACGCAACGAAGTCTGGATCTGTGATGCAAAAAGATGCTTAATCGTAAATAAACCTTAAACCCATTTGCCATTCGTGCTGAAAAGAATTGAAAGAAGTGAAAGAGACAAAAGAAGTTGAAGAACTTAACTGGCTGAAACAGGGCAGTACATGCGAGCAGAGCCAAGAGAGGCAGCGTAGGTGTAATTACTTTTGGTGGGAGGTTGAGCCATGAAGATCACAAGCGGCGACTTGGTTATGGATTCTTTGAGATTGTCGAGTACCCAAATCAGAGCATAGTGACTGTACTCGCTCTCATCGATTGCCACCATCACCGTCTTCTCAGTCTCAGCTCCTCCTCCTCCTCCCAATATCTCGGCAGCCATTTACGTGGGTTTGGGCTTCAGACACACAGATAGTTCAAAAACCAGAATCTCTGTCACGGAAAAGGATAGATAGAGAGACAGTACACGATGTTTTTGCTCAAAGTCGGAAGTTTGTATTGGGGTTTTATGTTTGTTCTGAGTTTTGGATTACTTGATTTTTCAGCTCATAACGGTCAGTCAACCTTCGAGTAATGGACCCGTTTTGAGACAGTGGATAAGGATGCTCTTCCCATTCGTCCAATCCTCCGTCTCTGGTCCGGGAAGAGTTTTGTTGCATATCTTAATCTATAATTTGAGAAAAAAAATATTTGTTTATAAACATTTTGAAATATTTATTTGTTATTCATCGATTATTTTATGTGACATCAGATACCGATGAAAGAAGACAAGGATACCTCATGTTCCTCTCTTCACTCTCCGGATTTTGTCTTTCATCCTCTTTACACATTAAATATTACACTTTTTTTATTTTTTATTTTTTTATTTTATTCTTCTTAAGCTAAGTAAATTTTTCTACTAATCATTCATATACTACATATTTGATAAAAAAAATATATAATGTATAAAAATGATGAATAGAATTTTTCTTCTTCTAGTAAATCCTTTACACTTTAATTAATCTGTCATTGAATTCGTAATTTTAGAGTTGATTTAGGAATATAGAACAAATATTTTCAAATATTTTCTTTTTAAATATTATTCAAATATAGGATAATTTTTAATTTTTTCATCTAATCATTACTTAATTATTATAATTTTTCTAAACTCTTAAATAAAACACAAAACCTAATACAATTTTCTCAAACTTTCAAACAAAAATTATATTCAAATTTTTTAAAAAATTTATAATATTTTTATTTAATTTTTTCTGAATAAGTTTCCAAAACTCTAATAAAATATCTTTAATTCAAACTATTTACTACTATTCACAAATCATTTCACTCTCAAAAATATTTTAAGATATTCTTAATATCCAACCAGCCAGTATCGCTTTGAAAGTCCCCTCCCGCCTCCCGCGAATCGACCAAACATAATTAAAACCAATATTATTCTCCATCCCCAATTGATTTAGTCATTTTTAGTCACTAGTTGATATGGTATATTTTAAGTGGTGTCATAAATTAATCACGTAAATGAAAAGTTACATGAAATATGATCAGGCACCTATTGGTGTAATTGATAATAACAAAATTCAAGATGAAGAAAAATATTTATTTCTCAAAAACTTCGTGAATTTTATTTTTCATAAGAGTAATTCTACATACAACCATGAAGTGTGTAAATACAGCGTAATCACTTTGAAAAAAAATAGATTCTACTATTAAAAAATTAATTTTTTTTATATAAATCTTATATTTTATTTACTTTTTTAAAACGATTATACGACGATTACATAATTTATAGTTACGAGTATCTTTTCTCTTGTTCAAATCATGAAAACTATCCTTCTATCTTTCTCAACCCGAACAAAGTGGTTGATGAAGATTTGTTGCAGGCGGCCCATTTGACTAAATCGTCGTCTAGAATTAGACATTCAAATAGCTTGAAGAATTACATCTATTTTTTTCAATTTCATTTTCTTACATTGCTGCACCTAACATTCATCTGAAACTGGTAGGTGCTCTTTGAAGCTTTGTAGAATGAATAACAAAGCAAGATCATTCCAATATTCTTTGTCTAAAATACTTATAAACAAAGTTTTATGATGAGAAGAATATGCAAGTTTAATCATTTAATTTATATTTTATACATCACCTCAAATAATGTTGGCCAGATTACATATACTCTGATATTATTTGTGTCATAAACTTTGATCAGAAATCAAACAGATGAATCTCAACAATCTTATTTATGAGCATTCTTAGTATAGAGTTAGGGCTAGTTTGGACGCTTCAAATATTTCATAATTATGTAAATAATAGTGAAATAATTTGAGTTAAAATATTTAAATTCTAATATCAAGGAAAGTTCCTATATACGGCCATGTTTGGTTTCCCTATTTTTGAGAAAATCTAGAGAATTTGTGTAAGACTTTTTAGATGTATTTATGAAAGGAGAAATAAATTTTTGAATATTTATTTTTTGAAATGTGTTTTGTTTTAAAAATTGTAAAAGTGGGTTAGATGCTTAGCAAAGGGCAGTCTGGATTCGACTCATTCACTCACTCATGTACCAACTGGTTTTTTTATAAGAATTCCTTCCATATCACTCACATCATCGCCATATTTTAATTTATTGTCGTAAAGAAATGTTTTAACTTTTGTATTTGTGAAATTATTAGATGAGAAAATGTTGAAAATTTGAAGTAACATATTTATTCCAAATTGAAGATATTTGGTTTGATTTTGAAAGTTTATTTTTATCAAGTTTGTAAAAATTAGGAAAAAAGAAAAGAAAAAGAAAGACCTAACCAAACAAGGCATATATGTCTTATCGAATGGTGAAAGTATCTATTTTCTTTTAGAGTGCTACTAGGGTGCCGTCCAGCATAATAGTGACTGCCGGGCATGCCACCCCGGGCAAAATTCCATTTTTTAATTTTTTAATCTTTTTCATTTTTCTTATTCATATTTTTTAATATTTTTAAACATTTTTAAAAAATATAAAAAAAATATCAATACACTAATAGTCATTTTCTTAATCAGTAAGTAAAAGGAAAAAAAATATAAAAAAAATTAAATACATAAACGGTCAAAATGAAAAAACAAAATAGAGCGACATAGTAGCATTATTCTTTCTTTTAAGAATAATGCTAAGAACAAAACCCAAATGTATAAGCTCAAATGCAAGGCCTTGCACAAGCCTTTGATAAATATATATATAAAAAAAAAAAATAAAAAAAAAATAAAAAGTGTTTTTCACATTTTCATTTTTCATAGTTTTTTTTTTTAAAAAGCCTACAAAAAATTTGTATATATATTATTCTTCTTCTTTTAAACAGTAGGAAAGTGGTTTGCATGATTGCATGTCATATGGTCCATCAATAATTCAGGGCTCTATTCCATGTTGGTGGTAGCCTATCAATAGGTCAAGGGTCTATTCTTCTTACTGAAAACATCTTTTTACTTCTTTTTAAAGCAACCATAAAGCAAACCAACCTTCTCTGTTGCTAGTTGACTATATTGATCAACCCTATCCAGTGGTTGATAAGGAGAAAAAGTTAGCATTATTTGTGGGTATCAAATGGTAGACATATCGCCAAGTACTTCTTACTCAACTGATCCATGAAATAAGCTCAAACCAATGGCATTCTCAACACATAAAGAGGATGACAATTTTCCCATTCTTGGCAAACAAACTCATGTCTTATACATGAGAAGAACCTACGGGCAGCGCCGGCGGATCCTAGAAATTTATTTTAAGAAGGTGAACTACTTATGTTGTGTTACTAATATTTTTTTTGTATATTATTCATTCATAATAATACAAAACTCATCACATAAAAATAACAATTTTTATTTAAAATTATTATTGTGGATCGTGTAAGGGGATTTCTCCCCCCAAGAGAGGCCCACTGGGCCTCAGCCCAAAAGCCCGGCCCGAAGGGTTTCCTATCCAAGCAAGGAACAAAGTGTTAGCCAAGGAGGGACATTGTATAGTCGACAAAACAGATCAACCTAACACACTGCGGCCGCCTTAGGGAACATTATATGCACAGAACGTGTGCCAAACATGGAGGACCCTCGATTCATCGGCATCAAGCCATCTACGGCTCACATAAATCGGATCATGGGACAAGAAACCCCTCCGCATTAATGACTCTACTGATTAAGTTACATGCCACATTTATTAAGTCGATGCAGAGCCACACCGCATTAAAGAAAGTCTAACAGCAGACACAAAAAGAAAAGCGTGACCTTTGTGGGAAAAAGACTATCTGCACCCTCCCCAGACACGGTATAAATAGCAAACTCCAGGTACCAAAAAACTCTATTTGGTTCCTAGACTCTCTTACTTATTTACTATGCTTAAAGAATATTTACTAACTTTGGCATCGGAGGTTACCCGGCCCGAGGCCTTCCTCTCAAAGCCACACTCTCTTCTACCTTGCGCACGTTTTTTAAGACCTGAGTTGTCGGAGCTTGGCCCAAAGGCATGCGAAACATGAAGTTAACAGTGGTGTCGCCTGTGGGATCGTAATAGATCTTGCGTGTCCTTCGTATGCCTGAGACAGCCCGTTCCAAGTGACTCAGAGGTTTGTTGAAGCACCTTGAGACATGGAAGCAGGCCAGACAGAGAACCAAACATGCAGAAACAAAAAAAATCGCAACAGGAAAAGGCCATGCATGAGCGAATGAAGCACAGTGTATAACGGAGGAGACAGGCTTTCTGCCTCTGACCCCTGATCACGTGGAAGTTACAAGCGAAGTTCGAGACGAATAGGAACTCTGAAAGGCAAAGCCAATTGGACCACTAGAACTTGTTATTCTCCACCCAGACCGACTGGAAGCTACGGTGACGATCAGAAGCGAAATGACGCAAGAAGCTTGAGATGCCATGCGACAACTCCTCTCTGAACATCTGGATGTATTGGCATGAAATCAAGGGGATATGCCCGGGATAGCACCTGAAATCATACATCACAGTTTGTTGAAGCACCTTGAGACATGGAAGCAGGCTAGACAGAGAACCAAACATGCGGAAACAAAAAAAATTGCAATAGGAAAAGGCCATGCATGAGCGAATGAAGCACAGTGTATAACGGAGGAGACAGGCTTTCTGCCTCTGACCCCTGATCGCGTGGAAGTTACAAGCGAAGTTCGAGACGAATAGGAACTCTGAAAGGCAAAGCCAATTGGACCACTAGAACTTGTTATTCTCCACCCAGACTGACTGGAAGCTACAGTGACGATCAGAAGCGAAATGACACAAGAAGCTTGAGATGCCATGCGACAACTCCTCTCTGAACATCTGGATGTATTTGCGTGGAATCAAGGGGACATGCCCGGGATAGCACCTAAAATCATACATCACAGTTTAAATGTGGACCCAAAAGCCAAAGGGGTGCAGTAGAAGTGCCGAACCGTTAAGTGCAGAAAAGAACGCTGCCATAGCCGATGAAGTGGACCGACTGCTTAAGGTGGGGTTCATCCGAGAAGCTCACTACTTGGAGTGGTTGTCGAATGTGGTGTTAGTAAAGAAGCCTAGCGACAAATGGAGAATGTGCATCGACTTCATGGACCTCAATAAATCTTGCCTGAAAGATAGTTTCCTGCTCCCTCGCATCGACCTCATCGTCGACTCGACGGCGGGTCATTGCATGCTCAGTTTCATGGATGTCTACTCAGAGTATAACCAGATCCGTATGAAGCCTGAAGACGAGGAGAAGACTTCGTTTATCACAGACTTAGGACTGTACTACTATAAGGCGATGCCAATCAACCTAAAAAACGCGAGGGTCACCTACCAATGGTTGGTCAACCGTATGTTCAAAGATCAAATAGGAATGAATATGGAAGTCTACATGGATGAACTGTTGGTCAAAAGCAGGACCTTGGAACAACATTTGGATGACTTGAGAAATGCTTTTGCGATACTGCGGCAATACCAAATTAAGCTGAACCTAGCAAAATGCACATTTGGTGTCGAATCGAGGAAGTTTCTGGGGTTTATGGTGTTCGAGCGAGGCATTGAAGTCAATCCCAAGAAGGTGTACATCGTCCTCAGCATGGCCCCACCGCGTAATATAAACGAAGTACAGAGGTTGGCGGGGCAAGTCACTGCCCTCAACAGGTTCGTCTCAAGATCAACTGACAAGTGTCTACCATTTTTCAAAGTCCTGCAAAAAGCGAAGACATGGGACGACGAGTGCGACTAGGCATTCGAAGCCCTGAAGAAGTATCTCGCGAGCCCCCCACTCCTTAGCCAACCGCGGAGCAGGGAAACCTTGACCTTGTATTTGGTCATATCACCCTAGGCGGCTTCTTCGGCTTTAGTGCGCGAGGAAGAGAGGATACAAAAGCCGGTCTACTACGTAAGTCGAGCATATCGAAGGGCCGAAGCCCGATACCCCGCATAAAGCAGTTAGCTTTTGCACTGGTGGTAACCACGCAAAAGCTGCACCTATACTTTCAGGCTCACCCGGTACTAGTCCTAACGGAGACCCCGCTAAAAAAGGTATTACAACTGCCGGATGCCTTAAGACACCTCATGAATTGGGCAGTGGAACTGAGCGAATTTGATATTGAGTACACGCCTCGAAGCACCATAAAGGGACAAGTATTAGTAAATTTCGTCGCAGAATTCACCGCGTTCCTAGCGAAGGACTATAGTTCACTCCCTATAAAGCCCTGGCAAGTATTTGTTAACGGCCCGTCTTGCCGGGCTGGAGGGGGAGTGTGGGTACATATCGTGGAGCCCGAAGGGGAAGAGTACAATTACGCCGTTAAATTGACGTTCAAAAGGACAAACAACGAAACAGGATACGAAGCGCTGCTCTCAGGTTTGCAGGCAGCCTGATTCTCAAGTGGTGGTGAATCAAGTACGAGGAGAGTTCATTGTGAAGAGTGAAAAGCTAAGGAGGTATCTGGCATTGGTAGAAGTTGAGCGCCCTCACTTCAAATATTTCCAGATTCAGCAAATACCAAGAACAGAGAATCAGAAGCCAGACAAACTGGTGCGCACGACATCTGGACAGGAAGATTCTCCCCTGCTAAAAAATACGGTGATCAAAACAGTGAAAGTAGTCGCTGTTAAAATCGAAGTAATGGAAATACGACCCGAAATTCCAGATTGGGCGGAGGACATAGTCAGATATTTGAAAACTGGTGAGGTGCCTGAGGACTGGCAGAAGGCGAGAAAAGTTAGGAACAGAGTGGCACGATATGCAATGATTGAGGGGGTCCTATACCGACGGGGTCACTCGGATCCTCTCTTAAGATGCATCTCCCAGGAGGAGGCGCAGTATGTGCTAGCAAAAATACACGAGGGAATTTGCGGGAACCATTCGGGAGGACATGCACTAGTCGAAAAAGTGACAAGGGTGGGTTACTACTACTAGCCTCAAGCCCTCTGAGATGCCAAAGGTTATGCACGGAAGTGCCAAAAATGCCAGGAATACGCCCAAATCCCCCATTGACCGCCAGAGAAGTTGACGTCGATCACGACGCCTTGGTCGTTCACCCAGTGGGGAGTTGGTTTAGTCGGCCCACTTCCCCCGGGCAGAAGAGGAGTCAAATTCGTAGTGGTGGCCGTCAACTATTTCACCAAGTGGATCAAAGCTGAAACCTTAGCTACTATCACTGAGAGCAATATCACACGATTCATGTGGAGATCAATGGTTTGTAGGTTCGACGTCCCGCACACTAACATCTCGGACAACGAGAGGCAGTTCAATCCCGACCATTATCGAAATTGGTGCAGAGAGTTGGGGATCAAGTTTGGATACTTGTCCCCAGGGCACCCTCAGTCCAACAGGCAAGTCAAGGCAACTAATAAGACGCTAATGGGAATACTCAAAAAATGACTTGACGACAGAAAATGTGCATGGGCTGAGGAACTTCCGGCCATGCTATGGGCCTACTGGGTTGTGGTGAAGACGCCGACCGAAAAAACTCCCTTTAACCTCACTTACGAACACGAGGCTATGCTGCCAGTAGAAATTGGACTTCTCTCATACAGAGTTCAACACTTCGAACCAGAATCTAATAGTAATCGGCTGGAAGAACAGTTGGACCTGCTGAAAGAAGTCCGACTATAAGCAGAGATAAATGTTGCAACCAAAAAAAGAAGGGCCGAGAGGTGCTTCAACAAGCTTGTGCGGCCGAAAACATTCAAAATAGGGAAACTGGTACTCAAGGAAACGGGAACGGTGATGCGGGATGAAGGAAAACTAGGCCCTCAATGGGAGGGTCCCTACATGGTCATCGACACAAATCAACCAGGTTCCTATCACCTCAAAGATTCCCAAGGAAACGAACTACCACACCCGTGGAAGGTCGAGCATCTGCGAAAATATTACTGCTAAGCTGGGTTACACGTCATAATTTTTATAGTTTCCCATGTGCTAGTTACTGGCCGTAATAAATATTTTTTTTATTTGTTGTCTCAATGATTGGTTTTAGGAGCAAAATGTAACAAGAAAATCGGTCTACCCCTCAACAAAGCGGCTTCACTAAAATAAAAGGTCCAACAACTTACCTCTCCGCGAGTCAAAAAGGGAAATGTAGGACTAAAAGGTTGCCTTATCCCTCTCGCAAAGGAGTGCGGGTCGGTCTATTAGCCATTCAAAGATCAAAATTTACCTTCCTAGTAAGCGTCAACGGGTGGGAGCGGATTCAGTAACAGACTGTCCGAACGACTTACCTCTTTTTGGGATACCATAGGGAAAGGTAGGCCTTAAGGTTGCCCTATCCCTCCCACAGTGGAGAGCGGGATCAACCTCACGGCTACCCGAATAACTTACCCTGACCCTCGCTACGACGAAGTGTGGGATTAACGCCAGCCTGACCCAAACTTACCCTTTTCTGTAGTGTCAACAGGTGGGAGCGGGTCAAGTAACAGATTGCCCAAAAGACTTACCTCCATGTGGGATCCCATAGGGAAATGTAGGCCTAAAGGTTGCCTTATCCCTCCCACAGCGAAGAGCGGGACCAGGCCTACGGCTACCCGAATACTTACCCCGGCCCCCACCACAGTGAAGGAGCAGACCAGCCACATCGATGCCCGAATTACCTCCCGGGGGATAAAGAGGCTCTCTGGCATGAGGCAAAAAGACATAAAAGGAAAAAAAAGACATAGACACCACTAACAAAATCTACATCAACGGAAATGCCATCAACAACTTATCTCCCCGCGAGGCAAAAAGGAAAAGGTAGGCCTAAAAGGTTACCTTGTCCCTCTCGCGGAGGAGTGCAGGTCGGTCCTTGGCCTCCTGAAGACAAAAATCTTTATCAACAAAATAATCTTCAACAAAAAGAGTCTTCAACAAGAAAGTCTTCAACAAAAGAATTTCTATCAACGTAATCTTCATCAACAGAGTATTCAATAGCAGAATCTTCATCCGCGGAATCTCCATAAAATGTATCCTCACCAACAGAAACTAACAGTCTGACTATGCAGGATTGAGCAAATGGAAAGGAAAGCTAACGAAAAGCAGCAGGACAAAGCGAAAGAAAAGAAAGAATAGGAGCGAAAGGAAAGGCGGCCAAGGAAAAAGGAAATAAGGAAAGGCAGCTATAGAAAATGGAAGGAGAAGTAGGATAAAGGAAATCGGAAGGACAAAATGACGACATGAAGGCTCGGCAGGGTAGAACCTCACCTAAAGACCAATAGGCAGGGTCGTCAACCGCAGCCGGACGCTAGCGGGGTAGATCACAAAGGGGAAAAGATGCGACAAGAAGAATACGAAAACAATATAGCTGAGTACGATCAAACGAAGAATAATTTTATTAATCAGCAGGATTACAAGAAGCAAGTTATTTTATTTTATTTTTTTAAAAAAGAGTTAGGGTCACCTGTCCAATAGTGGCCCCTCCCCAATTTTATTAATAACCCTCACTTGTGGCGGAGGAAAACTGTGGTTACAAATCAAGCATCTGGGCTACAACAATAAACCCAGCATGCCAAAAGAAAACAAATCAGAAGAAATAAAAACAAGAACAACGAAACCTCAAGCTAAAGACAAACGAGACTAACTAAGACTAACCGAAGGCATCCCAGAGTAGTCCATGGGAATAAGACCACGCAATGCTCGGGGAGTCTCCGTCAAGTGGAAAAAAACTGAATCACTACCAGAAGCCCCATGCTTGGCTAACCAATCTGCAACTTTATTTCCCTCACGAAAAACATGGTGGATCGATCAAGTCATGGAACTCATAATATCAAGAACTTCTTCCCAAAAATCCTCCAGAAACCACACCCCACATCTTTTACTCCACCACCAAGACTTGTTGGTGCCCCGAGCCCCTTTGTTCTCGTTCTCGCCCTTTTGCTTATTGTGCCTCGACTCCAAAGCCATCTTCCACAACTGGCAAGCTATCTAGGGGATTTGGTGGCACTTCTACGGGGAATGAACTCGCTTTATGAGGGCAAATTTTCCGGGCATATCTCCTTGCCAACCCTTTGTTGTTGGGGTCCCTGGCGCATTCACCATTCGACTCAATTAGTTGCCTCATTACATCCCTGTTGATGTTTGGTGGGAACCTCTGGTGTTATTGACACGTTGTAATGGTGGAGACCTTCGCCCTTTGCTTCACGCGGAAGAGTGATTCGATCAGAGCGCAAATTAGCAAGGGGAACCAGATACCGACAAAGGCTATCCGACGACAACAGAGCCTCTGAATAAACATCGCTAGGATGTGGCGTCACCCAGGCTCGAACAATCCCCAGTCTCGACGACTCACGAGAATTGGGTTTGGGGCGGTCGACCGAGGCGGCATCTACAATGCCCCAGTTGGCACGAACATAAAACAATCGCTTAACGGTCTGCCCAGCAAGGTACTCCCACCCCTCGTCCCCCAAGAAGAAGAACTTGCAGGTGTATCCCTTCACTACCTTATGCCTATCCTCTATCCGAGCTAATTCTAAACCGGCTAGAAACTGTAGATATGTCGACCCTTCCGCATTAGATTATGAGTAATAAAGAAGCAAGTTACATCATAAAGTAACATGAAGCCGCGGAATTACAAAGAACAATGTACATCGTAAAGCTCATACATTCAACAAAACAAGGTTCAGTGCCAAACCATAGCACTAGATCGTAAAACGGCTGGGAATAACCTAAAAGGACCACAAGGTCACAACCGTCCTCGGATCGACATGACACAAGGTGAGTCAAAAATCTTCAGTAGCGATGAAATAACAACCTGCAATACCATCTACTCCACGCATACACGTACCAGAGAAAATTCCTTGCAAGGACCCTAGACCGTAAACCCTGCCGAGTCCGACTCACCAACCATGAACAATGACCACATAACCAAAGAACCTCACCATAGAGACCAATCCTGATCGAATCACTCTTCCGCGCGAAGCAAAGGGAGAAGGTCTCCACCATTACGACGTGTCAATAACGCCAGAGGTTCCCTCCAAACATCAATTGAGTCGTATGATGAACACGTCGCCTGGGACCCCAACAATAGAGGATCGACAAGGAGATCTGCCCGAAAAATTCGCCCTTATAAAGTGAGTTCATTCCCCGCAGAAGTGCCACCAAGCCCCCTAGATAGCTTGTCAGCCATGGAAGATGGCTTTGGAGTCAAGGCACAATGAGCAAAATGGCAAGAATGAGAACAAAGGGGCTTGGGGCCCCAACATCGGAAGGCTAGCAAAGAAACCCCCCCAGAAAGTCCGTCCTTATAGAGCGGGATCACTCCCCGCAATACTATAACCAAGGCCGCTCGAAATCAGACCCTTCCCAAGAATGTCGCGTCGCCGCAGGGATTCTTCATGCGGAGGAAAGTCGCCCACGCTCATAGCTCGGAGGTCAAATTGGGGGTTCTAAAGAATGTTGGTCTTCATCCGTTCCAGGCCTTCATCATAACCGAACCTCCATGCATCATTGCGAACCCCCTGGACATGAGATAGCTCATCCCGCAAGCTTTAGAGGGCCACTTCCTGACCTTTGAGCACCATCTTATTCACTACTAGGATGACCTCTGCATCTTTTCTTCACTTTCTTTCCTCCTTCAGGGCCTTCCTCTTCGCTGTCGTTGGCTCGGTAAACTCTGTGGCCTTGGTCTCGAGCCATTTGATTGATCGACCGTCTGTGTCCCACTGCCGGTGATGTTCCCAGATATCGGCCTGCAGCCGCTCTAGCTCTGACTGACACTGATCAAGGGAATGTTGTAGTGTGTCCCTCGCCTCATAAGCAAGTGAGGCTTCAATGCGGAGCTAGCCAACTTCCCCCTGGGACTTCACCAGGTCAGCTAGGGCTTTTTCGGCCGCCTCCTTCTGCTTCTGCTCGGAGGGCCACACGATCCAAAGCCGCCTAAACCAGAGAACAAAGGTCCCGGTTCTCGTGCCTCAAGGCCGCTTGGTTGTCCACAATGAAGGTTGCTAGACGCTCCAACCCCTACCACAAAAGGTGAAGCCGAAAAACAAAACAGGAGAAAAAGGGTGAAAGTCTAAGGTATTAGCAAATAAATGTTACCCCTGCAAATAGTCCCCCGGATTCTCCCCTCAGCTTGGTGAAGACGATCAGCATGGCCGTGTAACGTGGTCACCTCAACGGCCTCCACGCCCATTCCCTCGCCTGCAACGTCGGCCTCCTTCTCCTCGGCGCTGCCAAGTAGAATGGCTTTGGCTACAAAGGCAGTACCAGCTGCAACCTATGGGCCGACAGCACAACGTAAGGAGGATTGGCAATCGGCATTGTCTCGTCAGGAACTCTTAGGGGCGCAGGGATTCGAAGTATCAGAACGGAGGGCCCTCCGGAGGGAATGGGAACGTTGTTGGAGTCGACAAGAGTGGGAGAGATGGAATGGAGCCTTTTTCCCTTCCCCTCCACTGGTGGGCTTGGGGAACGACTGCGAATGGGTGGAACAACCAGATTCATGGGAATACCTACATCAGAGCGCAAATTAGCAAGGGGAACCAGATACTGACGAAGGCTATCTAACAACAGAGCCTCTGAATAAACATCACTAGGATGTGGCGTCACCCAGTCTCGACGACTCACGAGAATTAGGTTTGGGGCGGCCGACTGAGGTGGCATCTACAATGCCCCAGTTGGCACGGACATAAAACAATCGCTTAACGGTCTGCCCGCCTGGGTACTCCCACCCCTCGTCCCCCAAGAAGAAGAACTTGCGGGTGTATCCCTTCACTACCTTATGCCTCTCCTCTATCCGAGCTAATTCCTAAACTGGCTAGAAACTGTAGATATGCCGACCCTTCCGCATTAGATTATGAGTAATAAAGAACTCACGGGCCGAGAGGTCCGGAGAATCTGACCCAGCCTCCTCCAAGGCACGGCGCCAGATAACACAACACGAGATTAAGATCCTCTATGCAATAGGAGGGAGTTGAGCGGGCACTAGTTTAAAGAAAGCCAGCACTTCACGCACCGATTATCAAATTGGTAACCTCATACCACAGGAGAACATGGAGGGATACATCGCAACTTTAGTGCCGTAGCCTTCCTCATCTACCACTCCATTGATGGGGGAAGGCACTACATGCTCCACTTTTGAGGGGATCTTATAAGTCGTCCTCAATAACTGCAACTCGTTGGAAGTAATCACCAACCGCCATGAAAATCCCGCAAATTCATCTTGAAGGGAATCACCACGAATGGTAGTGGCTTGAACATCGCCAGAAGTCACTACCCAATGTAATAACCGCATAGTCAATTCATAAATGTTGCATAATCATTTATGAATGACCGATTGACTATAGTATTTTATCTTTTTGTAGTAATAAAGGAAAGGATAGGGCCGTGGGTTCTAACCCTACTAAGGACTTCTCTCTCTGTAGAAATAAAAAGAGACAGAAGTCATGGATCTAACCATCACGAGTGATGCATACGTGCTGTAGAAAGATCCAAAAGTGTAATCTATTTGGAAAATTAAAGATATTGGGATTAATTATCAAAGGCTAAGTTAAAGTGAAATAGTAGAAGCATACAAACGAAAAATCAACAATCACACACAGAACACAAAGATTTAAGTGGCCCGGCTCAATGTGAGCCTACGTTCACAAGCGGGGTCGGTCTTGATGAATTCACTATCAACAAAGGTGGAATACAAGAGATCAATCATAAAATCCCAAATCCCCAATACACCCAATAGACTCTTGGGATTCTTACGAGAGGACCTCACTCTCTTACTGTAAGTTTTCGGATGCTCAAAGTGTAAAAAAACATGAAATACGATGAAAATAATTCACATTTATACTAAAATGGTGCGGAGCCCTTAATATGAACATTCACTCGAGTGGAGCATCGAGCGAGACTCGAGAGAACATTAGGGTTGGCGCTCGCTTGAGCTGAGTGTCGAGCGAACTCTCGGGTTGGCATCTCACTCGAGCTAATTGTCGAGCGGGTGTCGAGTGAACTCACAGGTTGTGTCTAGCTCAAGCTGACTATCGAGCAAGTGATGAGCGAACTCACTATCTGAAGCTTCGCTCAAGCGGCATAGACACCGCTAGAGCAAGCAATCTGTGGAAACGCTTTTTCAATAGGAATCAAGTCACCTCTCAACAAAAGAAAAAACTAAAACACAAGGAGAAAATTTTAATTCATTGTATTAATGTCATAGAATGGTCTAATTTAATGCAAAAAACATACAAAATAAATGCTTGCATGTATAAATGATTTGACAGTTAGGAATGTTTAGCAAACATGAGAATTCTCAAAATTTTCAAAACTTCTTATAATTTCATTTCTAATTTCTAAATATCACTTAAACATAAAACATTTTTCAATTTTCAATTTTCATCTAATCATTACCACATCATTATTTAAACACAAAAATCAATACAACTTTTATAAATTTCAAAACAAAACACAAAAAGTAATATAACTTTTAAAACTTCAAAACAAAAATAAGATTAAAAAATTATATTCAAATAATTTTTTAACTTTATAATATTTTTATTCAACTTTATTTCTATCATTTTTCAAAATTTAATAAAATATTTTCATTCAAACCATTTCACAAATATTCACAAAATCCTGAGATAATCCATGCATCCAAACATGCCCTAAGCAACCATGTAAAGTGTCATATTAAACTACTTATAGGCCCTATGTTATGAAGATTTTAGTCAAAATTTTCCTTTTACTTCTTATTTTCCAAATTAAATTTTAATATCCCACCATTTACTCCAGCTTTCAATATAATTACACATCCCAGAAATTCTTGGTCTTGCTAAAACTAAGATCATTTGCTTATGAAGTTCCTCAACAAAGGTTTAGAACTGAAAAAAGGTTGACAATGAATCGTCCCTATTTCATTACACTTTTGAGTAAATATATAACATAATCTCTCATATTTATAACTCTTATAGATGGTTTTATCTGTGGGCAATACTAGGTACAAGTCTCGTACAGACCCTTTGTAAAAAAATAGGTCTCACTAAAAAAGAAAATATTTTTTTATACTTTTTCATAGTGGATATACTTTTTTACAAATAGATTGCGTGAGACTTATCTATTTGAGACTTGTACAAATTATTACTCTTTTTCTTGTGTTTATTTTTCCAAACTCTTTTCCTTCTCTCTTTAAGGAACATGGACAAGTTATAATTTGGGGATCGAGGGGTCTGAGATTAAAAAGTGAGTTGATCCGTTCTAGCAAATCTTAGACGTAACTAACAACTATGTGAAAAATAAAATGACTTTTTGATGTGGGACAAGATAGATAGGGCTGAGCAAAATCCGACAAGTCGGCTCTTAACCTAACCTCGACAAAACAAAGTTAGAGTCAGATTTTTTTTTTTTTTTTTTTTTACTTTTTTAGTCGGAGGTGTCACTGGACTAACTCCAACTTTGCCCTCTAAATTTGACTTTGACTCCGAATCCGACTCCAATATTGTACATATGTTATAAAAATATGTATTTATTTATATATTTATCATATATACTAGTATAGTTATATAACTAGAACTTATATAGTTAAATATAATAATATACTAGTATGAGCTAATTATTATAAAATATATTTATACTATAATATAAATAGACTAATAATAGTTTAGTAATGTAAACATCATAGTATTACTACCACTCATAATCAAGTATAGAAATAAGTTAGATATTAATATTGAAATAAACCTAATATAATACGTTCATAACACATAATATTAATTTACTAAAGTATAATAACATGTAATTAGACATTAATTAGACATCAGTATAGAAATAACTAATAAGTCTAGTATAATAAGTTAATAACATATAATACTAATTTACTAAAATATAATAACATGTAATTAGACATTAAAAATAAATCTAGTGTAGATATAAGTTATAAATAAGTAGATACTAGTATAATACAATAATATGTAACACTATAGTATAATAACATGTAATTAGACACTAAAAATAATATGTAATACTATAGTATGATAACATGTAATTAGACACTATAGTATAAGTTTAGTATAAAAATGAGTTAGATATTAGTATAGAAATAAATTAGTAGTGAATGATTTAGTTTTAGTTTTTAATTTTTGAAAAAATTAAAATTTAAAATCCCACAAAAAATTCTTTTTTAAAAATGGGCTAAATATGAAACTAAAAAAAATCTAAATCCGACTCCTCACCTACAAGTAGGAGTTGGAGTCGGAGTCACATCAGAGGCTATCCAAATCGAAGTTGAAGTTTAGATTTAAATTTCAATAAAGTTAGAGTCGGAGTCGGAATCGGAATCAGAATCGGAGTCGAAATCAGGAAAATCCAACTCCATGTCCGATTATGTTGGTGCACACCCCTAAAGATATAAGATATCAACAAAAATATCCTTTGATTGATAGATGCACCACCGTCTTCTCAAAAAATAGATTTTATTTCTCTACTTTTTTCTGGTTCAATAGGTTGGAGGACTGATACTGTTGGGTGTAAAATACCCCAAGACTTTAAAGCCCAATCCATTAATCTATTTGAGGCCCACAAGAAGTGATAAGAGATAAAAGTGGAAGAGACAAATGGCTTTAAAGGTGAGAGAGAGAGGTAAATTAAAATAGTAATGATACACAATATTTTTTGCAATAATTTTCACAATATATAATGTAAAATAAAGTATTTTTATAAAATAGTGTTACGATACTTTATAATAATATCCCTTATTTTAAATATAATTATGACAAATATTGTAAAAAGTATTATATATTTATCATTTTTCAAACTAAGATGGAGAACACTCCATCAGAAATGTAGAGAGATAAGCAAACCGGGCTAACCAGCCAAGGCGACTTCTTCCCAGCTTTCAAGAGACATCCTCGTCTTCTCCAACCTCTTCCTCCACCATTTTTAATCATTTTAACAGAGAGCATGAGAGGTCATAAGAGCTTGTATCATCATTATTCGTAAGTGAATTTTGTCATTAAAAGACTCTTAAACATAAATTTTAACGTTAAATTATGTAAATTTCGGCATTTTTTAAAAGATCGCTTTGAAAAAAATGAATAAAATATGAAATCTACATAAAAAAAAATTAATTTTTTAATAATAGACTCTCTTTATAAAAACATTTCATAATTGTCAGCAGAATTACTCAGCATAGCACTATCTGCCGAAAACCATAGTGTATCATTCGACTATACTGTTTACGTCCACCCGCGAACTAAAAATGCATCAAACAAATTAGTATAGGATATGCGGACAACCTGGACTTTCAAGGAATTAGTAGGACAACGCGTGCGTGCAGCAGTTTCATGAGCATTGGAGTTGGGGTGATATGCGGGTCCATGTACCACCACTTTGAGCCACTTGCTCATCAGATTGAAGAGTCACTACTACTTTAGTTTTGTAGTTTGGCGGCCAATCGATAAAAAATAATAAACTTATAATTAATATGAAATTATTTTTATTATTTTATTTAAAATAAAGAGTATTTATATCATAATTACATTGATTTATTTAAAATGAATGGTAGAATAGTTGTAGATATATCGTTATTGTTGAAGTTGTGTTTCACCAACAACTGATCTCAATCAATGACCTGCGACAAAGAAGAAGGGGGTCCGGTGTGCCTGGTGCACCTCCGATACTTAAATCAAGAATATGAACATATATTGCTTGGACACAAAAGGGAGTCGAAATCGTACTTGGGTTTATTGGTGTTGATCTCTCATATATGTTGAATCCATGCCCTGAGCAGTCAACAATGACTGCTCAGCGCTTAACCCTCAACCCTCAACAAATAACTGTAAATGCAGTTACATTGAATGCAAATAAATGCATTCATACGTGAGGCGAGGCGCCTATAAATTGAAGCTCCATGCGAGAGCTTCAGATACACCCAAGAAGAAGAGAAAAGAGAGAGAGCCGGGAGAGCTCTGAAAGAAAAGAAGAGAGTTGAGTTGAGTGGAGTGTGATCCTCCTCCTCTGTAATATTTTCTTGTGTACCACTATTTAATTAGTGAAGCTCTTTTCTGTGGATGTAGGCAGTTGCCGAACCACGTTAAATTCTTGGTGTCACTGAGTGCTTGAGTGTACTCTTTTATTACCACTTTTATCCCTTCCGCTGTGTTGATTTCCCCAACAAGTGGTATCAGAGCAATTGTTGGGAAGAGTTTTTTACAGAAAACTCGGTTTTAGTGCGTAGCTCAGTTTTAAAATTTGAGCCTACCACTGTGTTCGTCTCAACGAGACAAGAAAAGTGGTGAAAACCAGAGGCCGAACGGACTCCGCACGCTCGCCCACGCACCGTCTGAAGATCGGAGAGTGAGCCCACTCTCGACACACGCCGCACGCGCCCAGGAGAGTCACGAACGCGTGAGGCCCACTCTCGACACGCGCCACACGCGCTCCGACGAGAGTCTTGCGCGTGAATTTCACGAGCACTTGAATCAAGAAGGCGCGTTAGATACACGCGCCTACGCGTTCCACGCGCTCCAGTGAGGTTCTGGCGCGTGAAAAACACGCGCCTACACTCTGTTAGTCGAACCACGTGCTGCACGCGCGACAGTGTTCCTGTTTTGGTTCTTTTTGCTCATTCCTTGTGCTATCTGAGTCCGATTTTGACGAAACAAGACTCGTTTCCAACAAAATCAAGCGTTCCGGACGCAACGGTGCTGTCCGTTTTACGATATTCCACTTCAAGGATCCTGTACTTGCATTTTGTATTTAGAATCAGTCTAAATTCATGGAGGATTCAGCATCAGGCGCCATGATAAAGCTGACTGCCTCAAACTACAGTCTTTGGAGGCCTCGGATGGAGGATCTATTGAACTGTAAAGATCTGTCTGACCCTTTGGAAGATGAAGGGAAGAAGCCAGATGAAGTTACGGATCAAGTGTGGAAAAAGATGCACAAGAAGACTATCGGTCAAATCAGGCAATGGATTGACCATAGTGTCTTTCACCATGTGGCCCAGGAGACGGATGCATATAACCTCTGGAAAAAGTTGGAGGATATGTATCAGGCTAAAACTGCTCGAAACAAGGCCCTCTTGATGAGACGGCTTGTTAACTTGAAGTTGAAGAGCGACACCTCTGTTGCCGAGCACACTAGCGAGTTTCAAAACCTAGTTAACCAGCTCGGGTCCGTCAACCTGAATCTTGGCGATGAAGAACAAGCCCTGCTGCTTCTCAGTTCATTACCAGATAGTTGGGAGACGCTGGTGGTCTCCCTGAGTAACTCTACTCCAGATGGCAAACTTACCATGACGATGGTTAAGGATGCCCTGTTTAATGAGGAGGCCAGACGAAAAGAGACAAGCATGAATCAAACTCATGTCCTTGTCACCGAGAGTAGAGAAAGGCCTCGAGGTGATGATAGAGGGAGAAGTGGAGGCAGAAACAGAGGAAAGTCTCAACCACGTGGAAGGTCCAGCAGTAGCAGGAACCAGCAGACGGGTAACATAAAGTGTTACCATTGTGGCAAAGAAGGCCACATGAGAAAACACTGCCGCAAGTTTTTAAGGGAGCAAGGTCAAAGTAGTAAGCTGAAGAAAGAAGATGGTGAAACCCTTGTCACTCTTTCGGGAGATGTGGCAATACTCTCCACCAGTGACGAGACGTGTCTGCACGTTGCAAGCCATGATGTTGAGTGGGTGGTAGACACAGCAGCATCATACCATGCCACTTCCCATAGTGAATTTTTCACTACGTACAAAGCAGGAGACTTTGGTACGGTAAGGATGGGGAACGCCAGTTCTTCGAAAATCGTGTTGGCGAAGTGCAGATAAACCAACGTTGGTCACCATGGTGTTGAAAGATGTTCGACACATTCCTGACCTTCGGCTCAACTTGATTTCCGGGACAGCCCTTGATCGACAGGGCTATGACAGCTACTTCAGCAAAGGCACTTGGAAGCTGTCACAAGGTGCCATATTGTCGCCCGAGGACATATTTGCGGTACGTTGTACAAAACCCATGTGAAGATTGGTTTTGATAGCCTCAATGCAGTAGAAGATGAGGCATCACCGAATCTGTGGCACAAAAGACTCGGACACATGGGTGAGAAAGGGTTGGATACGCTTATGAAGAAGGCACTCATCAAAGTTGCCAAAGGAACAGCGTTAAACCCTTGTCAGTACTGTTTGTTTGGCAAACAATGCAGAGTCTCGTTTAAATCCTCTACGAAGAGAAGATCAGAGTTGTTGAGTCTGGTACACTCTGATGTATGTGGTCCCATGGAAGAAGAGTCATTGGGAGGTAACAGATATTTCGTGACATTCATTGATGATGCTTCACGAAAGGTCTGGGTATATGTTTTGAAATCAAAGGATCAGGTCTTCGAGCACTTCAAGAATTTCCACACCCTAGTGGAAAGAGAGACAGGAAAGAAGTTGAAGTGCCTGCGAACGGACAATGGAGGAGAATATGTCTCCAAAAGGTTCGCTGCATACTGCGCTGATCGCGGTATTCGACATGAGAAGACAGTTCCATATACCCCTCAGCACAATGGTGTAGCCGAAAGAATGAACCGGACCATCATTGAAAGAACAAGATGCATGCTCAGTATGGCCAAGTTACCAAAGCCATTCTGGGGTGAAGCTGTTCTTGCTGCCTGTTACCTGATTAACAGATCACCTTTTGCACCACTGGAATTTGAAATTCCTGAGAAGGTTTGGTCTGGAAAAGATGTCTCTTACTCTCACTTGAGAGTGTTTGGGTGCAAAGCCTTTGCACACGTATCCAAGGAGCTAAGACAGAAGCTCGATGTCAAGTCAACTCCATGTATCCTTGTTGGATATGGAGATGAAGAATTCGGATACAAGTTATGGGATCCAGTGACAAAAAGAATTGTCAGAAGTAGGGACGTTGTGTTCCATGAAAACCAGAACATAGGAACTGAAGCTTCATCAAGAGAGCTTAGTTCCGATACTCCAAATCCTGCACCATTACAGTCCGCCACAGATAATGAGGATATGCAGGATCGAGATCCAGAAGCAGAAGAAGAAGCTCAGGGTGTCGAGCAGGGGGAGCAAGAATCCTCTCCACCAGCAGCTGGTGTACCACCACAAGGGATAGATGGTGATGAACCTCCTTTGGTTGATGAACCAAGAAGATTGGCAAGAGGCCGCCTATTGATTCCGTCGAGGAAATATCCGGAATCAGACTATATTCTGCTTACTGATGAGGGGGAGCCGGAGAGCTTCCAGGAAGTTCAAACTCATGCTGATAGAAGCCTATGGGTGCAGGCAATGCAAGAAGAGATGAGTTCTTTGCAGAAAAATCAGACTTATGAGTTGGTGAAACTTCCTGAAGGAAAGAAAGCCCTAAAGAACAAATGGGTGTTCAAGCTGAAGAAATATGGCCAAGGGAAGCTGATAAAGCACAAGGCCAGATTGGTTGTCAAAGGATTCCAGCAGAAGAAAGGAATTGACTTTGACGAGATATTTTCTCCGGTGGTGAAAATGATGTCAATTCGAGTCATACTCGGATTGGTAGCCAGCTTGAATTTGGAACTCGAACAGATGGATGTGAAGACAGCCTTTCTCCATGGAGATTTGGAGGAGGAGATCTATATGGAGCAACCAGAAGGGTTTGAAGCTCCAGGGAAAGATCACTTAGTCTGCAGGCTAAAAAAGAGTCTCTATGGCCTCAAGCAAGCACCGAGGCAATGGTACAAGAAGTTCGACTCATTCATGATGAGTCATGGTTACAAGAGACTTGCTGCAGATCAGTGTGTCTATGTTCGAAGGTTCCAGGATGACAAGTTTGTCATACTCCTTCTTTACGTTGATGATATGTTAATCGTTGGTGAGGATAGGTCCATGATTAACAAACTAAAGAAGGAACTATCCAAGTCCTTTGACATGAAGGACTTAGGCCCAGCACAGCAAATTTTGGGCATGAAGATTGTTCGTGATAGAAAAGTCAAAAGGGTGTGGCTATCACAACAAAAATATGTTGAACAGGTCATCAGACGTTTCAACATGGGAGATGCAAAGCCAGTCAATACTCCACTTGCTAACCACTTCAAGTTGAGCAAGAGCTCGTGTCCTTCTTCAACAAAAGAGATTGAAGAAATGGAAGCAGTCCCCTACTCTTCAGCAGTAGGAAGCCTGATGTATGCAATGGTTTGTACCAGACCAGATATTGCTCATGCTGTAGGCATGGTAAGCAGATTCCTTTCAAATCCAGGAAAGGATCATTGGGAAGCAGTCAAGTGGATTCTCAGGTACCTGAAAGGTACATCAAAGATGTGCTTGTGTTTTGGGGGAGCTAAACCAGTTTTGGAAGGCTATACAGATTCAGATATGGCAGGAGATCTGGATAGCAGGAAATCTACTTCGGGATTTCTCTTCACCTTTACAGGAGGAGCTGTCTCTTGGCAGTCCAAGTTACAAAAGTGTGTTGCTTTATCCACAACAGAGGCAGAGTACATTGTCGCAGCGGAAGCTGGGAAAGAGATATTGTGGATGAAGCGTTTTCTCCAAGAACTAGGGGTTAGTCAAAAAGACTACAAGGTACATTGTGATAGTCAAAGTGCTCTAGACCTGAGCAAGAATTCAATGTACCACTCCAGCACCAAGCATATTGACATCCGCTATCATTGGATACGCGAAGCGATGGAACAACAGCTATTGAAGCTTGTGAAGATCCATACGAAAGAGAATCAAGCGGACATGCTGACGAAGGTGGTTACAAGTGAGAAGCTTGAGCTATGCAGAGACATAGCTGGGATGGATAGCATCTAGGTAAATGGGCATGGAGGGGGAGAATTGTTGAATCCATGCCCTGAGCAGTCAACAATGACTGCTCAGCGCTTAACCCTCAACCCTCAACAAATAACTGTAAATGCAGTTACATTGAATGCAAATAAATGCATTCATACGTGAGGCGAGGCGCCTATAAATTGAAGCTCCATGCGAGAGCTTCAGATACACCCAAGAAGAAGAGAAAAGAGAGAGAGCCGGGAGAGCTCTGAAAGAAAAGAAGAGAGTTGAGTTGAGTGGAGTGTGATCCTCCTCCTCTGTAATATTTTCTTGTGTACCACTATTTAATTAGTGAAGCTCTTTTCTGTGGATGTAGGCAGTTGCCGAACCACGTTAAATTCTTGGTGTCACTGAGTGCTTGAGTGTACTCTTTTATTACCACTTTTATCCCTTCCGCTGTGTTGATTTTCCCAACAATATAGGAGTGAACTATTGCTGATAAGGATAATTTATTTTTCCCAAATCTCGAGGTCTTGATCGCCATATTCTCGAGATAAGATCTTAGAAGGAACATGTTGACATATCTGGAAATAATATCCCAAATATCCCGCCTTTTTCTTAGTGGTATATATATATATCTACCATTAATGTTGGTTACCATAGTAATCTTATTGGGGGCAATCTGATCCTGTGAGACTTACACTGTGTTCCTATAGGTTTCTTGACCTGTTGGGTCCATTATATGGACCTTTTATTTCGTATCTTTGGGCAGTCTATTAGAGATTTAAGTGACTCTCCAATTACCATATATACGATATTGCGTGTCACGTGAAAGTGACTGAATGACTATTATCAATTATTTTCCACCATGGAAAGAAAAAGGAGAAAAATAAACCACAAAAAATAATATGGATATAGCAAGGTGAAGAAGGAAGGGAGGGGAAAGAGATTGGAGAGGCCGTACTTAGTGTTTGTTTGAATGCTTAAAATATTTTAGATTGTTTATAAATAATAGTAAAATAATTTATAAATAATAGTGAAATTATTTGTAGTTAAGGTTTTTTTATTAGGTTTCGAAAAAATAGATAAAAAAAAAGTTAAAATATTATTTGAATATAGTTTTTTACTATAATTTTTGTTTTAAAGTTTGAAAAAAATTATATTATTTTTTGTGTTTTATTTAAAAGTTTAAGAAAATTATAATGACTAAATAATAATTAGATGAAAAAATTAAAAATTAAAAATAGAAAAAATTTTCTGTTTGGATGATATTTGGAAAGGAACTCTCTAAAAATATTTGTAAATATTTAAAAATATTAAAAAATCCCTGAAAATTCTTGTATACACAACAAGACTATTTAGTTGAGAGCGATAGAAAGAGAAACACCATATGACTATTCACACCTTTATTGCTTTCCCAATCATGCGAGTCTTGCATTTATAACTATACACTCAAGTCTAATTATAATTATATAAGTCCTACATTCATAAATAATTTTATAAATTTTATATAATATATTAAATTTATCTTGTAACAAAAATAATTTTATAGACTGATATCATATTAAACTTCGCCAATTTTTAAGATTAAAATATTTCGCATATAATTAAGTAAGGAACAAAATAACTCAATTTATAACATTATAAACTAATAATTGATAGTGCTACTTACAAGCTTAGTTTAGCCAATTTTATTTTTAAATTTTTTTAAAATTATAATAATATGGTATATTTTTTTAATTAATAGAAAATTTACCTATACATTTTCTATTTAAAGATGTAAATAGAATTTCTTTAATTGATATGTACCCTTTATATACACGTAGAGTAATGCTAGATATAATATCTATTTAAGGACTGCAATGTAAGCTTACGTAATTTTATTTTTAAAATTATAAAACTATCTATTCTGAAATGATTTTTTTTAATTTAATAAAATACTTAAGTGAAAAGTGTAAATAAAATTTCTCATACACGTGTCAAGAACATCTCACCAAATGACTTGTCATTTTCTCTTTCTTTGCACGGAAATAGAATACCATAAAGCTCTGACAATTATGTCCCCCACATGCCATATACCTACGTGTCAAATCAAGAGAACACAATTTTTTTTTTTTTGAAATTGAATAAATTATTTATAAATTTCAGAATTATATTCTTTAATATATAAATCGGAAAAAGATTTTGCTTTAATCCAATTCGTGAAATTTGAGGAATTAGTGGAACTTTTGTTTTGTACTTTGAAGTCTCTCTCTTTGAAGATTCAAATCTATGAGTCGTATTCAGTGCACGTGAGAAAAACAATGTCTGACAGCGTTTCAAAAGTGAGTGGATTCGGCATTTTAAGAATAGTTTGGATTTAGAAAATATTTGATTTGATTTGATTTGATTTGATAATTATAATTTTTTTAAATTTTTATATAAAACATAATAAATAATATAATTTTTTCAAATTTTAAAATAATAATAATATTAAAAAATAATTTTCTAATAATATTTTATTCAATTTTCATTTAAAACTATCTCATCTCATCTCACTATCACAACAATCTTGTTAGACAAATATTTAGTTCCAAAGACTTTTTACGAAGTTTTAAAAAAAAAACATCTTTTTTTCCTTTCAACCTAAATATATTTTAATGGTTTTTTTCAATAAAAATATATTTTAATCGTTTTTTTCCAAAAAAAATTTTTTTTTTCTTAATTTTTTGTGTAATAATTTGTCTAGATTTCTATAAAAATCCCTGGGTAATGCTTGCAAATAGATATAAAATCTCTTTGAGATTAGGTGTAAGACCCAGCCCACTGTCAGGCCCAAGCCCGTGAGACAACTCCAGATTTTAACGTCGTGCAGTGTTCACGTCTACCTTCCCTTTTCATGCATGTCGTTCATCCATCTTTCCTCTAGGTTTTTTTATCTCCTTACCATATATATCTTATATAAATGTGTTAAGCATCCTCAACTTAGATTCAGTGCCGCTGCCCTCTCTTCACACTTTCAGCCATCTAAACTTATCTGAGTCTCCACCCCCATCGTGAACCTCAGTACAAACCGCAACCAGCCACCACCTTCTCTGTAAAACACCAACTGAAGGGCCCGGTTTGCATCCAGTAAACCGCCGCACCCAAAGCCAATCCACGTGCCGTAACTCCACCAAACACAGTTCGCGCCGGTACCTCCGCCTCTCAAAGTCCACCACTCAAGCCGTGCGCCACCACCCTCTCCGTGTAAACACCACCTTTGTTGCACAACTAAAAAACAGAGCACCAGCCCAGCCAACGAGTCGCTACTCCCCAGACCTAGTCCACGCGGAACCTCAGCCACACGAAGCCGCCTCCAATGACTCTGTAGGCCTCCATTACAAGCCCCGCAAATCCCCTGTTTTAACTGTCCAAAACAGAGCAACCTTCAACCGCTGTAATCACCCCCCACCGAAAGCTTCACCGCGTTGTGCCTCCACAGAAACTGCCGGCGAGGACTTCCCATCACCCTGGTCCGCCGCACTCTGCCTCAGTTTTCCCACGGTAAGCTCACGCCACTTCCGGTTGATGGTCCTTTCCTTTCGGTCTCTCTCTCGTTCTCTCACCATCTCTCTCTCTCTCTCTCTCTCTCTCTCTCTCTCGTGCGATGCCGTCGAAGACATCACCACCACCTCAACCTAGCTTCCGTCGCACTTCCACGGTGCCACTGCCTCGGTACTTCGTGGGTGAGTTTCTGTCGCCACTCCCATTGAGCCTCTGTGTGTTTATTTTTGTTAGTGGTTTAAATAGGAAACAGATGGTGTATATATATATATATATCGGTGAACCCATTAGGATGAAGAGGGTGTTTCAGTTTTTACCTTTTTACCCCTTAAAGTATGGCTCCAGATTTATTTGTTTCGGGTATTTAGTTTAAAGAGTTTATATTATGTACTTTGAGTTTGAAATCATGAGTTTATTACGTGGGTGGCAGAGTATGTTTTTTTTTTATTATTTATTTGAACGTAGGCATGTGTATATATATTGTTAAGTTAGTTTTTGTAAGAGACTGATATTTTTTTTTAACGGAATATTTTTATGGAAATACAAATGAATTCTTCAAGTGATCGGTAAGTGCGAATCCTATTTTGAATCATTTTAAAAGAATATTTTTGATTTAAACAAAAGTATGATTTTCTATTTATGAAGATTTCAATATAGTTATGTTATTTGGTTTTATAAATTACACTAAGACCTCAATCGTAAATAAGTTAGAATTTAATGTTTTTAATTGGAGTTAGTAAGTTGGATATTACTGAGTTTAGAAAGTGATGTTGGTATTTTAGGAATAATGAGAATTTAGGATTTTGAGGAATTAAAAATAGATTAGTTTAGAAGTTTTAAGCTTGAATATCGAAATACGAGATTGATTAGGAATTTATGAAAATTTACGCGATTATCTTATTGGTGAAGATTAATATTTGTTCGGCACTTTTGAGGAAATGTTTTGAATTGCTAAGAAGCCCAGGTAAGCGGGGTTCCTATGCTAGATTTGCATAAAAAAAAAATGAATTGAGGTTGGTTTGTAAAAAAATGTGCATGTTGTTTTAAAAAGAAAATATGAAAAACAACATCAGTATATGTTTTGCATTCACTTATCAGATATGTATAAAAGAGAAAAGAAATGTTTTTGACATGAATAGTGTAGACATGAGCAATATTTGACATGTTTATGAAATATGCAAAAGAGCGAATATGATATCATTGAGATTTTTATGCATGTGATATGAAATGATTTGGATCTGTTTTTTTTTTTTATCAAATGGAAATGATATGAATATGTTTCGCACATGTTTTGATATGATATAGATATAATAAAACTTTGGCATACTTATTTGTTCTAAATCTGATTCTGAATATAGTTATGATATGATGATACTGGTTCACGTGATATGGTTAGTACCAACATGATATGATATGATATGAATGCACCCACTTTGTCAACAAAGTGGTCTTTTTACGTGTTCTTTCCTGTGTGCACACTCGGGACTCCGAGATTGAAAAATAGAAAGTTCACCATATGACACTGCCTGGTTTGGCCACCGGGGATAGCACAACCCTACCACGGGGATTAAACATGGTATATGATATGATAAGATGAAGATGTTCAGTTATGTTATGCCAAAATGATTTTTGAATATGAAAATGGTTTATGAGTATAAAAAGATTTAATAGTCGCTCTAATTTTTTTGATAACACGTTTTGAGATGTGCATATGAAAATGAAATATTTTATTTCTGCATACCAAATTTCAAAAAGAAAAATGGCTCATGTTTACATACTAGTATAGTTTCTCTGCTTACTGAGTTGTGGATAACTCACCCCCTTATCTTCATATATTTTCAGATAATATTGATTACCCAGCTGGGGGTCAGGAGTAGAAATTGAAGCTTGACTAGATATGGATGGAAGGTTGGTGGGTACCTAAGAGTACCATTGTTAGTGGAAGGATTTAACTTGTGTATTTGAAGTACCTTGTGTTGTTTGGACCTATTTGAGATCTAAAGATGTATCGTTTAATTTCGTTGAGGTTATCGAGAGATTGTGGACCCCATTTGGTTTATGTTTTTGTAAAGATGACTTATGGAGTTTGTATTATGGTTATTTGAAAAATATGAGTTTGTGTGCTAATCATGAAGTCCTTGGAGTTTTAAGTGCTTGGAGAGGCATGTTTGTAAGTGACATGTAGTAATTCTCCGACCCTTCCGGGTACAAGGCCTTATATTAGGCTTTGAGACGTTTGAAATTGTATAGAAAAAAAATACTTTTAATTTAATATAATTAATAATTTTAAACTACTTAATATATATATATATATATATGAAAAAATAATATCTCTAAAATACTTAATAAGCTGTCCCCTGTATTGGCAACCACTCTTAAATATTTTAACATGAACATTAATAATTAGATTTTTTATTTTTTATAATCCACAATAATAAAATAATAACAGTTAGAAAACGTACATCTCTCCATTACAATTTGATAAAGAATTTGACATGACTATGAGAGAAAGATCATCCTAACAACTTTACCTCCGAGTATCTCCCGATAGCTAGAGGTACAATGATGTTATAGGTGAGAACACTTAACCACTCAGTACTATTTATAGATTTCTAACCATCAAGAAATTTAGAGACTTTGTATCCCTCTGTGATTATATATAAAGTTAATTTTATCTCATTATGACTCATCAATTAAGTGATAAGTATTGATCTATTCTAAACCCATCAGGATATAGGTGTGTGGGACATAGAGTTTAAAAAATTACTTTTTATTTTCTAATATTCTTGAAAACTTGAGCATACGTAGGATTATTTTTATATGAAAATACAAAACAAAAGTTTGAATGTTCATCTTCACTAATTGGTCAACTTTCACTTTCTGCAAATATATAAAAAGGAAAAAAGAAAGAAAAAATCCAATCTACTTTTCTGAAGAAATAGAAAAATGAAAATAATTGGTTAATGCTTAGGATCGGAGTACACGACATCGTTTCATAAGATAAAATTTGAAAAGAGTGAAATTAGACTTTGTAATTAGGTAACTAGTATGTATGCGGAGTCAATTGTTTGAAATTAATAAGAGCATTAGTATTGAATTGGTCATCATATTCTTCAAATTTTGACTAATATGTAACTTTTTCACTTTTAGCTAATAATTCAAAACTTGAAGTTTACATTAGATTAGTCATCACACTCTCTATAATAATAAAATATTATTATTTTTTATTATTTATATTTTTTAATTTTTTATTATTTTACTTTCATAATCTTCAATAACCTCCAACAAATCATATTCATTTTTATTTTCACAATCTAACAATCTATAATATAATAATCTCATATGTATGTAGATGGTAAAATCTTATATGAATAAAAATCTCATATCTATAATATAATAATCTCAAAAAATACTTTTAAACTTGCTATAGTTCTTTTCATATTTGAAAAGAATAATGGATTTACTGTAACTTATAGTTTGGATGAAAACAATTTAGCTAATTCAATGTGGAGCAAATATGGATGATATTTGTTAAATTTAAAAATGAAAATACATTTGACTAATCCAATACCAATGCTCTAAGCTATTGTTGCTAAATATCTCAACAAAGAATTGGCAAATTGGAGTAAAGAAAACTTTCTCGAATCTATATATTAAAAAAATGAGCAATGCTACGTACAGTTTCCATTTAGGGACTACAATGTAAGTCTAGATAATTTTATCTTTAAAATTTTTTAAAATTATAAAAATATTCATCTTAAAATAATATTTTTTCTTATTTAATAAAAGGTTTATGCATATATTCCTCAAATGAGAATTACAAATAAAATTTCTCTAAAAAAAATATATCTCTAAATTAATCAATAAACGCACGTGAAATGTATAAATAATTTTTTTAATTTAAAGAAAAACTCTGTTATCTTGATTTGACACGTAAGTACTCATGCATGAAGTTAATGGATAAATGACATGTGTGGGTAACATGGCAATAATATTAATATGGTATTCTATTTTTGAGACCAATGATATTTGTAGTGATAGAGTGCGTAAATGTCGCATATTTTTTTAATATGAAATCTATATAAAAACATTAATTTTTTAATAATAAACCTCAATTTTTTTTCAAAATGAGTATGTGACTTACACAACTAATGAATGTATTTAGTATTATTATTTTAAAGATAAACATTGACAACTCATGAATGTAATCAAGGAGCTAATGCATGTTGTCAAAGGGGACAGATCAATTTTTGGTTAAGAATGTTATAAATTGAGATTCTTTGTTTCCCTTCTTTTAATTATACATTATTAAGCCATTTATTTCGGGTGACCAATCACCCACCACTCAAATTCATTCCCAAAGCTCAACTCTTTTTCAATAATAATTGGAGTTTACATTAATTACACGACCATAAATAAGAATAATGTTAGATATAATTATGAATTGTGCAAGTGACGTGTACTCTTAGTGAAAAAGAGTAAAATCTATTATTAAAAAATTAATTTTATCATATAGATTCCATATTCACTCACTTTTTTAAAAGTAGTGTGCAGTACTTACGCACTCTATAACTGTAAATATAATTTCTCTACAAATAACCCGACAAGAAATAAAAATTCATAATACAAATAGTTTCAAGAAATATATTCCATTTACACTTGGTCCAATTATTGAAATGTGCTCTAAGAACAACACTATAATACCATCTGTCGTTTTCTATAGTTAAACATGCGTTATCCTCTACAAATTGAGATTAACTTCAAACAGGGTAGAGTGTAAAACTCCTTTTTTACACCAACCAATACAACACTGCCACGTCATAGGTCTATGGAAAAAAATTTACATGACTGCCTCATGCAATCTTACCTCCCATCCCCTTCCCACCCCCACCCCACGTACTTATTCTGTAAACACAAATGGGAGGATCCAGCCCTTCCTCCAATGGATCAAACACATTTTTCAGATCACAAAGACAAATAAGGGGGAGCCCAAATAGATAAAACGTTATCCCCATTAACACCCACTTTGGAGAAAAGTACAAAAAATGGATTAAACAAACGAAAAAAAGTAGACATCAGCACTGGTTTTTTTCAAGAGACCAGATATATGGGCATGGAGGAGGTAGAGACCCTTTGTTGTTGCTCCATATTAAATTCCCTAAGGCTCAAATAAGGTATGTCCAAATCATCATTCCTCGACGGAGTCAACGTTCCAGTGAGAGGACTAGAGGAGTGCCGATCGCTGGTAGAACGGTAAGGCGTGGTAGACCCACTTTTGCTCTCGGTGATGTAAGCAAGGCCAGATATGGAGGCCCTAAAGGCTCGAGCTCTAGGGCTTTTGAGAGATTGAGGCTTTTGATAGAGAGAGAGAGAGAGAGAGGAGAGAGCAAGAGGGAGAGGGGAAAAAAAATTACAGAGCAAGTATGCGGGGTGGGGAAGGGGAGGAGAGGTAAGATTGTGTGAGGCAGGCATGTAAATATTTTTTCATAGACTTATGACGTGGCAATGTTGTATTGGATAGTGTAAAAAGGAGTTTTACACTCTACCCGGTTCCCAGCGTCTCTCCTACCAATTATATCTTTATAGGGATGTAATTTTAAACCGGAAAACCGGTCCGGTCCGGGACCGGTTCCAAAAATCCTAAAACCGGCCGGTTCCGGTCCGGTTCCGGTTTTAGGATTTTTGGGACCGGACCGGTCCATAAAAAAATATACAAAAAAAAAATATTTTTATATATAAGTTATTAAGTTTTATACAATATATTTTATATATATATATATTAATATATAAAATTATAAATTTATATGTGAAATTTTTATATATAATATATATAATTATATATATTCATATATGAAATAATTTCATATTATAATTTATAAATTATTACATTAAATGTTAATACTAAATATATAAGTTTATAAATAATACTAATAGTCTAATATAGACTATAGACTATAGTTATAATTAATACTAAAATATTTTATTAAAAGTTTATAACTAATACTAATATTAAATATATAGTTTATAACTAATACTAATATATAACTTATAACTATATCAATAGTCTTATATTAATACTATTATATAGTCTGATATCGGAGATTTCACTATCAACAAAGATGGAGTACAGATGAATACAACAAAACTTCACAAGGAAGTTATCTCTCAAACTCACTCTAAACTTCTCTCTGAAGAAAAAACAACACAAAAAAGTGATTTCTGAAGTCTTTTGAAGAAGTGGGCGCCGTTTGGTATTTATAGGAATAGTGAGAATTCACTTCTGTGAACATTGGCTCGAGCGAGTGTCGAGCGAACGTAGGTTTAGTACACTTCGCTCAAGCCAACAGTTGAGCGAGGGTCGAGCGAAGCACTTTGCCTGAACTCGCTCGAGCTGGGTGTCGAGCGAGGGTCGAGCAAAGCTCTCTGTCTTCATATTGCTCGAGCTGAATGTCGAGCAATGCTTGAACGAAGCTCTCTGTCTGAATTCGCTCGAGCTGAGTGTCGAGCGAAGCTCTCTGTCTTCATATCGCTCGAGCTGAATCTCGAGCGATACTTGAGCAAAGCTCTCTGCCTGAACTCGCTCGAGCTGAGCAAACCTCCGCTCGAGCAAACATACGACAAATGCACTGTTCCATCTGAATTCAAACCACCTCTTAACATATATAACTATACTAGTAGGCTAAATGTATATTACAAATATTTATATATAGTGACAAATATTTATATATATAACTATACTAATATTAAATGTATTACATTGAAAATATATTAAATGTATCAGTATTACAAATATTTATATATAGTTATATAACTTATATTAAATTCATAATATCATTTAAGAATAAAATACATAGTCAATGAGTCATGACTCATTACACGGGTCCCGCAAGCTTCAGCGTTCAGCCTCATTGAATCATTAGTCAATAGTCATTGACTCATTACAATTTACACTTCAAGTCTTCAACCCTAAAAACTTTTCTGCTCGACTGCTCCAGCGCTCCAGCCTTTGTCTCTCACGCAGCGCCGTTTCAGGCTTCAACTCAAATCTCAGTCCCTCCTGCTCTCAGTCTCTCCCGCTCTCAGTCTCAGACTCTCAAGTACTCTCTCGTCTCTCAGTCTCGTCTCTCCCGAGTCCAGTACTCGTCTCGTCTCTGACTCTCTCCCGCTCTCGTCTCTCAGTCCCCTGGGTAAGTTTTTTGTTTTTTTTGAAATTACATATTAAGATTTATGTGATTGGATTTTGTGATATTAAGATTTTTGTGATTAGGTTTTGTGATATTGAGATTTTTGTGAATATGTGATTGCACTGATTGGGTTTTCAGTTTTGTGATATTAGGGTTTTTGTGATTGAATTTTGTGATATTATGATTAAGTTGAGGATAATTTATTTTAATGGTATCTCACAGAATGGATGTAAAAGTTGAGGATAATTTATTTTAAGATGCTAAAGTTCGTTCTGTTATTTCTTGTGGCAGACAGTTTCAAATCAAAGCACATAAAAAGTAATACAAAAGACAGTATACTAACGTTACCGTGTTTATAACCAACACTACTTAGTTATGATATTAATAATTTAATATATGTCATATAAAGTTAAGTTCTTGTTCTAGGTAATATAATTTCTCTATTGTGATTTTTAGTAAAGCAATTTTTTGGAGTGAATCAAATTTTTTGTAGTAAAACAGATTTTTTATTGAAGTAATTTTTAGTAAAGCATATTTTTTTATTTAAATTTAAAACAGATTTTTTGTAATAACAGTTTGTAAAACAGATTTTTTTAAATCATTTTTTTTTATTTTATAAACAAATTTTTAATGATAAACTATGAAATTTACATTTTAAAAAAACTGAAAAACCGGACCGGAAACCGGTAAAACCGGAAGTACCGGTTTAGGAGGGTAACCGGTGCGTAATCGGTTTTGAAAAATACAAAACCGGTACATACCGGTTCGGTCTTAGATTTTGTCCAAAACCGGACCGGACCGTACCGGTTACACCCCTAATCTTTCATGTGATAAATGAGTCATTCTAATCGATTTGAGAGGGACACGTGGGACAGTGAGATCTGCTGTATCCTTCACACTGACTACATGAAATTTTTTATGATTCAAATAATTAATTATGGAGAATCTCGTGGACGTAGTCAATTTGTTTCTTGCCCTATATATATGAGAAATGATTGGTATAAATTTTAAATAGATAAAATTCGTATAATCTCTTTGTTAAAAATTAGACTCTACTATAAAAGAATCTAAAAAAAACAAGCAAAGGTTTTTCAAACCAAAAAAGAAGGAAAAAAAAAAGAAGTAAGTTTATGGAGTTTATGGAAAATTGGCAAGCCTCAACAGTAGTAAAGTAGTGGACCAATTGACAAAAGTTAGAGGAAAGATGGCATATTTGATTGAAAAACCAATTCACAAAGTTCCAATATTTGAGGGGTCATTTTTTCTTGTTCAAAAGTTCCTTACTCGAAGAATCCAAAGAGAGAAAAATTAGCTTTTGGAAAATCGGAGCTGTTACAGGAAAACCCTGTTAATAGCACACCCCGCACACCAGTCAGTGTGGATTAGTTTTGTTAATAAAACAAGAAAATTTATTTATATCAGCCTACTATTTACATCAGCCTTAACACACTCAGTGTATTGAGTTAAAAAAAAAAATTAAAACATGGTGTGTGGAGAATGTAGACTGATGTATAGCATATCTCATAAAACAAAAACAAGTCTTCTTATGGGGGTAGCAAACCACATTTCACGGGACAACAAAAAGGTAATCACCTCTCTCTCTCTCTCCCTGATCTGTGTAATGTCAAATCTAAATTAGAAGGGGGATATTTGTTTTTCTAGGCAAAATGCATGAAGTGATCTACTTTAAACATAATGCTCGAGAGGGAGGAGAAATTCATGTTATCCCAGATTTTAATTCTCAGTTCTCACACTCTTCTCTCAACCCATATTTTTCTTTCATTTTTTTATACTTAAAAAAAAAAAACTGCGAAAGGAAAGGTAAAGATGAGACCTTTTTGTGCAATCCCCTCGGGCTAGTAGATCCCATGTATGTCAAAGTGACAGCTTTGCTTGCCTCTTCTTTCCCCTCTTGTGGGGGTGAGAATTTTCCCGAGTCTTTTTTTTTCCCTCCTGTGGGTTAAGTTTTGTTGCCTTTGAGATTTCCTTCCTCTCGTGGGTGAGCCTAGAGAGGTTGTGTTTTAAATGAGGGTAAAATCGACATTTCACAATAATTGTTGTGGAGGATGTGTGGGGTGTGCTACTTATCGAGACTTCTTAATAGAATTTTTGTTGGCAAACCCAAAGGGAGAGATGAAAGTGGCCATGAGTTATGGAAGGCAATCGATAAACTTGAACTCCACACGCGATTCCCGACATGATTTTAAATGGAATTAGATTTATAAATAAGATTTGTTCATTTATTTGTGTCAATTAATTTTATCAGTTTATTTATATAAATAATCACTAGGGCCAATCTAAAATTGAAGTTGAACTTTCTCATTATAAAAATTAGTACAATAGTTTTGAGTAAAAAAGTCCTTTTAAAGGTTTCACAAACATTTGCTAAGAATGCCACGCTACATATATCATTTTGGTTTGAGAAATGCTTTGTTTATACAACGATTTTACAAAAAAAAAATGTAATTAGTGCGGCTTAGTGTGATACATTAGATTGTAAAACTCGTTTAAATGTAAAATAGATATGACATACCACATTAAACTACGTCAATTTGTAAGTATTATTTTGTAAGATCTTTGTGCATGTCTAATCTTCTCTTTCTCTTTCCTTGTGAGCTTGTTGTCTGTTTGAGCTCATTTTTTGGACTTGTATGAGGGAGCTTTGACTGGTTTTTTGTGAGCATACCCCCAAGGCATGTTCCTTGTGAACCATGACAAGCTCACCATGTTTTGTGTGTGCTTGGCTGGCTTGGGTGAGTTCTCTAGCAAGCTGGCGTGTAGGCTCTCTTAGCCCACTTAGGCGAGCTTCATAGAGTGCTTTGAGTGAGCTCTGTGAAATCGCCCAATTTTTAGGTGAGCTTGCCACCTGGGAGAGCTTCATGGGTCCTTGGTGAGCTCCTTATATTCCTACATTAGCTTGTCCCTTGAGTGAGCGCCTTGGCAAGGTGGCAAGCATGCTCACCTCAAAAGTTCCCTTAAGTTTTGCAAGCTCGCCATGGAGGCATGGCAGCGAGCATATTGCTTGCCTCAATTCACAACAACTTGCCTAAGCGATCTTTGCTAGCTCCTCCAAGCAATCTTCACAAGCTCCTTTGGGCGAGCTCCATGAACTCGCCTGGTTTTTACAAGGTGGCAAGCCCCCTATGTCTTGTGTGAGCTCGTCACCTAGGCGAGCTCCGTGGATTGTGAGCTTGAAAGATCTCACCATCTTAAAGATGGAATACACCGTGTACAGGTTGTTTGTTGAGCCCATGCCAGCTAAGCCTTGTTGGACACACTCATCGGAGCGCCCTTTACATGGAGGTGGGGCACACACATCTTGGGACCTGAGCCCACTAGTCCTTGTGGGGTGTGATGGCGAGCGCACCCTATCTAGAGTGGTGAACTCACTTGCATGCATGTAACATGCATGGGATGTGGCATGCCCGCCCATATTTTTTTGCAACAATGGCCCATGAGGCCAGCAATGTTGGATTTTCTCAAGTTTTGAATTTGTAAAGTTAAACAACAAATGTAAAGTGCTTGAGAAAATAATGAGCAACTTATCCTTATAACTTTGGACTGATTTTCCGATCATGCAAAATTTTATTTGTGATAGTCTTCCTAGATAGTTTGGTTTCATTCTCTTATCTGGTGACTCCTTTTTCTTTTGATGGAAGAACTTGTTGTTGTTTTTGCCTTTAAATTGAAAGGATCTTTCAAGGGGTTATGTGACCTTTTGTTCAAAGAGCGAAAACCTACATCTTATGGACGACTCCAAATTGTTGATGCCCACAGTGTGGTCAAACGAAGCTCTCCTCGCTATACAATGGTTCTTGGTGGTTGTGCTTGACCACATGGCTTGCAAATATAAATAAAGTACTAGGAAATAAGAAAGACATTGTGACGACCAAGATTTTTGCTAAACTTTCTATGCATTTTATTAAATATTGTTAATTTGGACCAAGAAATGAGGAATAACCCATTGAGAAATTAGGTTGGAATAGAAGGCATATGAGATCTTGAGGAAGGCCCAAGCCCATGAGGAATTCGGCCTTGTAGTGGAATTAGGGTACACGCCTACCCTAGGGAATAGATTCCCTTTTGTCATGTGTCATAGATGCAATCTTGTGAGGTGAGATAGTATGGTGACACTTGTCACTATGGGGGAGAGCTTCTAGAAGGAATATGAAGAGACATGAAAAGTTGGGACTTGAGGGAAGCCCAAAGGGCAAGCACGACAACCATAGAGGGACATGACTTGATTTTTGCCATGTGTCATGCATGCAAATGGAAGGTGAAGAGTCTTGTCTACGGAAAGGGCAAGATCTTGTTGGGAAAATGGGGTACACGCCTACTGGGGTTTCTAGAAGGATTTTTGTAAGAAAATCAATTGAGGTGGATGGCTAGGGCAAAGGAGTTTGTGCACTTTTGCCACCTTTGTGACCAATCATTGGTAGAGGAAAAATATTTTTGGAAAGAAATGGACATTTCGGCCATCATGCGCACACACACACTCCTCATGTGCCACTTGGCACACATGCACAATTGTAGGAGATTGAGGAAGATCTTAGTTAGGTAAAAGATCAATTTCCCATGAGGTTCATTGAACCAAGACACAAGCTGAAGGGCAATTGGGGATGGAGGTTTCGGTTTTGAGAGGGGGGCGCCACTTGTCCAAAAAGCTCTCTTGTGTTCTCCCCACAATCTAATTATGGAGATGGAGAAGAGGCTCAAGGGTGAGGTGCCACTTGGCATCCATGCAAATAAGCTTAGCTTGTACAAGAAGCCTCTTATGTCTATAAAAGGGAGAGGATACCGAAAATCTTATTGTTTTTAGTCACTTGGAGGACTTTCTCTTGAAGGTTTCGGCCACCACCTTTCTCTCTACTTTACATCACTTTCTCACCATCCAAACACCACCCACGTTACTCTATTTCTTTCAAAAACCATTTTGAGGGCAAACAAAGTTAGAGGATACCTTCTAAGGAGGAAATCACATAAGATATGAAGTCAAAAACCACATTTCCAATTCACCACACACACGGCCATGAGAGGCAAGTTTCGGTTTTAGCAAGTTCACCATGAACTCATGTTCTCACGCACACACACTCGAGTTAGAGGGAGTTATCTCTTGTTTTTTGGAGTTTCCCATATGAGCTCACAGATACATACACAGTTTTAGGGTTTATTTTCAACTAGGGCTTGAGTTGATGCAAGTTTCGGAGTTGAGGATTGGAGGTTCGGAATATGGGGAGCTTTTCCTTAGAGTAGATGTCATGAGCTTACACATACACACACGGTCTAGGGTTTTAAATAACCGAACCTAGTGATTTTTGTATATATATTGTCAGCATGCTTATTTATCGATTGTGGATTTTTGTAAGTAAACTTCTAACTTGTACTTGATATTTTATGTATATGCAATGTGGACTTACTTGTTGTTTGGTTGTATAATTATGCTTGATATGATGATATTCTTCTATGTGATATAATCGGATCCTTGTGATATATTCTTCTATGATTGAAAAGGTTCATTGTGGTTATCTTATATCATGAATATAGAATGGAAGGCCATATTTAGGATTTCGGATTTTTGCATGATTCTTAACATGTTCATGAAGATTGTCACCTTACCTAATCTTTTAAAGGGATTAAACTCAAAGAAATGCTTGTTTTTCCTAAGCATGCTCACTCATATGTTTTGGCTATACATGGAGGTTCATTGATAAAGTTTTGTTAAGCACATTAGAACCCGAGCTCATAAGTATGTTAAATGAACAAGTATGAAATGAAGAAAAGATGTTTTATGAAAGAAAATGGTTATGAAAGCGATGATGTACACAGTATTTTCAAAAAGCCAAATTTCATTTTGAGTTTACTTACGTATGCTTACGATATCTGTTACATGTTATTCGTTTACTTACTGAGATTTGTCAAAATCTCACTGTTGTAATTTTCACTATCATTCCCCTACTCGGAATGGTAGAAGTTATGACAGGAACCCAAGGGAATAGTTATTGGGAAACGCAAGAGACCAGCTCCCCAGATTCCTAAGAAGACTCTGAAGAGAGGCGAGGTCTCTCAGGAGCCGTCTATTTTGGAAAGGTTGAAAGCTGCCGACCAATTCATCACAAAGGTGTTGCAACTTTTTGAGCAACTGAGGAGGATTATGAATCAGGACAAGGCCAAGTAGGATCGGCCTCACTTAAGAACTTATGTTATGGGACCCTTTTGATGAATGACTTATTTTGATGACACTTGATGTGATGGTCCCATGTTTTGGAAGTTTCTTTTGGAACAATTAAGTCTTTTGATGACTATTATGAAAATTTCTACTTTGAGATTATGTGCTTCGGTATCATATATGTCTTGTTTATTTATCCTAAGTAGAATTTTCGCTATGATATACTACATACTGTTAGATATCAATAGGTGCATTGCATCTTAACTGTTATGTACGAGGGGTATGTAGTCTTGTGTTACATGTCCCGACGTTTCAGTTACCGTTCAATCCCAAGTGGGGGCGTCACAAATATAGATTGCAGTAGACCTACATTCGTAGGCGTTGGGCGTGAGATCTGAAGAAACAATCTCCATCAAACACTTTGAATCTCCATGAATTACTCTAGTTTCCTTCCCTCTATTTCTTTTGCATGATTCTTGATGAACTTACAAGTTACATTCCATGTATACTTCTCAGACAGCTATCACCACGACTGTCCATGATTTCTATATATTCTATATATATGCAAATATGCAGCCATGCATGTTGCAGGCTTTTCACATTTACATGGTATTAAGAGCCTAATGAGGTTTCTTACAAAATGGGGTCGATCAACCTCCTTGATTCCTCTTGTGGATGAAATATCCTCTCTTGATGTGTTTTCAACAAAGCTAACTTGCCTGATGTCTTTATCAAATTAGCTTCCGCAAACTACCTTCTTGGGAAAGCTTAGGTGGTTTTGGTTCTTCGTGGCCATGGTTTACTTGGTTACATTAACAATGAAGTGCTTTGCCCTTCTTCCACCATTTTTGGCGATGATGGTGTTATGAGCCCGAACTCGACGACAGCAAAATGGCTAGGTATGGATCAGTTGATTCTTGGATGGATCAATAGTTCCCTTTCTGACATACATTTTTCACAAGTGATAAACTGTGAAATGGCACATGAAGCATGAGAGGCTCTCGAAACTTTGTGTGGTTGACATACAAGAGATTGTTTTCAGCAGATGCGTGGTGAGTTGCGGGCACTCACCAAAGGCTCCTCTTCAATGGAAGAATATTTGCACAAGGCTAAGGCTTTGGCTCTTTCTCTTCAGGGTGCTGGGAAACTAATGGAGGATTAAGATTTTATAATCTGCTTGTTACGAGGCTTATGTTTCGAATTTGATCTAATCGTTGTTGCCATCAACACTAGAGATATATTTCCACCTCTTGAAAATGTTATTAGCAAATTGTGAGATTTTGATCTTCGCATTTCCTCTACTCGTGACTCATCTTCTGCGGTTTTTCTCTACACAAATCGTGCTTCTGGTTCTAAAGCACAAGGTGGTCAACAATATCATGCTCGTGGTGGCTAGCAATCACTTTCCAAAGGGATTCGTGGCGGTGGAAAGTCTAATGATCGCTCCTCTACTGGACGTGGTCAGCAGTCTCAAAATGGTGGCAATGATGGCTATAGCTCTGCTCGTGGAGGTCGTGTTTTGCGAACCACATGCTTTCCATGTGGTGGTCTGAACCATAAAGCGGACAATTGTTGTGCTTCTGATGAGGAAGCTGAGCAATACCAAAGCCTTTCTTGCAGTTCAGGCTGGTGACACTGTTGATGAGGCATGGTACCCAAACATGAGTGCAAATCAACTAAATTACATTTTCATTCTCACAATGTTTATGCTTTGTCCTTTCTTCATACCATCCATACTGATGTGTGGGGCCCTACGCCCATTGCCTCTTATGATGGATTCCGTTTTTATTTAGTAATTGTTGATGAGTACTCACACTATATTTGGTTCTTTCCTATGGCTAGAAATTCAGATGTCATTCAATTATTTCCCAAGTTCCTTACATTGATGGAAAATCAATGTCATACTTGGGTTAAAACTATTCAAAGTGATGGTGGCGGCGAATTATTAAATTACACTCTAAAAAGTTATTTTATTTCTCAAGGCATTGCTCATCAATTGTCTTTTCTTGGAACTCCAGAATAAAATGGTTTTGCAGAGAGACGTCATTGTCACATTATTGACATATCTCTTACCCTAATGGCACACACCTGAGTTCCAAAAAAATTTTGGTCCACCGCCTTTCAAACTGCAGTTTTTCTCATAAATCTTTTGTCGACTTCCACTCTTAAGGGTCGCTCTTCATATGACTTGGTATTTCACTCACCTCTGTCCTACAATTTTTTTTAAGTATTTGGGTGTGCATGTTACCTATATCTTACTCCTTTTGGTCGGACCAAGCTTGATTTTAAGTCCACCCCGTTTGTCTTCATTGGTTACTCTCCTGATTATGAAGGCTATAGATGCATGACTTTGGACACTGGAAGAATTTATATATCCTGACATGTTATTTTTAATGAAGAAAGCTTCCCTTTTTCTTCTTCTCAGCAAGTGCAACATTCAGAAAATATTCAGTGGTTCAAGACTCGGCCTCTCCCAACAGTCCTTCAAAATGATCACCATCAATTTGTGTCTGAGGGTGATTTATTCACGAACCCTTCTCCAAGTGCTACACCTTCACATAGCACAAAACCACTTATGGAGAACATTGCTCTGCCTTCAGCACCTATGGTCCAGCAGCCTGATTCCACACAAGACTTGGATGCCCATGTTCACTCCTCTACACATGAAAATGCATCACTTTGGACTCACACAATGGTGACCCGATCACAAGTTGTTACAAGGAAGCCCCGCACCTTCTTCTCTACACGACATCATTGCCTGCGTGTTTTCTTGCAGAATTGGCTACCACTCCAACTAGGCCTAAGATATACAAGAAGGCTTTGCAAGACCCAAAATGGCAGCAGGTCATGCAATCCAAAATTAATGCACTTCATGCAAATCGGGCTTGGACCCTTGTGCCTCCTTCATCTAACATGAAGCTCATCACCAGTAAATGGGTTTTCAAAATCAAAACTCGAACTGATAGTTCTATCAAACACTACAAGGCCGCCTTGTTGCATGAGGCTTCACTCAACTTCAAGGGCTCGATTACAAAGAAACATTTAGTCCCGTTGTTAAACCTGGAACAATTCGGTTAATTCTCATTGGCTCTCTCTTATGGATGTCCTTTAAAAAAATTGGATGTGAGTAATGCTTTCTTGCATGGGGATTTGCAAGAAAACGTTTACTCAACTCAACTTCCATGTTTTGAGGATACAGCTCATCTTGACTATGTTTGTCATCTTCACAAGGCCCTCTATGGTTTAAAACAAACGCCTCGAGCATGGTATCTCAAGTTTAGCACTTACCTACAACAATTGGGCTTTCAACGATGCCCATATGTTACTTCATTACTTTTTTGGCACCAAGGATCAAACACTCTTATTTTGCTCATTTATATGGATGATATAATCCTCACGGGAATTCAAATTCCTCCATTGCAAAACTGATTTCTCATTTGTCTACTATTTTCCATATGAAAGATCTTAGAGAATTACATTATTTTTTTGGATTGCAAGGGATTCCACTTCGTTAACTCTTACACAATCAAGGTATTTATTAACTTTGCTCCAATGATTCAATTTTGAGGGAGCCAAACCTGTATCTACTCGACTTGCACTAGGTGCTCAACTTCCAGCTAATAAGGGCCAACTCTTGTCCGATCCAACTCATTATCGACATATGGTTGGAACAAACATTACAATACTTAACTTTGTCGAGGCCCGACATAGCCTATACTATAAACTTCATTTGTCAATTTATGCAAACTCCATGGGCTCCCCATCTTCTTGATGTTAAAAGAATTTTTCGATACCTCAAGGGCACCATAAATCTAGGCCTTTGTTTCACAAAAGCTCCCATCTCGGCATTTCATGGCTTTTGTTAGGGGTGGGAAGCGGGGGCCCGCCACTGTCTGCCCTGCCCTGCATGGAAGACCCCTAGCGGGGGCGGGGGGCGGGCTGACCCTAGTGGACCCGCCCCGCCTTCCCATATTTAATATAAAATATATATTTTTAATATTTATATAAATAATATATTGTATATAGATATATACAATTTGTTAAAAACTTGAAATTGAATTCAACTTAATAGATTGTCTTGGTCTCCTAGGCCAACCTTTATAAGGAGGTCAAGACAATACAATAGTCATACTTAAGCAATGTAGGACTTAACAGTAAGTCCTACATTGCTTAAGTATGACTATTGTATTACATTGGCCTCTTATATAAAGGTTGGCCTAGAAGGCTAATATAATCTAAAATACAACTCTAATGAGTTTATGTTTTATTTGAATGTATAAATTTTAATTTATAATTTTAATTATATTTTAATTTGGGTCTAAAATTTTTTTAGGCCCAATGGGTCATTGGGTTGAGCATGGGTGGGGTGGGGTGTGGGCGGGTTCAAGAGACAACAGACGTTCCACCACTGGCTTTGCTATTTTATGGGAAAGAACTTGTTGTCGTGGGGTAAAAAGAAGAAAGCTACAGTTGCTCGTCCTATAGCCGAACCAAAATACCGAGCCTTAGACTCAACAACGGCTGAATTCATGTGGTATATGAAGTTGCTTAAGAGCATCAGTTATGAGCTTCCCTCTCCTACGTTACATTCTAACAAAATCAGTGCCTTAAGTATGTAGGTAGAAGAAGGAAGAAGATGATTCCTTTGTGATCTTTAGTCCCTTGCCCTTAAAAGTGAAATCCATGCCTATGTTGTTCTCTCCCTTTTAGTCACTTTTCTCTTATGTGTTTATACACCATGTTAGGGAAGTGAGATGTGAGTTGAGAATATCTCATCTATTTCAAAATTTCTCATAATTTCATTCTCAAACATCACTAAAATATAAAATACTTTTAAATTTTAAATTTTCAACATTTTTATCTAATTATTACTTAATCATTACAAATTTCCAAGCTTCTAAACAAAAAAAAAAATAATACAACTTTTTTAAAATTCAAATAAAAAATTATATTAAAAAATTGAGTAATGCTACTCATCATCCTTTTTACCATCAGTCTCTCATCATTCCATGATATGATATTAAATTATTGGAGACTATTTATCATTTTTCACTTGTGTGTCTATCGTTTAATGTCATATTAAGGAATGTTGAGGATGATAAATAGATTTTTTCTAAAAAATTATATTCAAACAATTTTTAAACTTTATAATATTTTTATTTAACATTTTCTTTCTCATTTCACTACTATTCACAAATCATTTCATTATAATTCATAGAATTTTCATCTCATCGCATTATCCAAACATGCCAATATGTCTCCGCTTGTGTCAACTTTTCCCTCTTTCTAATTAAAGTCACTTCAATGCTTTTATGTCTCCTCCTTGACAAGTCTTTTGTTTCTTTCTTTACATGGTGTTAAGGCGTAAAATCACCCAACATGTCAGAACGGGAGAAAGAGCATCCCCAGCCCATGGTTGTGACTCATGCCTCGACGAAGTGGCCAGAAGCCCATGGTGGCAGTTCGGAGCGTCGATACAATACCTGTATGTACATCCATAGCAGTGAATAGAAAATAAATATAGGAAATATAAGTAGAGAATAAGGCACACGGATTTACATGGTTCGGCATTGGGACTACGTCCACATATCGTTTGGAGGGCAAATCTATTATGATAGACGTATTTCACAATCTCTCGTACCTCACTATACAATGGGGGTTGGTTATCCATTTAGCCTAAAGAAGATCTAGAGAATGGGGTCTCGCCTAGCGAGATTGAAGAAGCTCTCTTCTCTTGTAGGGATCGTCCAGAAGTCCCAATTTCTCATCTGATCAAATCCCTTTCTATTGATGCCGTTGGTAGTGGTGAGGAATAACAACTTTATGTCACCAAAACCTTTGCATGTTTGACTCCATTCTCGAGTTCCGTTGCTCTGCCTTATCTTATCCGCTCATTTCTCCCTTTTACTTCCTAATAAAGGCTTCATCATAGATCGGGCTTTGGTGTGTCTTGCTTGGTATATTTACCGCTACCCTATCACACGGTGTGGACTTTTATTTTTTCATGTTTCGTCATATTTTATCCCCAACGGTAGTAATATTATTATGCATATAAAGTAACATATAAAAGAAGAGAGGTACTAGGAGCCGGACGGGTGCCTTTCACTATTTTACACCCACCAATAATAGTAAGACACGTAGGGATTCTAACAAAATTAACAATACAAATTGCATGCAGTGAATCTTCTTTAATTTTGTCTCCCCCTCCCCAAACCCGATCTCTGTTCTCCTCTCTCTCTCTCCTCCTTCCCCACCCACCCCTCATTGCTCCCTTTCTCCCAAGCGTCAACCACATGGTCACGATCATTACTATCAACCACAAAAATAAGCCCCTGAGTGTTTTGGAAACAATCTCTCCATAAAGGTCGAATCTTGTCCTGGCCACCAACATCCCAAACAGTGAAGCTAATGTTCTCATATTCCAATGTCTCCTAAGCCAATGGTGGGAATGGTGGTTTTACCAGTAGCATCAAGACCCACCATAAGAATTTGCATCTCCTTCTTAGCAGAAAGATGATTGAAAAGCCTGTGAAAGACAACCCCATTTTTTTTTCTCAGATGGTGAATACAGAGGAAGTCAAGTTGGGCAGATCTAGGAGAGACATGGAGATGGGAAATGAATCGACAGATATGAAGTTATAACAAGAGCAAATATTATCTAATTCACCTCCATAGTTCTGAGTTTTGGATCAACCACCGTTTAAGAAAATCACGGACGCTAACCCTGCGAACATATCACACTTCCAATTCATCGACGGCGGGCACGGATCCATGATACAAATATACTTCGGCACCATTCCAAGGTTCAGACCTAACCTCTACATCCCGAGAATGAGTAGGAGAGAGCTTGAAGAGAGAGAGAGAGACTGACGGGAAAGAAAGAGCTTGAGAACGACGACTTGTAACCTTGGTCAAATGAGTTTTATAAGGTTCATTTGTGTCTATAGTTAGGATATTAAAAAGCAAACGTGGCTTCGTATCATTGGAGGGGTAGGCCACCATTATTGGTAGTTAGTTGCATGAGCAATTCCAAGAGTAGAATGCCTGATCCAACAACTGAAAAGTGGACCATGAGAACGCAAGCATTTTATATACCAATCGATTAACAAGAAATGCCAGCGAAGTGTAAAGATTTTTAAATAATATTATTTATTAGCTTATGTGCATATTTGGAATTATAGTGAGAAATATATAATATAACTTATAGCATATAACTTATAGCTTAAAGACCTGTTTGAGTTTGCTTTAGGAGTCTTAAAAAGTGCTTAAATAGCTTTAAAAGTTTTTTAATAGAAAAATTAGGTTGTTTAGGTGTTATATATTAAAATACTTTTCAATCTCAAATAAGCCAAAAAGTAATTTTGAGGATTTTGATGTTTTTCCTCAAACATGTTTTTCTAGAAAATGCAGAACGTAATTTGAGTTTTAAAAGGACTTTTAATAGGCAAAAATACCCATACAACTTTAAGATAATTATAATTTTCAAACTTTCAAGAATATGATTATAATCTTAAAAAAATCAAATAATTATCATTTCCATCTCAGAAAATACTTTTTAATTTGTTTACAAACAAATGTAACATGTTTGAAAGTGTTTTAAATATATAGAAACCAAGCAGTAAATAACTTTTTAATAGTATAACTTATTACTTAAACTATAAGTTATAAGCCTTAAAGTTATAAGCTATATTTTCCATCACAATTTCAAACGCATCTCAGTAATAAGTTCTACTAATAAAAATGTATTTACCCTTTAGTAACAATATGTTTAGAGTAATGTTAGGTACAAGCCCTAAATAAACAAGTCTCATACAAATTTTTAGTAAAAAAGTGGGTTCTAGTAATAAAAATATATATATATATATATATATATATATATTTTACACTTTTTTAAGGTGAGGTCCACTTTTTACAAGGGCCGGTATGAGGCTTGTTAATTTATGGCTTATACAAATCATTTACCATATGTTTAAAGTAGTTTTAAGCATGTTACATTTGTTAGGAAACAAATTAAAAAAATACTTTCTGAAATAAAAATGATAATCATTTGATTTTTTAAAGATTATGAGCATATCCTTAAAAGTTTAAAAGTTATAATTATCTGAAAGTTGTATGTATATTTTCGTCCATTGACAATCTTTTTAAAATTTAAACTACATTCCAGATTATACAAAAAATGCCATAAGGAAAAGAATCAAACTCCTCAAACGTACTTTTTTAACTTATTTGAAATTAAAAAGTACTTTAATATATAATATCAAAACAATCAAATTTTTCATTAAAGTAATTTTAAAACTATTTAAACACTTTTTGATATTCATAACACAACCCCAAACTATGACCTATATATTATATATTATAATTATTTTTATAAGAATAAGTATTATAATTAAAAAGAATAATTTTAATCTTCATCTTTATTTTGATTGGGAGGTTCTGATTAGTAGGATACACGCAAGCAAGACGTGGCATTGGCGCAGGTGACGAGGCCAAACGAAAAAAAAAGACTGAACTTGGAAAAACATGAAAACCCGAATCACAATCCAAAGTACTGTAAAAGTATAAAGATAAAAGAGGTGGATGGGGGACCCACCGCCTGCCATTGAACCGCCATGATGGTTGCAAAACAGGTTCTTCCACTTATTTCTCCACGTGCTCTAATTCTCTGCCTCCGTTATCTCCACGTGCTCAAATTCCCCCCCCTCTCCCAACGTTTTCATATCTCTGTCATTTCTCTTAAATTCCACCTCTCCTTGCTGCTTCTACTTCCTCATCCTCCTCTGCTTTCTCTCTCTGCAACTCAGTCTTGTCTCACTCTCTGAGAAATGGATTTTCCTGGACTTCTTGTGTTACTCTCAATCTCTACCGTATTTTTCAGCATGCTGTTCTTCCCATTAGCTGAGCCGATTCCGAGCCCCGACGACGACCGGTCGATCTTCAATCCGAGCTGCTGTCTCGTTCCAAAGCCTTCTGCTGTTCTAAAGAACCGGACCTGCCGATCCGTCACTCCCGCCTCTCCTCCGATTACGAATTCGGGTTGCGCGGTATGGAGCGAGGCATGCTCGGAGGCGGTCTTGGGATTGGCGAGGGGGCCGGAGACGGCGGAGTTGGTCAGGAGCATCAGGAGGAAGATCCACGCGAACCCGGAGCTCGCCTTCGAAGAATTCGAGACCAGCAAATTGATCCGAGACGAGTTGGACCGCATGGAGATTAGCTACAAGTATCCTTTAGCGACGACCGGTATTCGGGCTTGGATCGGAACCGGCGGCCCGCCCTTTGTGGCGATCAGAGCTGACATGGACGCACTGCCTATTCAGGTTCCTTTATACTTGATTGCTTTTAAGAAGGGAATAATTTTGGGTTTCATTACTTTTTCTTTTCTTTTTTTTTTCTTTTTTTTTTTTTAAAAAAATTTTTAGCGTCTCATTGTTGATCATCATTTGAGTTTTATTCTTTTTTTTTTTTTAAAAAGTAATTTTCCTATGTTATTTGTTTTAGATTTTCTTACTTGTGTCAAAATTCAAATTCAGTTTAGTTAAATCTATGGAAAAAAAAAATTCAGTTGAGTTAATAGGTCGTAATTTTCATTTGGCATATTATTTCTATGTTTTTTTAAAAAAAAAAAATTCTGTTGCCACTATTAACCATTTCAGACTTATTAAAAAAACAGCTTTATACTCCATGAAAAATATCTCATATCCAATGAAAAAATATGTCACGCGAAGTATGAGAGTGAATAATAATTAAGAGTAATGTTAGAGAAGTCATTATAGTAGTGCACATTTTATACTCACTACGTGATTACTTCTAGTTGATATTTGGGAAAATGTGTGGTTTACATGATATCACATCATGTGTATAAAATAGATGCTTTTAATAGTGACTTCTATCTATATTTATTCAATAACTAATAAAGCGTTTCTCTTTTTGTTTTATTCGTATCGGATGTTTGGAAATCTTTCCCAACTAATATCGAGAATGCAAAAGACACTGGATAAGAAATGCCATTCAATTACTTTTTCTCAAGAAATAGTCCAAATTCAAAGCAAAACTTGTACTACCAAAACAACTTTGATATTCTTTTTGGGCAGTCATTTCTTATGATTTTTTGAACGATTTTTTTTTTTTTTAATGTTTCCTTTGAGAATTTTGGGTCTGCATTAAAAAAAGAATTATGTTTTATAGAAAGGGGGTGAGAAATTAGAAATATCTTGGTTGTAGGAAGCTGTTGAGTGGGAGCACAAAAGCAAAGTTGCAGGCAAAATGCACGCTTGTGGACACGATGCACATGTTGCCATGCTTATCGGCGCTGCCAAGATCTTGAAGACTCGTGAGCATTTTTTGAAGGTTTGACCTCTGCCACGCTTAATTTCACTTATTATTTTTTTTTATCACATTAATTTCCCTTATTTTTTTTAAGTTATCATATTTATAAATTTAGTGTGTAGTATACTATTTATTACTTGACTTATTATATTTATAAAAATAATCATAGCATTAATAATTTTTTTGTAAGATGGTATGACAGTCTTTCACGTTTAGTAACTAGATATTTATTTTTTGAATTTTTAATTCAATTCCTTTTTATAATTTTAAAAACTATATATACATCACGTGAATCTTATTGTATTTAATATAAAAGAAAAATTATTCTTATCAGTCACTATTCACTACCCCACACCATATGAAAAAAAAAACTATAAATATAGAGTGTGAAAATAAATAGTAGCTGATATATAGAATTCATCAATATAAAAAATTCTTATGTTGTCCACAGTCCTAGTTTACTTGTAAAAAAGATGAGATTCAAACTAAAGAAATTGTGAGGATTTTATTTTATTTTTTTGGGTGGGTTGAATAAGTTGCTTAGGTAGGAACCCTATCATTTAACTGGCTCATGACCTCGACCCTACTGGTTTGAAGTAGGTAATTATCTTACAAAATGTATAGGTGAAAGGACCCTATGGGTTGGTTGGTGCACTTAACTTTTTGAGGTTTAAATTTGTGTGGACAACATTGGATCCACACAAAAGAATAGGATGATGGGTTGGATGGGGATGTACAGGACAATATTCTTGGAAATTGGTGATGTCTTTTGGCTTTGCATATTTTTAATGAGGTGCTATAATACATTGATTAATTATAAAAAACAAAAAATTTATTGAATAATTATAAGTGTAAAGTTTTCATTTACCCATTTTTTCTTTTCCGTGGATGTGAAGCCATTAATTCAATCTTTCTGCTTATGATTATATAGCTGAATTTAATTCCAGCATGCTTTATGTTTTAAGTAGGACCATAATACTCAATGTCCCACCATTTTGCCGTTATTTGACCGCTACATGTTTTTATTTTCTTTTTGATTTGTCTTTTTCCTTTCAAGTTGTTCACTTGTAAAAATCGGCTTGAGAGAAAAAAAGACTTCAGTAAAAAATGGAATGGTCAAATGGTTGTAAAACGAGTTGGTAGATGGTTAGATGAGTCATATATATGTATGTACATATGTATTTGACCTTATCCGAGTAGATGCAAGACAACAAGAAAGTATTTATAACTCATGAGAATAGAAGGAAACCCAAAAAGTTGAACATAATTTTCCCAAAACTGGATATAGACGAGGATACTCTAGTACGGCAAGCCTTTTGTCCTTGCTCCTTTTTTTTTTTTTTTTTTTAACCTTTTTCCCTTTAGCCAGTTCGGTTCTCTATGGCCCAAAGCGAACAAACAAGGACAACATTAACTAACAAAGAGAACAGGGTTGAGCTTTGAGATTCCATGTTGAGTGGTGTGAACTTGCAAGTTGTTATATATATATATATATATATATATATATATATATATATAGCTTAAATGATGTTCGCATGATATGAAACTTTTATTTGTACCAATATTTACTCTCTTTCTTTAATGTCTAAAGTAGCAATGATTATTAGCATTTTCTCATATGTTGGCACCTGAACCTATTCCTTTGCTTTTTGGGTGATATTCTAGATGCTAAAATTATTATCTTTCTTTTCTAATGTGGTACCCATAGTGGATGATTATCATTTTGGCTCTTATTAAACCGGGTGTAAAGTAAAGCTAACGAGGAAAATATAGGATTAGGCCTTTATCAAGCTGTCTGACCTTGTTATTTCTTTAGGTCAATGATGGTTACATGAACAACTAAATGGAAATTTAGATAGAGGTAAAAGTTTTTGTAGAAGAGTTTCAGTCAAATTCTGCTCTGAAATTTAGAAATCTACTTTTTTTTAATTATTATTATTGATTCATTGGGGAGGTGGGTCGAACCCAAGACTTCCATTTTGGAGGCTTGGCATCAGGCTATATGCCTATAGCAAATTTAGAAATCTACTTAAAATCTCGTGTGAAAACATAATATAAAAATGGTTGTAGCTCATAATGTTAGCCATCATTTTTTGTTTGACAAATAAATAATGTTAGCCATCCTAAACCAATATAGATTTTTGTCCTACATGGATGAAAGCATGTGAGTCAACCTGGGCGTGCTGTTCTGCGTGAAGATATTTTTAAAGTTAAGAATCAATAGACTATTATTGGTGTAGAATATGATTCCTGTCGGTTGTCACAATGATGTCTTATGATTACCTGCTTTGAGTGCTGGTGAGGTAATTGGCTGGAACATAGAAATAGTCCAACACAAACTTGAAATCAAACTTGCAATCAACTTGCCGCCTCTAAAATGATGTCTTATAATAACTGCGCTTAAGTGCTGGGGAGGTAATTGGCTGGAACATAGAAAACACAAAACATATATAATCAAAATTGACGCCTTTAAAATAAAATTTGTTGCAACCACTAGTGTTCATCAGCTTCCATGCTGAAAATGAAAGATTATATTTGCAAATTGATATGGAGGATATACTTCTATCTTGCTAACATACCATAATTTGATCTACAAAAGATTTTAAATGGTGTATCCATCACATGCAGGGAACTGTGGTGTTACTATTTCAGCCAGCAGAAGAAGCAGGGAACGGTGCAAAGAGGATGATTGGGGATGGGGCTCTGGAGAATGTAGAGGCCATATTCGCAGTTCATGTATCCCATATGCATCCTACGGGCATCATTGGATCAAGACCTGGTGCTTTGCTCGCCGGTTGTGGCTTTTTTCGAGCTGTAATCAGTGGGCAAATGGGTCGTGCCGGGAATCCCCACCACTCTGTTGACCCCATTTTAGCAGCCTCAGCTGCAGTTATCAGCTTGCAGGGTATTGTGTCTCGTGAAGCAAATCCACTGGACTCTCAGGTATGTGTACACATTTGTTTGTGTATTAGTGTTGAATATGAATGAACTAAGCTAAAATAAGTGTGATCTTTTGCCACTTAGGTTGTATCAGTAACATCGTTCAATGGAGGTGACAACCTTGACATGATCCCAGATACTGTTGTCCTTGGTGGCACCTTCAGGGCTTTCTCAAACACAAGCTTTTACTTGCTTCTTCAAAGAATTAAAGAGGTTTGTCTCAAAACTAATACTCGGATTAATTACATCGTCATATGAAATAAAAAGATAATTGTTATTGCCAAAGGCCTGTAGCCTGGTTGGCATAACCCCCAGACTCCAAAATGGAGGTTTGGAGTTCAAAAACCCCCCTCCCCCACTCAAAATAATAATAATAATAATAATAATAATAATTGTTAGTTTTACAAGTTCTACTATTGACCCAAATTTTGCTCACACTCGCTAATGTTGCATATTTTAAGTAATTATTTATATAAGCAGTTGAAATATAAAAATACCTCAAATATGTCACATAAGTAGGTGTAACTGAAGATGACAAAACAAAGAATGACAATATTTATTATTGTTATTTAAATCTTGTCTATTGATTATAGACATGTCATTGCTCTCATGTGGAGGGGGGGACCTGGCTTGGTCATCTCCTCTGCCTTTTTCTGGCATGAGAGGTGTAATAATTTCTTCCTTGGTTAAAGTGGGGACAACAGAAAATTAAATTCTATCTGGAGAGTGGAGATGATCCTTACTGGTCTCCTTTCTTATCTGTTAATTCGTGATGCACACACAAGATCCTAAATAAGTAAATAAAGAGAATTCAGATTTGAGCTCACAGTAACAATCTGCATCATCGTCACAAACAGGTAATAGTGGAACAGGCCAGCGTTTACAGATGCTCGGCGATGGTTGATTTCTTTGAAAAGGAGTCCACCATATACCCACCCACCGTGAATGATGAGAAAATGTACGAGCATGTGAGGAAGGTGGCCATTGATCTGGTGGGCCCAACGAATTTCAGGCTGGTCCCACCAATGATGGGTGCTGAGGACTTCTCCTTTTACTCTCAAGTGGTCCCTGCAGCCTTCTTCTACGTGGGCATAAGGAATGAGACCTTGGGTTCCATACACACTGGCCACTCACCTTATTTTATCATCGATGAAGATGTTCTACCTCTAGGTGCAGCAGCTCATGCCACCATTGCAGAAAGATACCTTAATGAGCATGGATGAGCATGCTTGAATCAGCTGCATGTTATGCAGCAAGCAGGCACAAGTGACGTCGAGGAGGGATTTCGTCGGTGTCTTGCCGTCGTCCTCTATGAATTTTGGGTCTGATGGGGAAGTCGGTAGATAGATGGCAAAAAGAAGAACCAAATATAGAGCACTTTTTCATGAAGACCCAATTGTAACTAGTACCCTGTCGTTATTGTTGTTACGGGTAATAGTAGTACATTGTAGTTATTGTTGCCACTAGACTAGTAGTTCAGCTCTGTTCAATTATAATCATTCGTCATTCTATGTTTGTTATAAGCATCAAGTTCTCTCAACCAGGTTCTAGTCTTTGATGCACAAGTGAAAGAATATTATTTCTAGAAAATATTGTTTTCCATCCTAAATTTTGTCATTTAGGTTGTGTTTGATTGTAAGACTCAATTAAACTTAGTCTAATTTTAAGCTGAATCTAACATCAAAACACCCAACTTTTTAAATTATTAAATTCATCTTAACTCAAAACCTCTTTACACGTGAGACTCACTACCTTTTTCAACTTAACACATCTTTATACATGAGATTCATAACTTTTTTCAACTTCTCATAAAAAGTACTAAATTTATTTTAACATCCAAACACACTTTAAATTCAGTTTAGATAGGCTTTACATAATTCTATCCACTACTTAACTCACTACTATTCATAAAGAATTAAGTTCAGCTCAACATCTAAACACAGCTAGTCAGCCTAGTCACACTAACCAATATGACATATTTTTAAGTAAATCTCCATTTACGTGGTTGCCATAAAAAAGTACCTAAATTGTGCCACATGAACAGATGTGGCTGGAAATTACAAACTCAAGATAAAATAGAATTGATCTTAATCCTAGTAGTTGATCCTAGGTAACATGAGAATATAGCACCAAAGAGACCTCTTGCACCCTGTATTGTTGTGCAAATTTTCTATTGAAGATAGCAATTGCCAGATGATGATGACAACGATGACGATGATGATAATTAACCTTAACGGCAACCTACAGACATGATTTCGGAGTCACCAGAGTGATAGCAACTTCAAAACCTAACCATCTCCACTCACAAAGTTCTCTGCATCTAAACTACGAATGCTGCGATAGTATGAGAGCAATGAACTTACCCGATAACCCCACCGACCCTTTCATTATAGGTTTATAGGTTTCTGTTTCTAAGTATTAATGTGCAGAAATTAACCTTGAAAGTGACAACCATTTGGCCACTATCAAAAAGTCCAAAAACAAACAAGTAATTATGAAATGCGATCCAGTTCAACAGAATAACAGATCTAACGGATCAGGTTTCGGCTCCATCACAACTCAGCAACTAGCAGAGAATGGCACATGCAAATGTGTATTTCTTCATATTGTACGAGAACAAAACAAATTGTTTTTTTTTTATCGGTAAACAAAATTTTATTGATCAAAAGGAGGCAAAAAGCCCAAGTATACGGGACATATACAAGAGCAACGCCTGTGCCTGCTAGTTTAGAGATACAAGGAATTCAAGAAAAGACATGCCATTAAAATCAATTACAATCGACCAATGAAGTAAGGTATTGAAAAACAGATTTCTAAGCTCTTCCATCGATCGCTCTTGATCTTCAAAGCTTCTTGCATTCCTCTCCCTCCAAATGCACCACCATAGACATATAGGTATCATTTTCCATATGGATGCAATTTGAGGGTTGCCCCGAATACCTCTCCACGAGGCTAGAAAGTCACATACCCTTTCCGGCATCACCCAAGCTAAACCCAATCGAGCAAAAACTTCGTTCCACAAGATCCTGGCTATCTCACAATGTAGTAAGAGATGGTTAGTGGACTCGCCCCTCTTCTTGCACATATAACACCAGTCCATAACTACGATTCCACGTTTCCTCAGGTTGTCTATAGTAAGAATCTTCCCCAAAGAAGTTGTCCAAACAAAAAAGGCTGCCTTTAGAGGTGCCTTTGTCCTCCATATGCTCTTCCATGGGAAGGAACGGGCTGAGGTGTGCATGGTCAAAGAATGGTAGAACGAACGTGCTGTGAAAACTCCCTTCTTAGAAGGGCGCCAATAAATCTTGTCTTCGCCTTCCCCCAACACACGAGTGGAGTATACCTGGTCAAAAAACACCGAAAATTCATCCATTTCCCAATCTTGTGCATCTCTAAGGAAAGTAATGTTCCATTGTGGAAGACCATTGGAGATGAGAACTAAATCCGCTATTGATACCTCTTTTCTTCTTGCTAAGCCATAAACTTGAGGAAAAACTTCCTTGAGTGCCCGATCACCACACCATAAATCATGCCAAAATTTTACCTTCACTCCATTTCCGACTTTGAAACAAGTATGTGCTGCATATGTATCCCAACCTCTTCGAATATGTTTCCATATCCCAACTCCATGAGGCCCACTCACCTCATTGGAACACCAACCTCCCCATGATTCTCCATGCCTCAAAGCAATGACGATTCGCCACAAGGCCTCCTGTTCATTGTGAAATCTCCATAACCACTTGCCTAGCAAAGCATTATTGAAAGATTTCAAATTCCGAATACCCAAGCCTCCTTCTTTGATGGGAGAACAAAATTGTGGCCCATTTCACCAAGTGGAATTTAAACTCATCCTTTATCCCTCCCCAAAGGAAATCACGTTGAAGTTTCTCTATACGATGAGCCACTTTGGCGGGGAGCGGGAATAATGAGAGAAAGTACGTTGGTAAGTTGGAGAGAGTGCTCTTGATGAGAGTCACCCGACCCCCTTTGGATAGGTACATCCGCTTCCAACCGGCTAATTTCCTTTCCATTTTTTCTAGCACATCATCCCATATGGATTTTGATTTAAAAGCCGCACCCAATGGTAGACCAAGATATTTCATGGGCAACTGAGATATCTTGCAATCCAAGATGGACGCCAAACTCTCCACATTGGGTACAAGCCCCACTGGCACTACCTCAGATTTGGCCAAATTCACCTTCAACCCTGACACGGCCTCGAAGCATAATAAAAAAGCCCTCAAAGCTCGGATTTGCTCTTGTTTGGCCTCACAAAAAATTAGAGTATCATCAGCAAACAAGAGATGTGAGATGTTTATCGAACCTGAGGTTGCCTCACCAACTGAGAATCCTGATAAGAAACCACCCGCCACTGCCCCTGCAATCATCTTACTAAAAGCTTCCATCACAAAAACAAAGAGAAGTGGAGAGAGGGGATCCCCTTGTCGCAATCCTCGGGAGCTTTTGAAAAAGCCTTTTGATGTTCCATTCACCAATACAGAAAAACAGGTCGTAGAAATACAGTATTGGATCCAAGTACGCCATTTAATGCCAAAGCCACATCTCTCAAGTATATAAAGTAAGAATCCCCAATTGACGTGATCATAAGCTTTCTCCATGTCCAACTTGCAAAAAAGTCCGGGCTCTCCCGACTTAATACGACTATCCAGGCATTCATTGGCAATAAGTACTGAGTCTAGGATTTGTCTACCTTTAACAAAGGCATTTTGAGGCTTTGAGATCAAACTTTCCATTACTATGCTCAACCTATTTGCCAATACTTTGGATAAGATTTTATATAACCCGCCCACCAGGCTAATGGGACGGAAATCTTTCACCTCTATTACACCAGGCTTTTTAGGGATGAGTGCTAAAAAGGTTGCATTGAGGCTTTTCTCGAATCGCCCACTTCCATGAAAGCTGACAATTTTTATTCTAGATTACATCTTCCTTTCAAGTTAAGGGGTACTAAAAAGAACTAGTCTTGTATTCAAGCACATTCATCACTCTAGATTTATAGAAACAACAGAAGGTAAAACAAACATATTAATAAACGAATTCCCAATATCAGCTCAACGTCATCAGGAATTCAAGTTTTCAAGGTTTTCCATAAAAAGGACACGCTTCATTATTATTATTATTATTCTTATCACATTTTTATACATAAGTCTCACCTCTTCTCACCACATAAACATCTAGCAGCTTGTAGGGCAAAATATGTAAGGATGATGTCAGCACCAGCCCGCCGGAGACACAGCAGTGACTCCAGCATAACCTTCTCTTCGTCAATCATCTTCAGAACCCCACCAGCCTTGATCATTGAGTACTCGCCTGAAACCTAAAGCCATGAAATAAAGAAAATTTGAGTGCCTACCCAAACCATGAGTCCATGGAATTAAAGCAACTCTAAACAAACACAATCAAGAGTGGGGAGTTCAAAGTATAACATCAGGCAAAAAGGATAGTAGGGCGGTTACAAGCACTTTTTGATAGTAAGTACCAGTTAAATATATGTATATATATATATATATATATAGAGAGAGAGAGAGAGAGAGAGAGAGAGAGCATGTCCACTATAATCCCACATACTTGCAGCCATATGATGAAAGATTTTTCTTTTGGTAATTGAAACCCCCTCCCTCCTCTCCCCAATGACAGAGAAGTATGGCTATGTTTGCAAGAAAAGCTTTATAGCATATTACATTTCAGTAAAAGGAAAAGATTGTTGATGTGCTCTTAAAAGGTTCATCTGGAAAGCATTGAAGTGAAAACGCTTGGATGCTACCCCCCCTTCACATAATGTCAACAGTTTGGAGGGGAAATATCTTTGCAAGTTTACTGGAAAGGCTAATTATAATGTTGATTTCAACAGAGCACAAATATTATGGAGAGACCTTTTTTTAAATGATGGGATTCAAAACCCGCCTGAAACTGTAAAATACATGGAATATTTTTGATATAACGATTTACTAGTGCCTTAACAAGACAGTTTTTGTTCTTCTCAATCTTTAAGTGCTTCAGCACTAATACTTGGTCTAAATAGCATGTCTTCGAAGTCAGAGCTAATATATTCATTTCCAGGGCATATTCGCAAACAATCATGATCTATTTCAAAGAGTAAGTAGATCTTGGTGCTTAAGGTACTAAGGAGATCCCAAATTACAAAGTGGGAAAGCAACACCAAAATGAATTCCATCTTGAAGCTAAGATAGCCCACAAAATTCAAAGACGAGAAAATGAATCAAGGACTGGGTGATTAGGATGAATGGGGGAAGTCTCAGATTATTAAAAATGATCTTGGAAGTACACAAATTAATGAAAATATTTTATATGCAGTGCTCAGGGGAAAAAAATACCTGATATGCAGCAATTGGCAAAGAAGAATTATCCCGAAGAAGCCTTATTATATCCAAATATGGCAAACCAGGTTTTACCTGTCATCCAAGTTAACATTAGCATAGAGGACGCTTCTGCCTTAGGATGTTCAACAATTAAAGAAACAAAAAAACAAACCAAGAGGATATCGGCGCCTTCAGACTCGTCTTCATGGACCTCAACCAGAGCCTCTCTATAGTTAGCTGGATTCATCTGATAACTTTTGTTTCCGAATACAACACAAAACTGAGCATCAGGACATTATGTAAAAATGTTAACATAAAATTTAATTTAAGAAAAAGTACATACGTCTTTTTGTCTCCAAAGCGCGGATTCGAGTCAAGTGCTTCTCTAAATGGACCATAAAATGAACTTGCATATCTGTTTGCACCATTATAGAGACAGAAAACTCAATCAATGACCAACACCAAATGTGGCAAAAAAAGCTGAGGAGAAGGATATCTATAAATGCTATCCAACTAGATAAAAGTTCCAATAATTACAATAGTTCGTCAACCTAGAAACCTGGTGTAGACATATCGTGGTATAAACCACCAAAAAACCTTGTATGAATCAGACTGAAATCTAATATAATGAAGAAATATCCAGTCAATAATAAGTGTTTGGGCATCCCAAGGAAATGACATTTCCCAGTTGCATTCTTAAGGACCACAGTTTTTATGAAAAAAAGTCGCTAAAGGCACAAAGGATCTACTACCAGGAGAGGGAAGGGGAGGGGGAGGGGGAGGGGGAGAGAGAGAGAGAGAGAGAAAGCTCAAATAACAGATGCTGATAAGGAAAATGTAAATGATTTCTTAAAACACTAAAACTATCCCACTCAGAGAATAGGGCAAACACGTCTCAATTGCTGAAAACCTCTATATGCTATTGTTCCAGTGAAATGATGTCATTTATTCTATTTCTAGAAGCTACATAACTAAAATGTTGAACAATGTTTTATGAAAGATATCTAATGCAAATTTCATGTACTTTGATGGACTGTAAAGCACTCACATTACCTCCCCCCCCCCCCCCCCCCCTCTCTCTCTCTCTCCCTCCCTCCTTCCCTCCCTCTCTATCCCTCGTTCTCCCTCTTCCTCTCTTGCCCTCCCTCACCCTCCCTCCTCTGCTCTGCGTGTGAAAAGCATTCACACGAACCCACTTAGTTTTTCTTTTTCTCGACTGTGTGAATTTTCATATATTTATTAATAACCTCTAAATCTTATTGCACAGAGAAATGAGGAGCTTGATATTTTTACTAAGTTACATGTGCAACTGGTGGGTGTTGAGCCCTATCAGATCTTTTTCAGCTTCATGCATTGAGGCTAGTATGAATCAAAGCAACAAGAACTCACTGAGAATTAGTAATGCTACATGGCAAAACATGCGCACTTGCAAATTTGTTACATGTACAACTAAGTAATTGTTAAGAATGCACTTTATTTGCACAAAATAGAAAGTGATCAAAGGGCCAAAATGAGAAATCAGGTGATCTTACTTCGCTGTGTATGACATTATCGAGACGTGCTCAAATCCTTCAGCATCCAAAGCATCTCGAATAGCTCCTATACGTCCATCCATCATGTCACTTGGACTGACTACATCAGCTCCAGCTCGAGCCTGTACATAGAAGTAGCCAAGCCAAAATGTTAAAAAAAAATATAGTCAGATAACAGCCGTGAAATGCAAAACACATATTATGCTTAACAACATCGAGGTAAATATTGCAACCCTCCACCAAGGTTGCTGATTACCAGTACCTTCCCCTGTTTCACTGAATCAGAAGCCATGGGATATTTGAATAGGCATCATGGACTTGAAGCATTTAAAAGACGTACTATCTTACCAACTTACAAAGTCCCAGAAAAGAGTAGTTCTCAATAACTTTCAAGTGGAAGCATCTCAGTTTACCCATTCGGTACAAATTAAGGAAAGCTCTGAAAAATTGGTATGTGAAGGCTTAAAAATGACATTCAAAATGAGTGATGGGCCATTGCACATGCAGAAACTTCAGTACAGTACTCAGTATATTTTGAAACCCCAATATACATGTTGTATGTATACATATTATTGCATGTATGTTTTGTATGTATGTATATCAGGTAGTTGTGCAAACTGTAAACCAAAGTACCTGGGAAACAGCTTGCTTACATAACTGGTGTACGGTCTCATCATTCATTATAACACCTGCAGGTTATCAGTAATACACACATAATTAGACTTAGTACCATAATGCCATAGAATCAGACTCATTAGACTAATGATCAGATTTTTTCTGGAACTTGGGAAATCCAGTCTAAGAAGTTATTGAGGTGCAAAAGAAAGAAAAGCATAACATGCAGAAGCATGTCCTAGATCACCAGCTGCCTTGAGACATCAGATGATCCTACTGTCAAGAGAAAGCATTTATTATTGCCTTGTTAGATTGACCTCTTCTAAGTTCTTAAAACATTTTTTGAGAAGAATCTTCACACTTTTCTTTATAAGGATAACAGCAACATCTCAAATATAAAAATTCTCACCATCTTCTCTGACAATACCATCATGACCATCGGAGGAGTATGGATCTAAAGCAACATCAGTGTAGATTACCTGATGAAATATATTGAAAACTGTGACCTTTAAATCCATCTATAGCCCCAGGAAAATTAAATGGTGTATTGACTTACAAGATCAGGGTATTTGTCTTTGAGTAACCGTATTGCTCGAGGCACTAACCCATTGTCGTTGAATGCTTCATCTCCTGTTGAAGACTAAGATGCCAAAACCAATCACGATTCATCATTATGTGGAAGAGGAGAGGAAACTCAATCTTAACAACCCCCCCTAAAGAAACCAAATGAAAGAAAGTAGGAAGGGAAAATAATAGGCAGGCTACACTCTAGGCAACAGCTAGGAGGGATTACTCGACCAGCAGCCATACCAACAGTGAATGTGTAATGACGGTGATTCAAAAGAAGGAACAGACCAGCAGCCATACCAACACTGAATGAGTAATGTGGTGACTCAAAAGTAGGAACTGAGAGAGTAAGAACCTTGAGAGCATCTGGAATTTTGGGGAAGAGCACAACACTATTAACACCAACATCTCGAGCCTTTCCAACCTGGTTCAGGAAATGCACACAAAAATTTGTCCACAGGGCCACAAAATAAATTATTTTGAGATAACACACTTGAAAAAGAAAATTTTTAAAAGTTACTCTAATTGGAACGATTCAAACTAGATCTAATGTCTAGCCAGTTGTAAATGTTCTTAGATACAGTACAACCAACATCTAAAATAGTTAACTTGGTCCAAAGCACCATGGGTACTCAGTAAGATTCTCATGAGTCAGGATACTTGCATCAGAAAAGCGGAAAAATCGATATCAATTCCAAGTTGTGCCAACCATCTAGATTTGCAAAATATGACCCTAAGACCTAACTATCCCACCACTCCAAATTTTACAGCTGAGGCAAGGTCCAGGGGCAATAAGCCATTCAGTGCTTGTTCAAGCACTTTCAGAAGTCAAGTATATGAAGAATATTGAGCAAGGGATACACCTAGAATGATTGATCATCAACATATTTTTTATAACAAACAATTTATCATGGACAATAATGCATGGAGATAAATTCAAGACGGGTTTCCACTAAAGCATTTTATCCATGGACTTTCACACAATAAAAGACAGGGAAACAACAAAAATGCCCCCAACTTTGAGATGCATTAATGCTCAAAAAGAATATAAAAATAAACTAAAAGAATCTTAATTTTGCATGCTGTTTTAAGGGTTGGAATTTGATGCTTATTTCTTCTTTCTAGTGTATTTTCTCTTTTAAATCTTTCAGGTGACAGTCTTGGAATCCGATTCTCAAGGCCAATTGGGAGGTTTATATTTTTTATAATACAGAAGTTGGGCAGATTTTCTCTTTCTGGGCTTCTCAACAGTTTTCTAAAAACAGAAGCTGCTTCACAAAATTGATAAAAAATCCAAAGCATCCTTGGGTCACCTAAGGGCATATCGGTAGCCTCAAAACCCTACATGCCCCGGAAAATCCCCAACAGCAGAGCATAAGGTCATAAACTCAAAAGTTAGGATAGTTTATAGCAAAGCTTAATCCAAGTTATAAAACAGCTTTAGGCTGCATTTGGATGTTGAGCTGAGCTCAGTTGAGCTCAATTCTTTATGAATAGTAGTAAGTTGAGTTGTGGAGGCAGTTATGTGGGACCCATCTAAACTGAGTTTAAAGTGTGTTTGGATGTTATGGTGAGTTTAGTACTTTTTATGGGAAGTTGAAAAAGGTTGTGGGTCCCACGTAAAAAAATGTGTTAAGTTGAAAAAGGTTGTGGGTCCCACGTGTAAGGAGGTTTTGAGTTAAGATGAGTTTAGTAATTTGAGAGTTAGGTGTTTGAATGTTAGACTCAGCTTAAAATTAGACTGAGCTCAGCTGAATCTTGCAACCAAACGCAGTCTAAGTTGGCCATACACTAGTTGAAGTATTCGCCTGTTGTAAAACATAATGCAAATCATTTTAATCATGCATGAGACATAGAATCAATTAAGTTAAATCACCTCTTCCACAAGTCCATGTCTCCACCCTAGCCTATAACATCCAGGCATAGCTCCAATAGGTGTGTCCTCCTCGCCTGCAAGTTTCGTGGTGGCATGTTTAGATTATGCAAATCTAGACCGCTTTATGCATATAAGCACATGTGAGCACGAGAGAGAGAGAGAGATCCAAATCAGTACCGACCTTCATGAATAAAAAGTGGATAGACAAGGTTTGCCGGTGATAATTGCGTTTCTTGGAATGCTGCCCGCAGCACAGGCGACTTGCGGTTACGACGAGGGCGTCGATTCAATGGCTTATAAAACCAAAAACAATCCAAAGGAGTTAAGATCTTCAGTAACAAAGCTCTATCCACAATACAAACCCATCAAAGCTCAAATTGAACTTATCAACATTTCACAATGAATCCATTATTTTGACAGTCCAAAACTTCCAAACCTACTTCAGTTACCCAAAATATGTCCATATGATTGGGAACAAGGTTATTGAAATGACAATCTAGTTCTAATACTCACAAGGGAATGGACCACAGGAGTTCCGGTCGGTGCTGCCGGCTTGGGTGGAATGGGAGGGGCTTCGGGCACCTTCCCGGCCACAATAGCAGCTTCGCATTCCGCATCACTCAACCCCATCTTCTTAATTGGTCCATCCTGCCTCTCACTCGCTCTTACAACCAAAAAACGTGGCGGTAGAGCCTTTATTGCGGTCTTCACGCAATTGAGCTTTGAATTCGTTGACGCTTTAAGTCCGACATAGTTCTGGAAATCCAAACCCTTAATCCCTTGGACATTACAAGATACATTAACGATAATCGAAGCCATAGTTATCCCAGTACTCTCTCAGGAACCAAAGGTCTGCACGATGTACGCACGCAAAACGGCAACACGGATCAAATTAGAAACTCCGGATATGAAATAAAACAAGAATTTTCTTCAATTTCCATCTGTTTGAGTGCTGAGAAATCGTAGGAAAAATGAAAGAAAACCGAGCCAAAAAGTTGTCTCATGCTCAAGAAAATTTCCTCCTTCCTATCTTTCTTAGCAGCCAAACAAATCATAAGATTTTGCCGAGAAACAGGAGGGAAGTAGTGATCGGAGCAAGAATCTTTACCTTTTTGTAAGAAGCCGCAGAAAATGAGAAGAGTGAGAAATAACAAAGACGGGGGCCTTATCGGTGGCGAAATCAGGGAAGCCTATGAGAACTGAGAAGACGACAGTCCGCAAAAGAGAACGGCATAGCTGGCATGTGATTATATCCACTTTTTTTTTTTTTTTTTTAACTTGTTTTTTTAACATGTGAATATCCTTGATATAATGATCGATATAGTAGCAATTACCGTATAATTATTTTAATAAAAAGTTAGTCTATTATTAAAAAATAGATATTTTTAATTTTATATTTATTTATTTATTAAAAAATAATTATATGAAAGTTGTAAATTACAAATATTATTTCTCTTTATACAAAAAAAAAAAAAAATTAATCCGCTTGTAATAACTTTGAGGAGAAAAAAAATAGGATTAACTGGCAATAGTCAATGCCATTTATTTAAGAACAATGCTTGGGCAAAAAGAAAACCAACGAAAAATTGTATCAATAATGTAATTTTTAAAAGTATTTTTTATGTATTTAAAAAAAATAAAAAAACACAATATTAAAATAAAAAAGTAAACACAAATCCTAAAAAATAATCCGTACAAATGATACGTACACTTTGTTGGTGTACCTATAATTTCCCTTTATTTAATTAAATTCAAAAATAATTTATAATTTGTCTTATTAAAGTTAAGTTAGGGTTTATTTGGAAAGTAAGATGAGATGAGAATTTTGTATATAGTAGTAAAATAATTTGTAAATAATAGTAAAATTATTTGACTTAAGATGTTTTATTGGAGTTTAGAAAATGAGAGAAATTTTTTAATAAAAACATAATAAAAATAAAATATTGTTAGAATATAATTTTTGTTTTGAAATTTGAAAATGTTTTTTATATTTGTTTCGTTTAGAAGTTTGAGAAAGTTGTAATGATTAGATATTGATTAGATAAAAAAGTTAAATATTTGAAACTGAAAAATATTTGTATTTAAGTGATGTTTAAGCTGGAAAATTATGAAAGATTTTGACATGAAATGAGATGCGATCGTCTTACATCCCAAAGAAGCTCTTATTCTCTATTCTTATTAATTAAAATTTTTATTCCATATAATTTTAAGAAATATCAACTTCGACTCTTAGATCTTCCCTCAAAATTTCATCGACAAATTATTAATTTCATCACGTTAATAACTTAATATTAATAAAAACTTGACACGTGTCATTTGATAGGCGGGTGTATTTATCAATATTTTGAATACCGTACCGGATGGCATACAGGTCAAGGCACTGGAACGAAATATTTCAGTACCGGTATCGTTCCGGGATAGTCGATATATAAATAAATTATATTCCAAAATTATATTCCAAAATAATAGTCTATATACAAATAAATTATATATAAATACATATATATTATAAATAGTCTAATCTGAATTGGGGGTCAAAAAATAAGCTTGTAGTTTGAAAAAATGAAAAATAAAATAAAATTAAAGGTCGAAATATTGGCCGGTACAGGCCGGTACGAAACACCTAGGATATCTGTATCGGCCACTGGGCCGATACGAAAAATTTCGATCTTACCAGCCAATACGGTATGAAATTTAAAACACTAGTATTTATTTATCCCTTGTAGTATGCCTGCGATTCTTAAAGTTGATTTACTTAACAAGAAGGATTTGAGAATGTTCAAGTCAAGTCGTGATTGAGATAGCCTGCTGAATCCCATAGAAAAATAAGTTACGGGAGCCGGCCCCTGGTTTCTTTCTTCTTCTTTTTTTTGTTTTTTTTTTCCTTTTTGTCAAGCAATAGAGATCTCCGAGCGTGGAACTCAGCTTGGAGATCTAGGTGGGAGGTAACTCGACCACACTAGGTGCAAGCGTGGAACTTGACTTAGAGAGATAGGCGGGGGAGATGGACTCGGCCACACTAGATGCGAGCGCTGAGCTTGACTTGGAGAGATAGGTGGATAAGTGCTCCCGTGCTATGTGTGAGCGTGGAGCTCGAGAAGACCTGCAAAATTTGTAGTAAGGGCCTTTAAGGATGCAAACATTTGAACATTTATTGTTTGCAAAGAGTGTGCATTTTTGTGATCGTGTTAGTTTTAATGTCACTGTTTGTTTGTAGTAACCCGTGCTAAGTGGTCAAGGAACCCATTGACCCCCTAGGTCCACCTTAGGTAGTTACCAAACCTGTTGACTTATTCCCAAAAGAAACCCGTGCAAGGCGATTGTGATACTAGTGTAAACACTCGACGTTTGCTGGAGAAGATATTGTGTTAACATTGCTGTCCACATGCGAGCACGGAGCTCGACTTGGATAAGCAAGCAGGATATGTGCTCGACCACGCTGGGTGGCGAGGAGATATGGGACACTTAGAAAAGGTGTTCCCTCCTATGTTTGTCGGGTGCAAGCTTGAAGCATCAGTTTACATAACTAGGTGGGAGATGTGCTCGACTGCTCTGGGTGGCAAAAAGAGATGGGACACTTAGGAGAGGGGTTCCATTCTTTGATCGCCAAGTGCGAATGCAAAGCATCGGCTTTGCGGAAGGAGATGCTCAAGTGGAGTTAGACCCGAATGGAGATATGCCCATCGTATTGAGCAAGGCTAACCCGACTGCTCGAGTATGGTCGAACTCGGCAGGAGTGGAGCCCTACTATACTATTGCAGTAGGAGACGGAGCTCGACCACATTGATGTGACAGGAGATAGAGCTCGACCATGCTATTGGGTGGGAGACGGAGCTTGATCACGTTGTTGCGGTGGGAGACAGAGGTCGATCGCGCTGCTCTCACGGGAGACAAAGCTTGACCGCGCTACTAAGGTGAAAGACAGAGCTCGACTGCATTGCTTTGGCAGGAGGCAGAGCTCGATCGTGCTACTAGGGTGGAAGAAAGAGCTTGACCACACTGCTATGATGGGAGATAGAGCTCGACTGTGATGTTGCGAAAAGAGACAGAGCTTGACCGTGCTTCTGCGACGGGAGACAGAGCTCAACTGCAATGTTGCGATGGGAGACAGAGCTTGATCGCAGTTCTAGGGCAGGATATAGAGCTTGAACTTGCTGCTAGGGCAAGAGACGGAGCTTAACCATGTTGTTGCGACAAGAGGCAGAGCTCGACAGTGCCAAGTGTAAAAAAAAAAACCAAACAGATCAGTGTATATGATCCAAATTATAAGTTTGAGACATACGAACCTGAGCTATTTTCCTAGAATGTGGTGAAGGCTTGGGGTGAAAAGGGTGAGGCCCGTGGGTAGCCATGCCTTGGCCATGATGAAGATCCGGGGTGTCTGCTATATTGAGCGGTCTACTCTGATAAAGACAGACCAAAACAGTGCCAGAAAAGGGTTTTGTAGTTGACATTTCACATTATGTGGGTGGTTTTCAGCAAAGTATGTTCCCGAGACGTGTAGCCACTGGGACTCTCATGTAACTTCGAAGAGTTATGTAGAGAGAACCTCTAAAAACCAAATTCATTAGTAAAAATGAAATTCAAATAGCAAGTTTGGGAGAAATAAACCAGAGTGATTTAGTTGTTGCTTCCAATTTTTGCTTGATTGAGATCGTCCATTGTCCATTTTTTTTTCTTTGTTTGAATGAATCGGGACTTTTGTGTATGTAGTCTAGGTACCTGTTTAAGGGATGCAAGGTGCATGTTGCATGGGAAGGTTGCACGTAGATGGGATGAACTCCCATGGCGGGAGAGGGTCTGCAAGTAGATTGTGGGCGAGTCAAGGACCTTGCACACCATGTTGGTGACGGGATACCATGGGCGAGTAGCATGCTGTGGCCGAGCACTTGTGGTTGAGCAGCTTGTGTCGGGCCATTGTGTATGGTCGAGTAACTCCATGTGGTCGTGATAAATAACTATGTATGGTCGTGAAACTTCCTATGGTCGAGGCACAGACATACTGCATGCCTCATGCAACGTGCTTGTGGCCGAGGAACCCCTAAGGGTGGCGAGAAGCCTCCTTTATGAAGATGGCGAGGAGCTTTTTCCTTAATGGTGGAGAAGAAGTTTTGTGATGAGGACCACCTCTTTGCTCGCTCTGAGGCAACGAGATGCTTATGCTTGGTAGTCGGTGGTGCGCGTTGTTTGCCGATGGTGCATGATACATGCACGGTGGGTGAAGTTTTATGTGCATGCATAGTGTATGCAACATTGCATGGGATGGGGCTAGCAAGAGGTCGCCTGCCATGTGGGTTAGTGGGCACTATGCCTGCCATGTGTAGCCGTTGGGAGCACGTCACCGTGCACCCTAAGGCCCTTGTGTGTGTTGTCGAGGGTGGGACCAAGCCTGTGGAATGTCATGGCATTGATAGGGATGCCACCTAGTGGCAAGGAGAGCCACTCGGTGGCTAGGAGAGCAATGCAACTCAGTGGTGAGGAGAGCAACGCCCCTCAGTTTGAGGAGATGCACTCGGTAGCGGGCTGCATGTTCTCCACCAAGTGGCATGTTCTGCCCAGTCCGACAAACACTATGTTCCTGGACTTGCCTTAGGGTCAGGTCTACCACATTGGTAGTAGAAATCGTCAACAGTGTGAGTGGTGGCTGTCGGTTGCCTCATCGGCTCGTGGTTTGCTGGTGAAGTGGTCATCGATCGTGTGCTTATATTTTGCATGGCGTGCATCGCCTCCATGGTCGGGGACCACTATGGCGGCGATAGAAAATGCCAGTGATCCACGTGGTGGCTGCTGACACCTTCCCTGGGCTTGCGGGTGGCCACCACAAGCCTCCTCGGTGCAGGGTGACGTGCACCTGCTACCCGTATTGTGCATGGCCTTCGTGGTCAGAGATTGGCACAGTGGGGACAGAAAACGCTTGTGGTCCACGTGGTGGTCGGCGACACCTCTGTCAGGCCCATGGCTGGTGTGCGAGGACCTCCTTATCGTGCACCCATCTTGCATTGTGCATGCCATGCACGGTTGGGATGCCCCTTGGTGCACTACGGCCTTTAAGTGCATAGTGCATGTCCGGGTACTAGGTTCTCACCTTTGTCTTCCTAGCAATACTCTTAATAAAAGTGAGAGATGGAAAGTCGAGAACACTTATCTGAGAGGAAGTTTATCTGCTCATTTAGAGATGTTTTAGTAAGCCAGAACATCATCCTTTCCCCCCTTCCGGTGTAGAAAATAAATAGATCTCATAGATGACACCAACTGTTAAGGACGTAAATCTCCACATAGGACGAAACTGGAGAAAGAGTCATCTCATAGATGACACCAACTGTACATACGGTGTCCGTATGTACATCCATAACAGTAAATAGAAAGTAAATACAACAAGTCTAAATAAAGAGAGATACACAGATTTACGTGATTCGACACAGGATCTCTGTCCACGAATTGTTTGGAGGGGAAATCCACTATGAAATAAGGAATTTACAGTCTCTCATGGTTTTTCTCTCTTATCTCATAGTACAATGGGGTCGGGACCCTTTTAGCCCAGAGCAGATAAAAAATGGCATCTCATCTCCTATTGTTGAAGAAGAAGATGATTCCCCTCTCGGATCTTAGATCCCATGTAGAGCATATCAGCCTTATGTCACCTCAACATCCCCTTTTGCGTGTCTGACCCTCTTCCTCTCTTTCTCCTTTTTTTTATCATTTTTCTCTTATGTGTCTGACTTCTCCTTTTATCTTGTCCCCTCCTTGTCTTTTCCTTTCTTTGTCTTCCTTTCTTACTTTTGTCCTTTTCTCCCTCTTGCATCCTGATGGTGTTCTTCTAGTGGATTGAACCCTCCATCTTCGGCTTGGTATATTTATCCCTTGTACTCATCGTGATGGTACTACGCCACTAAATGGGGTTGCGTGTCTCACATTATTTGTAAGCAATTATAGTGCATGTTTGTTTTCCCTTTCCGTTTTGCCCTTACTTTTCCCCTCACGTTTAGTTTTATAAAACTTTCTATTCATATGTGTTTTGATTGACCTTGCTTTTTCCCTCACATCCAAGCTTTTTTAATCCTTTTCTCTACCCATGCATTTGGAATGTGCATAGATTTTCAAAAGCTCAGGTCCCTCTCTCAGTAACTGCTAGTGCCACGCCTAAAAGCTGTCTCATTGTGCATCCAACATGGTCCAAGAAATAACATTCCGAATGCATCAGACATCTCAGTTGTGTTGTTCCTTTCTAAACCTAGATTAATCGGATGCTACTAAACTTACAACATATATATTTTTTTGTCATTTATAAAAGATTCCATACATTTATAAAATCACCAAATGCTTTATTAAAAAGAAATCTCTAAGAAACATACATTTATTCCATAGCACTTATTAAAATAAAATAGTTTGTCATGTGCTATATATCATGGAAACCTAAATCATTTAAATGTAAAATTAAAAATAAAAATATGTGCTCAATGCCTCAAGCCTCATTTAGGGTTAGCGACCATTGCGATCAATAATTCTTCTCGTAGGTAGCAGATAAGAACGAAACCTCATGAATGAGTCATTACTAGGTGCACCACCAGTTATGCATTCTGGCGTTGTCATCTGCCCCAACCTCATGGTATCATCCTAACCTCATATGGCCCATTTATTAACCTTATCAATCACATGCAATCATACATTTCATTTTCTTTTCTTTAACCTTTCCTTACCTTTCATTCTTTAAAATAAGTAATCATACTATATAGTATTCTGTCACACATCAGTGATGCAAATCCTAAGACCATGTAATATCTTCCATCATAAATAGGGTTCATGAAAAGGAGCTATCAATGAAGGCTCATACATACATACATATATATATATATATATATATATATATATATATATCCTTGTAAACCTTTCTACATATATACTTGAAAAAGAAACTTTATAGTTTAACATAAAGCGATGTCTAGAAGAACACAATTATAGTCACTCACCTTGGTCCTTGTGCAATTTAGCTAATTGTGAGTGTCTCTAATCTTTAAACTGAATTTATAATGGTTTAGGCAATAAAGTAAGCTTCCTTAACTATTAAACATTATGCGTGATATGTTCCATGCATGGAAATCTCGGGATTTCTAAATCCCTTGGCTGTTTTTGTCCTCACCTACCTTGCTGGCCTATTACTATGTTTACTAGGTACACTGCCCATCAAGCACTTGCTTGCTCAGTCTAGTGTTCACTGAGTAACGGCTCACTCGATTTAGTGCTCACCAAGCACTTGTTTGCTCGATTTAGTGCTTATCGAGCACTTGTTTGCTTTGTTTATTGCTCGCCAAGCACTTTGCTTGGTTCATGCAGTGGTCACCTTACTCGCAAACTCTTTCTCGCCTTACTTTCATACTCTACCTCGTTGCTCGCCTAACCTCGATCTCTTATTATGTTGCTTGCACAATCTTGCTCTCCTTCCCCTGTTACACCACTAAACCCAAACCTAAGTTCCTTGTGTTACAAACCCTAACTTGAATCATTATACAGTTCAAAACTACTCCTATGCTAAGTGAAATACCTACCATCCAAAACCATTAATGGACTATGCATACTAGACTCTCATGCACATCAATCATGCATGTTGGTTAACCCTAATCTCATATGAACTCTCTTTCCTTTCGGTTTATGCAAATATGTCATGCTATGCTTATGGATTTAATGCATGTGGTGAGGGAAATTGCATTTACCTAGAGCAAACCAGAAACACCCAAGGAAGGGGTGACGAAAAGAGTTAGGGTTTGAAACCCTAATTCCGTGAGGCTTGAAAACTAGTTAGAGGCAGCTCAAACTAATCGGCAGCTCAAACTAATCTCAATGGCTATGAAATAGAGTGCATGTGGTTAAGAGATATGGTGTCGTGATGATGGTGTTGGTGGTGGTTGATGATTCGCACGGTATGGATGTATGTGTGAGAGCATAGGCATGCAGCGGTTCAACCCGTTGCATGTGTGCGAGAGGGTGTTTGTAACAAAGGGGCTTATCGACAACAAAGGTGGTGCACGACGTGGAAGGGTTAGGGGTATGGTGATCGAATGAGTGATGTATAGAATTGTTTGGGGAAGCAAGGTGGTGGCACAAACTTGGGGTAGCAAGGTGTATAAATCGTCCCATTGGGTCTATAAATAGAGTTTGGAGGGCAATGCTATAAATTCCGTTCTGGTGATCATTATGATTTAAGCATTGGAATGAAATATTTCAATACCAGTGCGTTTCGGTGTACCATTTCTGGATTAGCTATATAGATATATATATATATATATATATGAATTGAATATCCCTAAAATGAATACACATTGAAAACATTAAAATAAAGGTATAGATATTGGTGTTAAAGGATAATATTAAACAAATCACAAACGTGAGTTGAGACAAAAAAATAAAAAGATAGAAAAAATAAAAAGAAATTATTAAAAATAATGAGATTAAAAAAAAGAGAATGAAGGGACATATTTAAAGTTACAATAAATTCAATTATATAAATACCTTTAGATTTTTAAATTCCATGAATGCCATCCACATTTGAAGTTTACAAAAATGCTATCCAAATTCAAGAAAGTTAAAAAATTACCATTAAAATATACTGGCTAGAATATTGACTAGAATTGGACGAAATTTAGGACAAAACAAAATGAGAATGTATATGTATCGAGTACTACACTTATTGCTAGAGTGGAACTAGAGGTGTAGTGCAAGTAGGTTTCGGTATAATCAAGATGGCTTAGTTCCACGAGCTATCAATTGGCTTGGTGAGCATAGTCCTTGGGCTTGGTCACCCTCCATTGGGCCTAGTGGGCTCGTGTCTAGTGCACTTGGGCCTAATTTTGGATCTATCCCAATTTCACTTCCTAAAAATGGAAACCCTAATTCTAGTGTAACCCTAACTTTTCTAGATTAGAAATCTCGAAGGTTCTAGGCGTTCACCTAGACCAGGTTTTTTGCCTAGAATCTTTACTCAACTATTCTAAGGTTGGGGGTCTATACATGTAATGATGCACGCCTCTTGAGTCTCAAGAGCATCCTCATCAATCTCCCTTGGTGTCAAAGCATAAACCCTCACCTCCACAGCTTGCCTTTGGCCTCCCTATCTTTCTATGGGGCCGGTCCTCCCTCCTTGTACTGCTCACGAACATTCCTTGGTTTAATGCCCAATTGGCTGCACCTATAACATGAGCTTGAGGCTTAATGACATTATTCTTCATGGGACCTATTGCAGTGGCCAAACACAGGTACTTTGCCTCCTATGCATACCCCGGGAGTAACTTGTGGTTGCACCTTAGTCCTGGACACAAACTTTTGAGGTGACCCAAAATTGCTTCTTTCTCCCGTAAAGGTCCTTCATTTCTGGCTAGTCGTCACAATTGTTAGATTGTAGTGTTTGCGCTTTGTGATTGAGGCTACATTCACCAGTTTCTGAAAATCTTGTATTTGTAAACATGCCACTTGAGTTTTTATTTGCGGTTGTAAACCATCTTGAAACCGCTCTGCTCGCATCTCCTCCATTGAAATAAGATGAGTGGAAAATCTTCTTAATTCCATGAACTTGGCAGCATATTACTCAACCGTCATGCTGCCTTGGAACAAGTTGGAGAAATCCTTTGATTTCTGTTGTCTTCCTATGGTAGGAAAATATCGGTCATCATACTCCATCTTGAACATTTTTCAAGTAATGGCTTCCATGGACCCTAGTTCCATGACAAACAACTGTCTCTTGGCACTCCACCAGATCGTTGCTACTCCCTAGAGCAAATAGCTCGCGTAAAGCACTTTTTGGTCTTCCATGCAACCGCACATATCGAAAGTCCTTTCAATATCTATTATCCACTTCTCTGCCTTTGTTGATCCTTCATTTCCAAAGAACCCCAAGATATCGATAGGCCAAGAATTGTGTACATACAACCTTGCTGTTAGACACATGGGTGGTTAACCTGCTGCAGTTGTAGCTGCCATTGGACGTACTCTTGTTGTTGTTGTAGCACGTCCATTATACAATCTATCGCTCAAGTTACAACATGGTTTCCATCATCACGAGGATGATCTCCTGCATGATCACCCATGGTATTCCGTTACGTGGAACGCTCGATCGCACCATAATGAAACCTTACCTCACAAACCCAAGTCTATTACCTTCCCGTTTGAGTCTTGCCTACTCATTACATTTCAAACCTATAACGCTTAAGGATCCAAGTCTATCCTACTAAAGATCATGTCCTATTACTTTGGTACTATACCTAAGTGACATATGACTTTACCTAGAGTCATAAAAGCTCTTCTATGAAGTTGTGGTGCCTTTGGTCCTCAATATTTCCTTGGTGAGAAACAATAGTGCCTGGGATGCTAACTAGTCGACTAGATACCTCGTTTCTGCGAACAAGGTGTGCACCCAGTATAGTTGTAGGAGTGAACTTAACTTAATGGTATTTATAATACTATGGCTGTGCTGACACTGATCTTTGTGTCATGAAGCTCTTGAGTTCCTTGCTTCCTTTAAGACTTTAAAAATAAACACTTTACGATCCCAAAAGTGAGATGTTGACTCTTGTCCAATGCCTTTTAGACGACGGGGCTATCAATTACAGTCCTGACGTTCTTCTTACCTCTGTCTTTCTTGAATGAGAGTTATTCGATCTTGACCGTCCATTTGCCCTCTGGACTTGAAGAATTGTAGAGACCGAGGAATTGATGGGACAAGGAGTTCATGTCCTTGCAACTTGCCTTCAGTCCAATTCTGTAGTCCTTTCCCTAGTGAGGGTCTCCCATGTGGCGTTGTACCATACCTCTGAGGTTAGACGATATGGCTTGTAATGTCCATATTCTGACTTCCCTAGGCCTAGTCCGGATATGAATCTTTTGATGGAGCTTGTCCTCGCCTACAACTCCCCTTATACAGTCAGCACATCCTTTGATTGCCTAGTGTCGGGTGGACCTTCCTTTATCTCCCTGTGTTGTCCAGCATCTGTTGGGCCCTCTGCAACTTACTTCTTGACCGACTGCATGTTGCTCACCCGGCTGCCTCATTGTCACTAGTATTTCGCCCGCAGGAGGGGATCTCTTCCTTTGCTTTGACGCAATCCTCACATTCTTTCTCGGTGCCTCAAGCCTTATTGTCATTGTCATTCCTGAAAGCTTTAAATAAAAGCATTCATTTCTTCAACTTTGAAGCATTAAGTATTCATTTCTTAACCTCATCTTTAATAGTTTTTACACACTATTAATCCTCGTGTGTCAGAGTTGGCATCCATTGCAATTAGAGTTGGCATCCATTGCGATCAATGGTTCTTCTAGTAGCTAGTAGATAAGAACGAAATTTAAAAAAATGGATCATCACTAGGTGCACTGCTAGCGTTGCAGTCTGACATTGCAATTACTTACAATTAAAATCACTTACAATTACTTTCATCATAGATAGGGTTTATAAAAAAGGCTTCCAACAATGGCTCATACATATATATATATATATATATATATATATATATATATTCCTTTATAACATTTGCTATACATTTATAGTTGCAAATGACCATACAATTTACATAAAGTGATGTGTGAAGAACATGATCATAATCAATTACCTCATTCCTCGTGTAAATTACGCTAACAGCTCATGTCCCAAGCTTCAAATCGAACCTATAATATTTAGGCAATAGTATAAGCCTTCTTAATCGTTAAAGATTGTAAAATATGTCATGCACTGAACCTTGTGATAACTAGGTTATTTGGCTACTAATGTTTCCTACCCTACCTTGCCCACCCAAACCTTGCTCGCCTAAAACTTTCCTCGCTTAACCCATTGCTCGCTTGACACATTTGCTTGCTGAACTCCTTGCTTGCCTATCACCTTGCTCACATTTCCTCTCCCAACCTAATTTTTCATCACTCAAATAACATAAATCTCGGTTTCCTAACAGTGAAACTCTGCTCCTACTACAACATTTACAGTAACTTTTCGCTCTTCACACCCCTTCCCAAATCTCTAATCCTAGATCTTAACGTCTACCTAAGGGTCTGTATTCGAAGGAAGATTGGAAACATGTGAATATGAGAGGACATATGAAAACTTACCACAGTGGTGTTTGTAGACGTGGGTGAAGATGCAACGGCTTTCCTTCTATCATCTTTTTAGGTTTCGTTGGTTGAGTGATGTTTGGGAAATATCTAAAGGCACGTTAACAAGGTGGTTCAGTATGGTAGGGATGTGTTAGGACAGTGCATGTCCTTCTCTGTTTTTGGTTAACAAGAGCACATGCGGAGTGATCTCTATGTGTTACTTACATGTGTTGCGGGTAGCGTGATGCAAAAGACTTACCGATGGGTCCTTGAGTGGCATACGAATGAATTTTATCGATGCTTGAATGCGGCGACTTTGCAGTGAAATCACAAGGTCGAGCTATGAGCAATCTTAGTAAACCTCGCAGCATTGTGAGTTTTCTCGTGTGATGAAAACGGTCTGTAGGTCACATTCGAGGCACGATTTCTGGCAATTAGCAATAGCGAGACGAAGATGAAGATGAAAGTGAAATGACTATAAAGATACTGGAACTGATCCACGGAGGAGATAGATATGTATTTATAGGATGAAAGCTTAACTAGATGTGTGGTGTTAGACATCCCGTGTGTTACGTTAGTGTAATTTCCCTTACAACTAGGTAAAGGCATCTAAGCTGGTCCCGCTTGAGTTCAATGCTCAGGTCACTGCTTGGGTCACAGTTTGGGCTTTTCTAGGAATCTTAAGTCTTATCCTCAATTTCTAAACTATTCTCTAAGCCACTATTATCTCTACTTAACTATAAATTTCAGAAATTTACACACTAACTTCTCTAAGTGTTCGAATTCTAATCCTCTTTTTCTAACTAATCCTATAAATAATACTAATTCTAATTTAGATATAAGATATCTATGTCAACCAAGACAACCAATCATACAATATACTATTCTAATTATTATTTGTAAATAACAGAGCATGTCATCCTTATGTATATATTCCCAATCCGTGGCAACATGCAGAAACATAATCTTCAAGATTTGTTAACCCTAACTCACAGGGTCAACAATGCGTATCGACCAATGAGGAAAAGTGAAAGACAAGTTTTGGTATTACATACACAATTCAAGTCCATACTCATGTTATTTACGTATGTAATTATAATATGTAATTATAAGCATGTATGTTTTCAAGAGAACCCTATGTTTATATTATGTCTATTGTATGATGTGTTGTTTAGTAAGTATTCAACTCATGTTTTGCATGTTTTTATGTTTTAACCACCCCAAGTGATGATTTTTATAAGGATGGAACTACAAGGTGGGACTTGCCCTAGGCAAGCGAGGCATGGGCCTAGGTAGTTATGACCTACTCAGTTTTGTGAATTTCAATATCAATAGTTATTTTGTTAGGAATATGAGACTTGCTTGATTTCCAAAAGTGTTTTCACAGATTCTCTTTTATATTTTTAGTATTTTAATAAAAAAAGACTATTATTTTATGGAATCTTCTGTATATGGCGCTTCATTAAGAAGAAAATTTTAAAGGCAATGTTAGTTGCATTTTGGTTCCCCTAGATTTTTAAAAATGACATTATTCTTAACCCTACTGTACCTAAGTGTTACAATCCCATCCATTTTAGTCGTAGTTACAATCAACTTTTTCACTCTCTTCTCAATGTCTCAAGGGATTGCTAGTATTGTAGTAGTCATACCATCTTCCACGGTCGTTGTTTCATAACTTAGTTTCTTTTTATCATCAGCTAAAAAATCCTTGCTAATTTTGTACCACACACAATCATTCAAATGTGCAATCAAAATTGATGTGCATTACTTCTTAGAGTGACAAACAAACTACTCTTCACAATGGTGGCACCTTGCTTGCAGATTATCATAATCATTGTCCACTCTTGTGAAATGGTCCCATGTCCACGATCTTCTCTTATTAGGTTGTGGTGGTTGACCATGATGTACTTCTATTTCATTCGGTGCAGGTGCTCAACTACTTGCACAAGTAGCTGTAGACATAAGTGTAACGGTGGATGTCTGTGACACTCCAATATTTGAGCTAGGATTTAAAGACTATTAGGTCACCTTTGGGCCTGAGTAAATAGAGGAAACATTGGATTAAAGGCCCATTAGTTAAGTTTTTGTGATTAAAACTTGTCACTTTGTGGATCTAAATTGGCTTCTCTATAACCTAGTCTTGAACTTTTGTAATTTGTCGCCTATGCTGTGATACCCTGCTCCTTCATTCTTAAGTACGCTTCTTCTTTCTAATGTACGTTCCTTCTTTATGACTTAAGCAAATCCTGAGGGCAGATATTATGTAAATTGTATGCCCCTTCTATCTAGCGACTGCGAGCCTTGTCAGGCATGCCGAACCATGATGGCGTGTTTCGAAGGATATCGTACGACTTCTAGGGCACGCCCAGTGTTTTAAATGTGCTGAAAATATTTATAAAGAGTATTTCTTGTGTTGTTGAACTAAGTTTGATTTCAAATACGACAATTATAACATTCTTGAAGAGCTCTAAAAATATTATAATTGTCAGAAATCATTTTAATATTAATTATTAAAATGATTCCAATAATTTAAAATATTATGGGATTTAAATTATGTTGAAAGTTTTAATTAATTTAATGGTTTTATTCTCTTAAATATATTAAATAAGACTTCATCATTTTATTAATGATGAAGAAAAATTATTTTATAAACTAAAATTAGTTTAAAATAATATTTACATTAATTCCTCTAAGTGCTTTTAATTAAGTTAACGTTTACGCATTTTCAAATTAGTGTTTTAATCCCTAGTCGTTAGATCGTTGTGTACACCCCAAGACGAAGGGACTAGATTATAAATCCAGACCCTCTCTCTTTCCCCCTCACTTTCCCTAGCCCCCTCTCTCTCCTCCCTCTCTCCTTCGGCGTACGTAGTACGCAGCGTGCCTCTCTTCACGCCGAAGCCTCCAATGCATAGCCCAGCGCCGCCGTGCGCCGGTGAACGTCACCTCCACCACCAACGGCTTGCTCCCACTCCGGCAAGCCTCCCTAGCCCAGCCTCTCTCCCTCACGCTCCCTTTTCTTCTCCGCTGGAAGTGCAAAGCTCGAATGGGCTTGTTGTCCTTATCGCCGCCGTGCGCCGTCCTCCGGTGCCACCACCTCCACGACAGCTTCCTTTGCCACCGGCCACCACCCTCCAGCAAAACCAGCACCTCCCATGCAGCCACCTTCCCCCTCCGTCGCACACATGCACGTACGAGGAGACCCACGCACGGCTTCACCGTGCGCGGCCTCTAGAGCCGCAGTACGCGGCACCCACGGACACCTAGAGACACCATGGCTCTTCCCTGAGCTCCTCCAAGTCAGCCAAGCTCTCCACCCCTCTCAAGCCTCTCACTCATGCACGGCTTCTCCCTCTCTCCAACGCACGGGTTGCACCTCTCCACCGCCGTGCGCAGCCACCCACGGCTGGTAACTGCCACCTTGAGCCTCCTTAGGCCGCCATCAAGCCAACCCAACCTCCCACGGCCCCCTACCACCCACGCATGCACACTCTCTCTCACTCTCCCACGGCCTCTCATCCACTTCACGGCCTTGAACCGCCACTGTGAGCCACCATGGCACCACCCCAGTGCCACCAGGAGCTCCACCAGCAACCCCTCAGCCTAACCCTAGGTCCAAACCACCACTTTGAGTGATGGGTAGTCACTGCACGTGATGGATAGCCACTGCGCGTGGCTGACTGCCACTGTACACGGCTAGATCCACCGTGTTACGCTCCTTGCCACCATCACAAGGTCACCACGAGCCCTTCTAAGATTACACCTAGCTATCCAAATGCCTAAACAGTTAACGTACGTGGGCTAGCCACCACGTACGATACTTCCGACATCATCGGCTGTGACAGTCAACGAGCAACGCACGGGTTATCCCGTCGATGGTATAACCCTCTATTCCTCGTTATTTATGTTAGATATTGATTAGTTGACTAGGTTGTGGACTGTGCTGTTGGTATTTGTGGTATTGTGATGTGGCGCTATGTGATGAAGTGTTGGGCATATATGTGTTGGGTGGAGATGTGTTGTGCCGTATAGGGTACTGTGAAGTGTTGGGCATAATTGGGAAGTGTGCTGTGAAGTGTTGTGGACTGTGCCGTGTAGTGTGGTTGTGGAGTATGTGTTGTATTGGTGACGTGGCAGATGGAATGAGAATAGTACACGCTGGGTGTACTTTGTGTGTGGCGTAATGTGAGACAATGAGAGTATATGTAAAATATACCCTCCTGGCGTAGTGTGGAACGGGAATAGTACACGCTGAGTGTACTCTGTGTGGAGGTATGGTATATGAAGGGAGTACATGTGGAATGTACTCCGTATGATGGGGTGATGCACCATGTGGCGATTATGCCATAATGGTGATGTGGCGTAATGCATGTGAATGGAGTACACGTGGAGTGTACTCCATGTGGTGGAGTGATGCACCATATGGCGGGTATGCCATGATGGTGAAATAGCGTGGTGTATGTGAATGGAGTACACGTGGAGTGTACGGAGTGTACTCCATGTGGTGGAGTGATGCACCATATGGCGGGTACGCTATAATGGTAATGTGGCGTGATGTGTATGAATGGAGTACATGTGGAATGTACTTCGTATGGCGGAGTGATACACCATGTGGCGGATATGCCATAATGGTGATGTAGCGTATGTAAAGGGAGTACACGTGGAGTGTACTCCATGTGATGGAGTGATGTACCATATGGCGGGTATGCCATAGTGGTGATGTGGCGTAGTATGTATGAAGGGAGTACGTATGGGATGTACTCCATGAGATACAGTGATTATGGACGTGGAACGTGATGAGTAGAGTCGAGAACTGTGGAACAATGTCCCGGAGTAATTAAGGTGAAGCCTATAGTCTAAGGTGACAAGTGTCTGTGTTTGACTTACGGCTGGGAATAAGGATGAAGAAGCGAAATAAGTATAAGAGTACGCAACGGAAGCATGACTGGGCAACGTCACCTCGTGACGTGGTTACTGACAGTCGTGTTTGCCATGTGGTGAAGTGATAGGGTATGAATGGTGTAATGCGAATGTGACAAGATGTCAAGATGTGTCGGGAGTACATAAGGAATCGTACTCATGATGAGTTAGGAATTTATGTACCAGAATGTTGGGTAACGCAACAAGGTCACAGTGTAGCTTGGGAATAGTCTCGAGCTGTATGACGTGGCATAAGACATGGTTATGATTGGAGTCTTGTCGTGTTAAGTGTTGGGATGAGCTGTCAAAGGAACGGGTAGCATGAGGAGTCATGCTAGCCGGGTTAAGAGAAGGAGAGTGTTCCAAGTGTAGTAAGGAACACGTAAATAGAAGGAGAGTGTTCCAAGTGTAGTGTAGCTTAAGCTTTCTAAGTTTAAGTTGCTTATGTACTAGATAGAGAATGACGTTAAGATATGTGTATGCATGTAGGTTGCCATCTGACAAGCAAATGAATGGACTGCATGATATGCAAGTAGCATGGAGTCCAGGTAAGTGTTACGTTCATACTCTTCTAGAGTTTTCCAAGATACAAGAAACGCTTTTCCTTTAAGATGCTTACGAAAAGAAACGAAAGACGCTTTAAGGAAGAAAATGCTAAGTGTTCAAAGGTATAAGTATGTACGGCCCCTCCTTGGCAGCCCCTTTTTACGCAACCAAAGTATTAATTATACGCATGTGAATGGATGACTATACGTTGTATCTATTGTATGTATTTTCTAAGAAAATCTATAAACTGATGAAAATGCATGAAAGGCATGACAACAGATGCTTTTATGGATCCTACGAACCGACGCTTTCATGTGCGCCACGAGGTGATGCTTGTGGATGCCATGATTGACGACGTTCAAGATGATTCTTATGGATGCCATGAAAGCTGACGTTTAAGCTCATGTATGTTCTTAAATGAAGTTTTTCACGAACGAACTGTTAAAGAAAGGATATGACTGAAATGAACTGAAAAAGGAAAAGATGATTTTTGGGCTTACGCCCCAAACGATGTTTTCCCATGAAAAGAAATGTTTTCTCATGAAAGGACTGTTAAAGGAAAGAATGAACTGAATGAAAGCTCTAGCTCTTTCGAGCTAACATGAACGAACGAATGAAAATCAAAGAAATACATGAAAGCATAAAATGTATGAAGATACGTAACGGCCACATGAATGAATGAAAATGGTACCAATGAATGGGCATATTGCAATGCCGGGTAAGTAGTACTGGAAGTGCACCCAGTGCTGCCCCCTATGAAATGGATTCCCAACCCATGGCCACGGGCCGAATCTGGGTCCAAAGGAAGACCGCTAACCCCAACACACGGGGCACAACAGTGTGTACAGGCCGATGAAAGCGATAAGAACAAATGGATGTATGCATGCATGTACGAACGCACGAATGCACGAACCTTTAAGAAATAAAGGTACTGACGGGGGACACGTTTTAAAGAAAGGAAGGCCTTTTGAAAGGAAAAACTCCATCCAGTGAAGTTTTCAAAAGAACGCACATATGCACGTAAGCATGCATGAACTCTTGAAGAAATGAAGGCACTGACGGGAGAAACGTTTTACAAAAAGGATGCCCATGTTTAAAAGAGAAAAACTCCGTCTAGTGACGTTTTCAAATGAACGCACGTAAGCACGTAGGCATGCACGTAATAGTATGTACGGATGATGAATGCATGAATGAAAACCTATATTGTTATATTTTAACTGTATGAAGTAATGCTTACGAGTCTTCGACTCATTTTAGTTTTTATGCATGTCCCTCCCCCTCACAGGAACTGCATGATCAGGACAGACACGGCCCATGGGGAAGAGCACGAAAGTCTAGGCACAAATTTTAAACGTACGAGAGGCCTTTTTATTTCAAGATTTATGTTTTCCGTTGTAAACCTCTTTTATTGTCAAAGCATATTTTAATTTATAAACGTGGAGTCTTGCACCCTGGGTATGCAAGTGAAAAGTTTTAAATCGGACGGTAATTCCTGTCGTCCTTTCTAAAAATATTTTGTAAAAAGTCCCACCACAAGGACGGGCGTTACATACGCATAGTAGTTTTATTATTGCTGATACTTTGTAAAAGTGTTTGTTAATTGGGGTATTGAAAACAACGTATTTACAGTGACAGTCGATAAAGCCAAAGCTAATGATGTTTATGTTAGAATTCTCAATTATGATTTTCAGTTAAGAAAACTCTTATTTGTTGGGGTAAATTATTTCATGTGCATTGTTGTGCCCATGTAACAAATTCGTTGGTGCAAGATGGGCTTGGCCAAATTGGAAACATTATCGATTGTGTCAGTGAATGAATCAAGTATTTGGTAGCATCTATGGAAGATTGGGACAATTCAGTGAAATTGCAAAACAATTGCAATTACCTTCTAGAAATTTGATATTGGATGTTCCCACTCGATAGAATAGCACTTACTTGATGTTGGTGACTGCTATAGAATTCAAGGAAGTGTTCACTAGGTTTCATGATAGGGATCAAAATTTTCAATGGATGCCTACTACTGAAGATTGGGTGACAGTTAAAAATGTCTATGATATTCTAGAGGTTTTCAATGAAGTGACCAACATTGTATCTGGAAGTGTCTATCCAACTTCTAATTTGTTTCTTCTTGAGGTATGGAGGATGAGAGAAGTATTGGCTACGAAGAGTGTGGATTGAAATAAATATATTCAAGCCATGGAAAAAAAGATGAATGAGAAATTTGAGAAATATTGGGATGAATGTAATTTGTTAATGGAGATAGCTACGATATTGGATCCAATATACAAAATGGTGTTGATAACGTTTTGTTTTCCCTTAGTTTGTCCCAAGTTTGAAACTTCTCAGAATATTGAGGTTGTTTTTAAATTTTTGCATGAGTTATATGATGAGTATGTCCAAGTTCATAATTCAATGACTATGGGCCAAATTGCGCAGAAAAATATTAATGTAGGTTCTTCGAGCAGCTCCACTAATGTTGTTGCATGAACTATGCAAGTGGGCGGTCAATGTTCCAATCTTTTGTTAGAAGTGTTGATACTTTCCAACCTATTAAGACAGACTTAGATGTATATTTAGAAGAGGGTGTTTACATATGTTGATGCTTTACAATGGTGGAAAGTCAATAATCTCAAATACAAAATCTTGTCTAAGATGGCATTGAACATATTAGCAGTTCCTATAAGCCCAGTTGCTTCAGAATCTACATTTAATGCTGGTGGTTGAGTTATCGATCTATATTGGGCATTCTTGTCAACTGAAACGGCTCAAATGCTACTATGTTGGGCATAATGGGTTAGAGCACGCCGTGGACTCCAGAAAGAACCAAAAGTAAGTATCACTTTCATGAACGTTTTCATTATTTTCTAAAATATAATGACATGTGATTAACTTCTTCTTTTTTTTCTTTTTTTTTGTAGGAGTTGGAATTGGCAGAAATTGTATTGCCATAGTTCAAGCTTATGGATGCTATGCAATGCAATACTTTTCTAGAACTATACATAATTCAAGCTTGAGTATGCAAGGGAGTAAAAATACTTTAAATGTTTTTAGAGTATATATGAAGGGTTCTTTCATATTATAAATTTATAATTTGAAACATGATATGAGGTTTGTCAAAGTTGGTTTCTATTAATTTGTGTTTTATTTATCAAACCTCCCTGGACATATTTACCAAGGTTAAATATTTTTGAGTAAAGAATGTAAGGAAGTAAAAACATCTAATAAATTCTTTTAGTCTATGTATTTAGGATTCTTTTAGACTCCAAAGTTTGATGTAGTTTAGAGTCTATATAAGTTTATTTCGTTTATCTTATATGTAATTTTTTTATTTCTCTAATTTGATTTATTAAGTCATATTAATAAAAGATTAGTAAATATATAACTTGAGTCGAGCCGACTCGGCACGAGCTCAAGTTAAGAGCTTGACTTACCAAGCCGAGCTCGAACTAAAACGAAGATATAAATTTCGAGCTCAAGCTCAAGTTTTTTGAGCTGTGCCGAGCTCAGCAATTCAAAAACTAACTTAATTACAACCATATCTCTCTCTCTCTCTCTCTCTCTCTCTCTCTCTCTCTCTCTCTCTCTCTCTCTCTCTCTCTCTCTCTCCACTCTCTTGGTGTAAGCCATATAGAACCGAGTAGTGTATATATTGGAAATATATAATACGAGACAACATGGTGTAGAGGGTTAATTACGAGTTTGATGTAAAATAGACCTCGAGCCTAGGTAGTACATATTACGGGTATACAATGTTCATGAATATTTCTCGAAAAAGTTATTTTAGGGTTAAGGGAATTTTAGGAAATATAGGTTATTTAGTATTTCAGGTTTTAATTACAAAGTACAGGTTCGATTCAAAATTTTACATAAGTTCCATGCCTATTTTATAGGTAATTGACTTAGCCCAAAAATATTGGATTAACGCTAGGAGGTAAATAGCATGATCATATCCTTACATGTATGTATGATAAATGACATGTCCTTTATAAAAGTATTATGCATGTATGCCATCCATTGAAAGCCTCTTTTTATGTACCTCAGTCATGATAAATTTATAAATGCCATAATTTTATACATAAGTTCCATGTTAGTTGCGTGACATATGCATTAAGATATTTTATAAAAATCCTTGATTTTATGTAAAGATTTATGCATTAAAATATTTATGAAAAGCCATGATTTTATGTTAGACTTATGCATCAAAATACTTATGATAAATCATGATTTTATATGAGAGTTATACATTAAAATATTTATGAAAAACCATGATTTTATGTAAAGAGTTATGCATAAATTTTTTATGAAGAAAATCATGATTTTTTGTGAGAAAACATGTATCACAACATTTCATGAAAGATTACGATTTCATTTTAAATTTATGATATGATAAGGCACAATTTCACTTGAAATCTATGAATGATAAGACAAGATATGACAAGAATGTATGCATGTATGATTATGATAAAGTATGACTGTTAAGATACGTAACGGCCTATGTTATGATATGAAGACGGTATCATATGTTTATGGGCACATTACATTGCCAGGTTGTAGACGTTGGTAGTACACTTAGTGTGTCTTCCTTATGTATGGATTCCACAACCCGTGTCCACTGACGGAATCAGAATCTACATTAATTCGCTAACCCAAACTCACGGGAGTTAACAATAAATACCAGCCTATGCCAAGTGAAAGACAATTTAAGACATTTAATGTACAAATCAGGTTCATGTTCATGTGATTGACGTATGTAACTATGAGTACGTATGTTTTCCAATGAACCTTATATTAATATTGTGTTTACTCTATTATGTGTTATTTATTAAATATTTGACTCAATTTTGTATGTTTTTATGTTTCAACCACCTTAGATGATGATTTTTATGAGGATGGAGGCAAGGCAGAGACCTAGACAGATTATGACATACTTTATGATTTTCAATTTTATTAAGTTATGGGTTAAGCACATGAGATTTGACTGATTGGCCATGGTGTGTGCAGCATCCCACTGGCTTGCTATGTTGGCAGTTGTGCTTGGACCTTGGGAGGTATTGTAAAGGGCTGGCCCATGGAGAGGGCCTTGAGGTGGGGCTGTTTTTTATTTTTTATAGTTATATTAGTGACTTTGTGAAGGGCTGGGCCCTTGGGTTGGAACTGTTTTGGAATGAGACATGGGTCTGGCTTTATGGCAATTGTTGGTAACTTTGTAAGGTCCTGGCCCATGGAAATTTTCCGTGCTCGTAGGGACAGATACTTTTCTTACTTTCCATGGTATTGATATGAACGATTTATGCGAGTAAGATTCTTGTGTGCAGATTTGAAAGGTTGAGGTGGCATATTCCTTCTCGTTTGAAATGATTAATATGTCAAATAATAGGGAATCAAGCACTACACTAATACTTTAACCCCGTTTAGTTATGCAGTTCATATGAGATGAAATGAGATATTTTAAATAGTAGTAAGATTTTTGAGTTAAGATGAAATGAGATGGTTTGTAAAAAAATATATATTTAGATAATGAGATGAGATAATATATTTTATAAAGAGTGTGTTTGGATAGTGAGAAGATATGAGATGAGATGGTTTTAACTTTTTGAGATTTGATAAAGTGATGGGTCCCACCAATTATTGAAAATTATTTTTAATTATAGGGTGGAAAATATTATGAATATATTAAAAATAAGTCATATCTATTATTAATTTAAATACTCATAAATATTTTGACTTTCCCAAAATATATTTTTTGTAGTTGGTTGTGATTATCTCAAGGAGAAAATATATTTACAACTGTGAGTTATGCAACCGCCGCGTAATCGCTTTGAAAAAATTGAATAAAACATAAAACCCACATGAAAAAAATTAATTTTTTAATAGTAGACCCCACTCTTTTTCAAAGCGATTACGCATCATTTACGCAATTCACGATTGTATGTAGAATTACTCTTTTATAAAATCCAAAATATATTTTTCTAATTATATATTACAATAAAATGAAAACTCTAATAGATAATTGTATATATTAAAAATGTGATAGTTAGCGTTATTGTAGTTGTATTGTAGCGATATTGTAGAGGCAGATGAAACTTTGTAGCAAATCAACTGTAGTGGTACTGTATCATTACTGTAGCGATGGTTGAAAAACCAGATATGAGATAAAATTCTGTACTCTGCCATTTGGATAGGGTACTCCAACTCCGACATTGTTGGTACTCAACCCTAGTGTAGGCTAGAGGCTAAAATAGATATTTAACCAAATTTGAAATACTCTGGAATGTGCATAGTTTCAGCTTGTTGGTGTTGTTGGCGGGGCCATATGAAATTAATAATAATAATAATAATAATAATAATAATAATAATAATAATAATAATAATAATAATAATAATATCGTCTTTTTCAATTCCGACTTTCATATTAAAAAAAAAACTATAAATCTTACTTTAATTCATTACAAGAAAACTGCTTATTTAGTGCTAGTTATTTCTTATGAAAATAACTATTTTCTATCAAAATGAGTCTATTCTCGTCATAGATAGTTATTTTCGTCGTAAATAACTTATCATAAATACTCATTTTTCTTGTATTGAATTTCTTGCTTATAAAAGTTGCAGTTGAAGTTGTGGAAGAACCGATGGAATTAGCAAGTTCTAATTGTCTCTCTTCTAGGACATAGTAGTGATTCACCAAGTTCTGTATCAAATTCTCATGTCTTTACTGGAGAGAACTACCATACTGAAGTAGTGATTGCTAGAAGTATTCTCTTTGCCAACATATATAATAGCAAGACAAGTGTGTCTATGGGATGAATATATTACTCAATTATAGTCAAATTAATTCCTACATGTGCTTGTGTATAGCTTTAGGGAATTGGTAATATCAACAAAGGCAACATATAATGCAAATACTGGTTGCAATTAAAATCTTCTTGTACTGATGTTGAGACCCAGATGATCAGGAAGAAGCCATGGCAATGGAATTCAAGGTATTCTCTCTAATACCATAACTTGGCAGCAAAGGGCATCTTCAATACTTAACGTAAATAATGCAAAAACAAACTGTCTCAGCTCACATGCTTACCTGTAGAATATGAAAAGAGAAAAAATATTTATAATCGTGAATTATGCAACTATCGCGTAATCGTTTTGTCAAAAGTAAATAAAACATGAGACTCATATGAAAAAAATTAATTTTTCAATAATGGACTCCACTCTTTTTTAAAACTATTACGCGACGTTTACGTACTTCACGATTATATGTAGAATTAATCATTGTGAAAATCATTTTTCTTTAATCTAATACAAATTCAACCACATGATGGCCTGTTTGGCTGCTAGCTGCACCCAACTAAAAAATTAAAAAAAATAAAAAACAAAAACAAAAAAGTTCGAAGTTATTTGACCCAAACTTTAATACCATCTGGTGGGGAGAGTCAGAATTCTTCGAATATTGTGAGTTTTCACGCATGATTTCTAGGACGAACATCACGAGAGTGATGCTAGCGCCCAGCAGCCGACTGCGCGTGCCGCCTAGGCAAATTTTGTTTTTTTCATTTTTTTATATATATTTTTAATATCTTTAAATATTTTTTAAAAATAAAAATATTAATATAATAATAAAAATTTTACTACTCATCATCCCATACACCATACTTTTATTTTTAATTTTTTTTTAAATTTTTATTTTTATTTTTAATTTTATTCTTTCTAAACTAATTGAGTTTTTCTATTCATAATCCATACATCACATATTTATAGAGAGAAAAAAAATTAAAAATCATGTATAGTGTGCAGTATATAGGGACGATGAATATAATTTTTTTTTATTAATAATTAATTTTTTAATCAGTAATTAAAAAAATTTAAATATATGACCTATGGAAATGAAGAGATAAAATAAGAGGATATATTAGCATTAATCACGCGACAATGATAACCAAACTAAAAAGCAATTCAGGAAAGAAAATGTACAGCACGAATAAAAATCTTATTGGATGGTAAAATGTGTTACTTTTTGTTTTTTTTCTCTTTTTACTTTATTTGGACGTTCTTCCTTTTCTGGTTCATTGTACAAAGTTTCACACCTAATCGTGCAAATTACTTTTATGGTCCCACTTATTAAGATAAGCTTTGATCAACACAGTCACGTAGGTTCTATGTTTTTCTGCAATTTGATTGTAAAAACAACGCTTCTCAATAATAATAATATTGTTTGGATATTAAAATCGTCTCAACTCATTTTATTTATAATGATTTTTTTAAATTTTTAAACAAAATATAATAAATTATTCAACATTTTCAAATTCTAAAACATAAATAATATTAAAAAAATAATATTTTATTTAACTTTTAACTTTCATCTTAATTTACTATGCAAACCTCATGATGTGGATGCATTTTCCAATAAGTTGCACTACTATGCCGCTTGCAGCTTACCGCTGCAAGTGACCGCTAGTGTAAAATGAGTGTTTTTTTAACATATTTTTTTTCATTTTTAAATATTTTAAAAAAATATAAAAAAAATACAACAATACATTAAAAATTACTTGCTTAATTAATAAGTAAAAAAAAAAGAAAACAAAATTCACTGGACGGTCAAATGGAAGGGTAACTTTTGGGCTGTACAGTAGTTTTATTTTTTCTTTTCCAATCCAACGGGAGTTGGATGGTTGTACTTATTGTTGGATGCGCATCCATTGACTCGATAAAGAAGAGAAATTGTAGATGGGTACTATTAGGGTTACAATGATTCGGACCGAAAAGTGTATCGATAGATATTTTTTATTTTTTAAGTATTTGTGTGTGTTTTTTTTAAATACTAAAATGTACATTCAAATGCTTTAAAAAAAAAAAAAAAAGGTACTTATCGGTACACTTCTTCGATCTACTAAGCATAATCCTTATCCGAAGCAAATTTTTTTATTTTAACAAAAATTTTATGTATAGTTATTTTTATATATTCTTTATATATTCTATTAATATGATTGGTTACGTCATTTTTTTTAATAATTATTTTGATCAATCAGATCAGTAAAGTATATAAAAAATATATAAAAGTGACTGTATATAACAGAATTCTAAAAAAATATATATTTTTTGTATACTAAAAAAAGTAGGTTATAATGTTTTTGAAGTTAAAAAACTTCCCGTAACTCTAACAAAACCAAATAAAAGTCTATAGCCCTAGAAGTCAAAAGTCTTTCTGTGGACCCAAAAAAGATTACTTGGATGGAAGCCTACAAGGCAATTTCTCAGAACATTGTTAAATTTAAGAGGGACCCAGAAGCTAGATCTCCTAAAATCTCAAAAATGATTCTGGATTGACCTAATTATCATCCAAGAAGATATTGGTTCCTACTGAGAGGGACCCACTTTTCTTGCACATCTTGATTAAATATAAATCAGGTAAAATACGTATCAACACGTACATGCACTAAGCTGAACAAGAGATTGCCAACAAACACAGCTTTACTTTTTTCAACAAAAGCAAGATTTTATAGAGATTCTACAGTCCGAGTTTTCACAATCAAATAGTATTCCTTTTCAACCTTAAAAATAAAAAAAGAATAGTATTATTTTCCCTTTTTTTTTTATTTATTCAATTTTGACAGATCTTAGCCAAAAGTCTTGAGCTAATCTATTCTATCCACATTGCCATTTTCTTAGCTTTTAGTAATATATATATATATATATATATATATATATATATATATATTAAGATAAAGTTTTTTTGTTAAGAATGTTGGCACCCATATATTAAATATTTAATATACCGCGGAAGATATACAAGAACATGCACACTTAGGTTGCGTTTGGATAGTGAAATATTTTCAGATATTTTGTAAATAGTAGTGAAAAAATAATAAAAAAGTAATGATAGAATATTAAATAGTAGGTAAAAAATAATAAATAATAATGAGGTATTCTGAGAATACTTCTCATTACCTAAATTGGATCACTTAATTATCTTTCAAGGTACATTTTTAGATGTGTACCCAACGAGTTGATAATTATTTTTGGTAAGTTATTAAATCAGTTTGGATCTTCCTTGTTTTGCACACAAAGCAAACATAAAAATAAAAACTCCTGAGTTTTATTTTTTTATGTTTTGCCTATTAAATCCATAAATCTTAAGATATCCATGGTGTGATGGGTTTTTATCCATATAATCTGTCGAAGTTGCCAAAATTATAAACGTCAGCCAATCAAAAACTAAAATGGTGCATTTCGTGAGAACTACGCCCTTTGGAAGAAGGAACGCCACACGTACAAGACTAAGGACTAGTTTGGATAGCTATTCATTATTTTATTATTATTTTTCGCATACTTTTTATTACTATTCACTATTATTTAATATTCTATTATTATTTTTTCACTACTATTCACAGAATATCTGAGATCATCTCACTACCCAAACACAACATAAGGTGAGGTTTGGATACAGAGTTTTGCATCCAAATTGCTCATTGTGAAACTTTAAAGATGGTTTTAGATTGTATTTTCACATAACGACAAACTCTTCAATTCACTGTCAATTTTTTTTGCTTTTTCAGAGGAAAGGAAAAACGGATGCAGCTTTTTTAGCGAAAATGAGAAAACATAGGTCTTCATATTTCCGAACTCCTTCCCCTCACTCATCTCTGTCTACACACCTCGTTCCCAAACTTTACATTTCCCTGCGTGCCTCACAGTCCATCCAAGGCCAACTCGACAGAAAATTTTCCCACCTGACATTTCCTAACTTGACATTTATGTAATTTTATTCTCTGTGTAAGGTTGTACTTTTATTATTGAGATTTATTAGCATTTGGAAACTACATTTCGAATCTTTCTTGTTTTGGAATCCTTCTCATCTAATTATAATGATATATTAAAATAAAAATTTTTATTTGTTAGAATTAAGGCCTTCTATAAATTTTGTAAATGCCAAGAATAATTGATTAATATATATTTAGAAAATTCAATAATTTTAATTATGTGATTTAGAGATTTTTTGGGTAGGTAATTTATTAATTACTATTACTTATTTATAAATATATTTATAAATAAAACTCAATCATTACAAATACTATGCAATGATTGGTGGGATCCACAACTATCAAATCCCCAAAAAATTAAAACCATTTGATTACACTTCCAAATCTAAACACACAAAATTTTATAAACTATCTCATTTCATCTCAACTCAACAATCTCAATACTATTCACAAATCGTCTCAACTCATCTTATTTCAACTCACTATCCAAACGAGGCCTAAAAGATTCATCATCTTTGGTGCAAAAAGGAGAAAGCCCTATCGATCATTCCAAGCAAGCAAAACCCTAGGCGACTAAAGACCTAAGAAAGCATGGCCCTAGGCGGGAAAAGATTTAGGAAAAGAGTAACGAACGAATGGAGTAAACGTCAACTTGGGCGAGCAAAGGGCATGCGAGATTGACATCGGATGAATAAAGGTTAGGTGGAAGATAGGCAAGGCGAGCAAAATCGGAGCGAACAAGGGTATTTGGGCGAGCAATTAAGCAAGCTGGAGTTAGAAAGATGCGTATGATGAGCAATACAAGAGAATCTAGGATATTGAGATACGTTCCTTGCCCCAAAATCCATGCTAGGATACGAAATACATAAGGGAGTATAGCATGGCTAGAAGGAGACTCATGAGTGCTCAGAAAATAAGTGGGTGCCCTAATGAGGAATTAATACCCAAACGAAAACCTTTTTTTACGAAAGGCATGTGTAGGATAGGAGAGTCACATATTCATGTGTCGGACCATGCACAAGGGCTTTTGAACACGTGGGCAACATTCACAAGCAACATACTGAGCATCCCTCCTCTTTGGCCAAAATTCTGAGATGCATAGAGCTCGTCCTTTCCATCGCTGTCACCCCTGCATCTAATGTATACCTAGACAGCAGATTCTTGCCAATCCACCAGACAACCAACATCAGTAACTTTTAGATTCGTGAGAAGCATATTTCTTTGCATAAAAGCCTCTCCTCACTGAGCTTATCTTGAAAACCTATAGAAACTCTCTCTCTCTCTCTCTCTCTCTCTCTCTCTCTCTCTCTCTCTCTCTCTCTCTCTCTCTCTCTCTCTCTCTCTCTCTCTCTCTCTCTCTCTCTCTCTATTCTAAACCTCGAGAGAAGATGAAAGCTCTAGTTCTTGCACTCTCACGTTTTCAAATCAGAGTCTACACTGAACCAAGGGAGGCCAAAATCATCAACAAGCAATTATTGAGGTAGGTTCTTCTCTACGACAACACTAATAATGTTGGTTAATAACTATGAGCATGCCGTGTTATGATCTACTACTTCTTCGTCCTCATTCTTTTGATATTTTCCACATGCGTAATACTCCACTATAATTTACCAGCTGTATTTGTGAAAGGGTTGATGTTATTCTATAAAAACTACCTACTTTCCAGTTTTTAAGAAGAGTTTATGGGTGTGTGAGAGGATCTTGGTGGAAGCTTCTCTGGTTACTTGGGAGTGTTTAAGAATTGAGTGATGTCCCCCAGATTTTTTCCGAGCGGTGCAGTAACGCTCTCAAGTCGAAGCCGTGACCTCTCGGATGGTAAAGGCTAGAGGACACTGTGGTCAAGGACGGTGCACGAAGACAGGTGTTGATCGTTGTGAAGTTGTGTCGTATGCGTAGTTGTTACCTGCGGTGTGGAGAAGGGAGCCAGGATGTGCGTACATCTATTCTAAAAGGAAATTGCGATGCACATTAATAAACAAAAATGTATGGTAAGATGGTTTTCATGCTGTTGATTGGAGCTAGAGTTCGGAAAATGTATATTATGTGATGGTTTGGGCATTGGATGCTTGTAACTTTACGGTGAACTACGTTTACTTCATTTGCTCGGGGGTTAGCACCTCGGTATGTGTGATCTTCCTTATATTTACTTTGTAGTCCTACTATAGTTTCACTCATCGAAATTGTAGATTTTGATGGAGATATAGGTCACGATGAGTGTAACGAGGAAGGAGAACTAGTGTAGCCCAAGGAACAGTATGGGGGCTTGTTCTCGTTTAAGATATTGACTTTCTGTAAAATTATTGGTGGTTATTTTATGTTAGACGATAAACAATTTTCAATCTGTAACATTTTTGGCAGCAATGATGATTGATGTGAGTTATGGATGTCGTTTGGAAGAATTAAGTATATTTCTCTAGTACTCTTATTTCTAGTTTCTGACAAGTATCTTAACTTTTTTTCACTGCAATTATTTTATACATATATTCTAGGCATACAAGCATACAATGTTCCATAGAACGCAATGGGTGTTTGCCCGTGTGGCGTGCATCCCAATGTCATTAACTTTTGCCAAATTCCAAGTGGAGGTTGGGAGCGTCACACATTTCATTTTCGCATTAGCTAATAGTTTAAAAAATAATAATTATAAAAGTATATTTAAAAAGGAAAAAGTTATTTAAAAAGGAAAAAGTTATTTAAAAAGCACAAAAGTTTATTTAAAAGGAAAATATTATGGGAAAACAAAACAAAATTATAATTTCACACATTCTTTATGCAGATGATTTACTGATTTTATTTACTGATTTTCATGAGAGGTGACAAACGGTCCTTGAGGGGACTTATGAAAACTTTGAAAACTTATGAATCAGTTTCGGGACAAAAGATCAATGCAGAAAAATCCAGTTTGTTCTGCTCCAAAAAAATAAATTATGCTAGAAAACATCAGATGTTGGAAGCTTTGGGCTTTAGTGAGGGTAAATTTCCTTGCACTTAACGTTGGTGTGCCGCTACATACTGGTAAACTTACAGTTTCTATGTTGAAACTGCTTCTTGAGAAAATCGGAAAGAAGGTTACAGGTTGGAAGAGAAATCTTATTTCTTCGGTGGTAGATCGGTGATTTTGAGACATGTCCTTAATAGTGTGCCAATTCATGTTCTATTTGTGCTTAAAATTCCTCTGATAGTGTTCACAGAGATTCAACATATGTTATCAGAATTTTTGTGGGGTTCCAAAGAGGGGAGAAAGAAAAAAGCATGAGTTTCGTGGAGGAAAGTTTGCTGACCAATTCAAGAGGGTGGTTTGGGGGTGAGATATATTAAGGAAGTGCAAGATTCGCTTTTATTCAAGTTTGCCTAGAAATTGATTGTGAGTGATTCCCTTTGGGCTAATTTCTTTAAGAGCTGGTATTTGAGGAATATGTTACCTCTAGAAGCTACTCAACTCCCTCGTGGATCTAGCTTTTGGAAAAGTGTAACTCATAGAGTCCCTTTACTCTTTAATCATGGGCTTTGGAAGGTTCAGGAGGGCAAGGTCAACTTTTGGTTTGAACCTTGGCTTCCATCTAGTGTCCTAGCTAGTCGGGCTCAAGTGATTGAGTCTCCTTTTCTGCAGATTTGTGATTTATTATCTCTAGTCGTTTGGGATATTCCTCGTCTTTCTACTTTGGCTGGGGCTGATTAATGCAATGAAATCCTACAATCTAATATTCGACTGAAGCAAGGTTCAGATATTTTCATATGGGTTCCTTCATCAGATGGTAGATTTTCGACTAAGGGAGCATGAAATATTTTCAGACTTCATTCGAACCCTCCCCATTGGGCAAAATGGACCTGGCTTAGAGGTATTCCAAGTAAAATCTCTTATATTGCTTGGAGATTCTGGAATCATGTGCTGCCTGTTGATGCAAATGTTAAAAAACTTGGTATTCATTTACCATCTCGCTGCCATTGTTGTGTAGATAAAGGTGTTATTGAATCAGAAGAACATTTGTTTGAGAATGGTTTTCTAGCTGAAAAAATCTGAGAATTCTTCTCCAAGAGGTTAGAGGTGAGATATAGGAGAGGTCAAAGTATTTTTGATCGAGTTTTTCTTTGGTGGTCGAAAGCCAAATGCTCTTCTCAATTGGGAATAGTGTGTGATCTTATTCCAACAATGATTATTTGGGGACTTTGGTTTTTCTATTGTAAGATTCGTATGGAAGAGGGTAAATTCACTTGGGAGCATATTGTGTCGGCTATTCTTTTGCGGATTCCAAATGTGTTTGTGGTGTCTATGAAGTTCATGTCTTGTTCTACTCGGGACCAAGAGATATTGCGGAGCATTAGATGTCCTATCATTGTGCCGCGGGTCACTGTCATGGATGTACGCACGGACACCGTACAGACACACTGGACCACCATCGGGGGCTCCACACTACACCAATTGAGGCCTAAATCACCATAGCGGGCCGATAATGACTCTTTCTCCCCCTCCGGTATGTTGTGCCGATTTTAGGCGTTAACAGTTATATTGGGAACAAAATTATTGAGAACTTTGTAGTTTTTGGAGAAGAATAAAATGGGGAAATTTAATGATGAGATCCCTGAGACAATAATGAAACCCAGAAGGTCTGTGGTCTGCCACTGTATCCTTTTAAAAATCTTATTTATTTTATTTATCCATCACTGATAAATAAGTTTAGCTCGTGAAAATCTCAGATGGCACCGATATTGAACATACCTAACAGGTTGAATAGGTATTTTCATGTTAGGTATATGTATTTTCAATCGATACGATGAAAACTAAAATATGCAACAGACTGATTTATCCACGTATCAAGTTAAAATCTACATATAAAAAAAAAAAGTAAAAACAAAGATGACAGATTTTGATCATGAATTGAAACTTTTGAACTGCACATGAAAATCACTTTGGTGCTCAGCCTTTGTAGACTTTTGAAGAGCTCTACACATAAAAATCACTTTTGAAGATAGATATTAGAATCAATTTAGCTCTCATAAAACCTTTGTAGACTTATATAAAGATTTATAATCGTAGAGATTTTTTCACTTGATTTCTGCTTGCAGTAGTCTCAAAACTATAGAATTCTTCTATAAGTTTTCCCAAAAACTAATCTCAAGTTTAAAGATAACCCTAATCCTACCGGTTGTGAAGGCATATTAAGGACCTCTAATAGCTTTATTATTGCTGGATTTTCTCGTTTTTTGGGCTCTAATACTTTTGCAGAGCTTTAAAAGCTTTCAAGTTTAAAGATTGACTTGCTTATATGTTATCAATTGGATGTATTGGATCTTATTGTGAAATCAGACTCCTTGCTTATGGTTAACTGATTTAATTCTGCTTCTTAGCCCCTTGGCAACTTATTGCTCGGTTGGGCGAGAAGACTTATTCTTCGATTGGGCGAGAAAAAGTGGCGATATCAGTATTTTAACTATAACTTTGGTTACAAGATGTCAAAATCACGCATATATGACCCCAATCCGGAAAGCTCTCTTCGGCATGCATGTCGTGGTGACCATGCTTTGACTGGTGGGCCCTTTGTCAACCCCAAAATCAGCCATTTTTCTTCCGAATCATCACTTTTAGTTAATTCTTCCATTTTTGGTCAATTTTCTTTTATGGTAATGTTTATCTTTAGTAACGATTTTATTCTAGATTCTTAGGCTAGATTTTAATCATAGTTATCTTATTCCGTATTCTATTGTTTGGCCTTAATTACAATTTTTTCATTTTTTGTTAGCTATTTAAGCCTGGCTCGTGGGTTTCAGAAAATGATCATTGATTTATTTTATAGTAAAACCCTAATCTCAAAGTTTCTCTTAGAGTTTCTCTCTGTTTGTGATTTTTCTCAATCTCAATATTTAGCTTCCGTTGTTTAACTAGTCGTCAGAATAATCTCCTATTCTAGCCAGCAGGCATCAGTGTGATCATTGATTTATTTTATAGTAAAACCCTAATCTCTGAGTTTTTTTAGAGTTTCTATTTGTTTGCAATTTTTCTTAATCTCGGGTATTAGTTGTTTCTTTCTTTTATAGATTGGTGTTTGTGCACATTTTAATGTTTTTAATCATTTCTACATAGTGTTTAGGAGTTTGGCTTTAGGATTCCATATGAACCCTCAAGCTCCCCTCAAGCTCCCTCTTCTATAAGGTATTCTTTAGCCATAAGTGAGGGTTTTCAACAAAATTAGGATACCATCATCTTTTAAACAAAAAACAATATAATGAGAACCCAGCAACATCACTGATGACTCACTAGCACACCAGTGAAATTAATACGCTTCATGAACAAGATGAACAAAAAGCTAACAGGGTGATTATTTCTGTATGAGGAGAGAAAACCATTTGGTATGAAGGGTCCATGGCTTTTCTCTCACAAGAAAGAAGATACGGATTTATGAAATAATGCCCAAGACCTCAACAAAAGTCGTGCACACAATGCTTAAATATGGAGGGTTAAGATTAATATATCTATCTATATATATATATATATATATATATATATATATATATATATCTTAAGATGCACTTGTGTAAACCACTTCTATTTCATTATTTCTATTTTTCATTTCTTATCAATCATTATCATTATTCATTTGGCTCATATATATCTTCAAAGCGAAAAAAGAGTTTAGATCCCATCGAGATAAAACGAATCAAAACTTGATCATAAAGGTTGAGAACAAATCATCTCTTCAATTTTGCTAAGCACAAAAAAATAAAAAATAAAAATATTTTGCCTTTCCAAAGAGTAGCTATTAGTAGTGACACATGATACTGTCATTTTATCATAAGATGATGTTTCATTGAAAGGTAACGCTTAAGAATTTTCATGTCATTTCATCTTTTAATTTATTGTTTTCAAGGTGCTATTATTGTTAAATTAACATTCCATCTAAAAATAGCCTCCAAACCAGTGGAGGGAGGAGCATCTCAAGGCCTTGGCCTCCCCTCCCTCCCTTCCTCCCCTCCCCTCCCCTCCACCTTTCCCACAAGGCCTTTGTGCCATTTGTCTTTTTAGTTTTTTGTTTTTTTGAATAATTGATAATCGATCTACCGCTTTCGAGCCTCCAACAAGCTGTTGGGAATATTTTGGATAATAAATTATATATATATCTACAAACTCTTTGTAAACTAGAGCTAGGATACGTAAAATAACAATAACAAATTAGAAAGAGAGAACCCGATGTTAAGGCACGTTGTGATGGACACTTTCCTTAGAGTAGATTCTGCCACCTCCAAATTTTAAACATGCACTAGACTTCTTGACAGTTTACTCTCAAGATACAACAACGTCGGTTTCAGTTAATCTCATTGTCAGTGCACACAAAAGAAGATCATCAAACTCGATATAAAACAGCCAGTAAAGGTTTTCTATTTTAAGGTTTTGTTGGATGATTAGTTGCCAGTTAAAGGATTGTCATAATAGTGATTGATATAGTTCAAATTATTATAGATAGGCGAAGAACAAAAGTTTTTGCCAATAAAATCCGTTTTCTTTTATATCTTCTAAAAATTTATATAAAAATAAAGTTATTCTCCTGAAAATTGTGTAAAAAATCCTCATCTATCCAAAATATTATAATAATCTTATTATTTTATAGAGATACTTACAACTATATAAAATATGGTTTTTAATATAATTCAAAACATAGCCCAAATATGATAAATTTCGCAAGATTTTGGCTCTAAAAATTTTTAAAATAAAAAATTATATATTAGAAAAAAATAGCATGTAATCATTTTCTACTATTCTTTGAGCCTACTTCAAACTTTTCTTATTTTTTTTAAACTTTATCTTTTTATGCAGAATTGTTTTTTCCTCTTGTTCTTTCCAACATTTTTCTTTCTAGTTAAAGATATACTAGTTTTTAATGTTAAAGAATGAATACTATTATCATCTTTAATTACTAATAAATGAATGTCATATATCTCTAATTAATATGTATATCTATTGCTAATAGTTTTTGTACTTAAAGTTATGTGTATAATATTTTTGTATTGTAAATATTCGTGACACCCTCAACCCTTGCTTGTGATTTGATGGAGATCGAGGCATCGGGAAATGTAACGATGGCTAAACACCCCTTCTAACAATATGCACCTAGCATGCTTATGACAATATGCAATATTTAACAACGGATAATTTTTTTCTTTTAACAATACAAAATGTAGAATACTAATACCAAAGCATAAACACTTTCATTAATATTCACATATCCAAAAAGACATATCATCAGTTCAACAAGTTTGTAATCAAAATGATGTAGTACTGGAGACATATCTTCATAGTTACAGATGTAAATAAAAACTAAGCTAAACACCAAGCCGCTCACGTAGCTCGGCTATAAGCACCAAAATGGAATCCAAAAGTTTGAGAACCAACTCCATGAGCTCCTCGAGGCTCCTTCCTAGCCTACTCGATCTCGTTTCAACTGACGTGTGTTAACCCTCGTTTTCCTTACATATTGTCTATCATTCAGGGGGAATGGTAGTTGGGTACAATGAGATTTATAAATCTTAGCAAGTAGAGCTCCTAAGCTGCTAATCGTATAAGTAAGCATGTATGATAGTAATATGACATGTATGCTTGATGAGCATGAGCTTGTTTATGCATGGCATGACTTAGAAACATCATAACTTGACATGAACATGGCATACTTGCTTACATGAAAATGAGACAATTATACATATACATGTTTGATTACATGATAATGGACGCTCCACGGCTCCCCATGGACCGTGTTCCTGCCGGTACTGCATCACATCACAGGTTCTTGCACCAGCTGTGAGTACGTCATTCATGCTTTTGGATTTGAATCAAAGTGATTAGATCCTTGTTTTTAATGCAATAAACTCTGAAATAACACAATCATATACCTCACATTCAAGTTCTAACTTGATTTAAGTATTAAATCTAGCATGTCATAGCAAATAATCCATCAAAATAATCATCAAACCCGAGAGCCTCTATATCATGCTTAAAACCAACCTCTTGCAGTTCATCAACAATCCAACAAAGATCTAAGTCATAAATCTTTAAAAAAATCCATTATAAATCCATAGATCAAAGTTTTAAAAATGAGATTTATAAAAATCATAACCATTGAATCAAGATCCTAAAGCTAAATCACAAAAAAATAAAAAATAAGAAAACTCTTTTTGAGGAATCGGTTTCTATCACTCCATAAATCAAACCATAACTTACATAAAAACCATGTGAACAATTCATAAAATCAAGATCTACACAACTTCTCATCAAAATAACACAAAACGCCCAAGGTTCATCAACAATCATCCAAACCGAACCCTTCCACCATCAACACCAACTTTCAACCAACAAGACTCCAAGAAACTTAAACTAATACTCTTTCCAGTAATCAAGACTCATAACTAAATAAAATGGAAGAGGTTTGAGCTAAGGAAAAAATTTACAAAATCTGGAACTCAAGAAAAACACAAGCTGCAAGAAAATCTGTATAGGTCTCTCTAAGTTTCTCTTGGAAAAATGAATGAAAAAAGTGTTAAGTGTGGAGGAAATAGAAGAGGGTGTGGAGTATAGGAAGGGGGCTAACAGAGAGGTTGAATGAATGACAGTTGAGGTGTGGTTCACTTGTGAAAAGATAGGAGAAAAACTTAAGTTGCCTGCTAATTTGTTGTTGCTGCTATCGAGTGGGTGAAGGGGGCTTGATGTGTCTTGTTTGACTTGCCATTAAAGGCACTTGGGGTTATTTATGAGGTGGAATGTCAGCTATGGTATGGCTTTGTAAGTGAGAGAAGCTCTTTGAAGAAGCTTGGGGAAACAAGCTATTTTCGGCTTGACTAAAATGGGGCTAACCAAATGCATCCATTTAGGGTTTCGGTTAGGGTTTGGTCCAATACTAATTTTTCTTGGTCAAATGTGATTACCAAAGTGTAAGAGAGTGAATGAGGGTATACGATTGTGTACTTGAGTGGTTGGTTGCTTGTGAAAGTAACTTAACCAAGTGGAAAAATATTTAGTTACAAACTGGTCATGTTTAGGGTTTGAGATAATTTAGTGTTTTGGCTCCCACAATGGGTTTAGGGTTTTGGTTTGCCTTTAAGGATTTTGGAGTTTCATTAGGATTTAAAGGTCAAATAGTGTTGGGTTGGATGGAATAGTAAATTATGTAAGAGAGCATGATGATAAGGCTTGATTTACACTCAATCATTTAACACATTTGTACTCCTCTTGACGAGTGTCTAGTGGCTTTCCAAGTGAATGATTAGGATTGTTCCATGAGTCCAAGAAAGTTTTCTAGTGATCCTGAGTGGATTTGGACATCCTACATAGAAATTTGGCAGTTGTTTGAAATAAATGTCGCGTGGCGCTTTCCCAAAGGGTTACTATTTACCTGAAAAACTCAAAATTTTTTATTGCACAATAAAATCTTAAATATTTATACAAGTCTAATGGTAGAATTTGTTTCATAAAATTATACTCCTAAGTGCCTTGATTAAATAAAAATGAAATTCTATCACCATAGTGGATTGGAATCCAAATACTCTAATGATTAATCTCTAATTGATTGCTCGATTTCGACGTTTTTAAGGTAAAAAAAATTCATCTATTAAATTTATTTTGGGATGTTGCACATAAACCATGTCTCCAAAATTCTCCACAATTACAATATCAACCTTCTAAGAAAGTTCTTAATCATTAGACTCTGTAACGTCAAACTGCTGCTCCACGACATGATCCTACTCTATGTACTTTGTAACAAAGTCTACGGTTTCGAGGAGCGGGATCGTAGTGGGACTATCACATTGAGATTTTAAAAACTTAGTAAGTTAGCCCTATAACTATCCTCATGATAATCAGTGCAATGGCATATATTAATAAGTATGCAGATGAATATGTATGCCTTTGTACATATTAAAAATGCTCACTTCACATTCTTCGAGATCTCTAAAATTATCAACAATATCACAACATATAAACAAACTCGATCTGAGATCACTCTTTTAGACTGTATATTGTTCATGTGTTAGAAAACTAAAATAGAGTCTCATTTCATCAACCACCCACTGCTCGCCTACATAAGTTCCAACTTCTGTTCTTCACCTTAAACATAATTACCATATGCATATAAACATAAATCCATGTTTTATTCTTCATGAAATTCACAGATTACATAGCACTAAATTCCAAGCCTAACTAAAGTCTTCCATTACCGAGCAGCATAAATTAAAGTCAAAGAAAGAGTTGTTGATCTTACCTAAGTGATGATCTTGGTCTCGAAATGAATATTTCCTCGATGAAAAAACTAGTTGATCTCTCTTTCTTTCTTTAGCTCCCTATTTCTCTCTTTGTTTCTCTCTGGTTTTTAAAAGTGCTCGGTTGTGGAGTTGAGTAAGTGTGTCGACTGAAAGAAGGAAAATGAAGCCCACCAATCCTTTATATAGCCTTCAGTCACGGTGCCAGGTGTGTGGTGCATTGTCACTAAAGTTGTGAGGTGTCGTGTATTGTATCGTGCATTTTGCTCACATAAGAGCTACATCGTGCATGATAGCTTAAGGGTTTTGCTGAAAACATTTGACCCCCTAAATCCTTATTACACTGTTTGTCATGTTGTGCCCACCTAATTAATGTGTTGCTCGCCCAACATGTTGCTCACCCAGTATGTTGCTCGCCTATTTTTGCTTGTCTTTTGCCCGCCTATCATCCTTCATTACCCGATACTTGCTTGCTTTCTATCTTTGCCCTCCTTGTATATATATTGCTCACACATAGCTGTGCTCGCCTAACGCTCACCGGACATTTTGCTCATATGTCACTTGCCCGCTTTCTACGTTGGCCGTCTAACCTTTAGCTCGCGTGGCATTTGCTCACTTAACATAGCTCACCTCACACCTTGCCTGTCAAAATGTGTATTTCTCATATATTCATTGATAATCAAAGAGGAATATATATACAAGATTTGAGAAACAAATCCCATATGATTAGACTACAAGAAGGAAACAATAAGCTATACAAAGAAATTTTATACAAGCTTTCCATAATGGATGAGAATGATTTTGGACAGAGTGATTTACTGGGAGAGAAATTAGAGGAAGCAATTTCCCATAAATGTGTAGCTGTTAACACTCCCCCTCAAGTTGGATTATGAACATCCTGAATACCCAACTTGCGAAGAAGGTAGATGAATTGCTGACGTCCCAATGATTTGGTAAAAATGTCTGCGAGTTGATGCATGGTAGAAATATGTGCGGTTTGAATCAATCCTGAATAGAATTGCTGGTTGTGGATGAGGAACCCATAAATTAGTAAAAAGAAAACAAGTTTATGTAAGTTCACAACTGGCTGTGGCCATGGCTCGGTACTCGGCTTCAGCTGATGAGCGAGACACTGTTATTTGTTTCTTAGTTTTCCATGAAAGTAGTGAGTCTCCAAGCATGGTACAAAAACCTGTGGTGGAATGTCTTGTTATGGGGCAACTTGTCCAATCTGAATCACAATAAGCTGTAAGAGAAAGAGAGCTTGCAACCAAGTACAAGATGCCTTGACCAAGAGAATTCCTAAGATATCGAAGCACCCGCATGGCTGCATCTAGATGGGGTTTCTGAGGTGCATGCATAAATTGACTTAAGGTATGAATTGAAAACATGATATCTGGATGAGTGATGGTAAGGTAAATGAGACGCCCTACTAAACGATGATAAGTGGATGGATCTTGGAGAAGTTGACCTTCTTCATTGGATAATTTCAATTGTTGCTCCATAGAAAAATTTGTAGGTCGAGCAGCAAGAAATCTTGCATCAGATAAAATATCTTGAGTGTACTTTCTCTGCAAAATAGAAATTTCTTGTTTAGAACGTGCCACTCAATTCCAAGAAAATATTTAAGTTTTCCAAGGTCCTTAATGTGAAAAGATCCTATAGAAAACTCTTAAAATGGGTGATAGCTGAAGAATCATTTCCTGCAATAATTATATCATCCGCATAGACAATGATGGTAGTGAAAGAAGAGCCTCTTTAACAAGTGAATAAGGAATAATCAGCCTTGGAAGGTGAGAAACCTGCATCTTGAATAGCATATGAAAGTTTGGCAAACCGATTTCTTGAAGCTTGCTTAAGCCCATATAAAGACTTATTCAAGCGACAAACATGATTCTCCCCCTGTTTGCCAAGACCAAGTAGAAGAACCATATAAACCTCTTCATCTAAATCGCCATGGAGAAAAGAATCATTGACGTCTAATTGATGAAGAGACCAATTCTGAATAGCTATAATAGCTAAAAGACAGTGCACAATAGTTAATTTAGCTACCGGAGCAAAGATTTTATGATAGTCTAACCCGGCCTTTTGAGTATAACCTTTAGCAACGAGATGAGCTTTGTAACGTTCGACAGAGCCATCAAACTTGTACTTAATCTTGTAAACCCAACGACAACCAATTAGTGCATGTCTAGTGGGTAAGTCAACCAAGGTCCATGTCCCATTAGCTTCCAATGCGGCAAGTTCAGCATCCATGACCTTACGCCAATGAGGTTCTGCATAGCTTGAGCAAACGTTGCAGGTTCTTGTTCTGCAGAAATAGCAGCAGTAACAGAACGGTGAGCAGGACTCAAACGATCATAAGAAAGAAAATTGGACAAGGGGAAACGTGTACCTTTAGGAGCGACTTGCAAGGAATCCGAGGATTGAGTGAGGGAAGAGATTGGCAGCATCGGACAGTGGTAATCTTGAAAATGAAAGGGGCATTGACGTTGCCGTGTGGATTGTCGAATGATTGGAGAAGGAGGTATATTGTTTGCAATGTCTGTGTGGGTATTTTCAACTGAAGGTGGGGTTGGAAGACTAGTTGATGGAAGATCAAGAGCAGAGACGGGTAGGACTGGTTGCTCAAAAAATGGTGTGTGAGCATTATTCTGAGCAAAGGGAAATACAATCATGAGAAATCACATCTCGACTAGTAAAAATCTATTTAGACTCAAGACCATAAAGGCGATAGGCCTTTTGCCCATAAGGATAGCCAACAAAGACAGCACAGCCAGCACGACTAGTGAATTTTCCTTTAGGAGAAACATTAGTGGCAAAACACAAACAACCAAAATCTCGAAGGTGACCATATGTGAGTGAACGATGAAAAGGATCTCATATGGTGTTTTTCCTGAAAGAAGGGGTGTTGGCATTCTATTTATAAGGTAAGTGATAGTAAGGATGCATTCACCCCAAAAGATGAGGGGTAAAGATGCATGAAAACAAAGAGCACGTGCAACATTAAGTATATGGCGATGTTTTTGTTCAGCCACGCCATTTTGTTGTGGCGTGGATACACAACTATGCTGTTGGAGCACACCATGATCATGAAGGAATGATATTAAGTCATTTGAAAAAAAACTCAGTACCATTATCAGAGCGAATGCATTTGGTTTGGCATCCAAATTGTGTTTTAACCATACAGAAATTTGTTTTAAAAAGAGAACTCGTTTCAGAAAATGCAAAGGTAAACTCGTGTACAATGGAAAAAATCATCCACTATAGTAAGAAAATAATGGGCTCTGGATAAAGAAGTAATAAAATGACCTCCCTCACAGTGAATTAACTCAAAAGGCTCAGTAGAAGTTATTGAGGTACTAGAAAAGGAAGACGAGTTTGCTTTGCCATTGGACAAAATTCATAAAATAAGGATGCATCGAAACTAACTTTAGGAAATGCTCAAGCGAGACGTTGAAGTTGTTCATCAGATGGGTGTCCCAACCGTTGATGCCAAATGGGTGGGGGAACTTTATTGTGAGTAGAAAAAGCTGTAAGAGGTAGTTGGATTGAACAAATAGAGGCGGCCGCCAACTTATTTACCCAACCCAATCATCTTCCTCATTGCAAGGTTTTGAAAAATACAAAATTCAGGAAAGAAAGTAACAGAGTAGTGAAGAGAACGGGTGAGTTTACTAACATACATTAAATTGACATTGAAGGTTGGGACATGAAATACATTATCTAAGTGCAACATGGAAGTAAGATCAATGGAACCACTAGAGGAAATATGAACGGAAGTTCCATTTGGTAATCGAATAGGAAGTGGATCAACAAGAGAGGCATGTGAAGTGAACAAGTTAGAAGAAGAGGCCATGTGATCAGTGGCCCCTGTGTCAATGATCCATGAGGAATTTAAAGTTGAGCTTAAATTAGAGAAAGATGTTGCAAAGATGGATGAAGAACAAGTACCTGCTGCGTTGGCTAAGCTATGCGGGGTACCTTCATTAAGTAAAGCTAGAATTTGTTTATACTATGCCGGAGTGAAGAATGGAGCCGCAGGAGTGGAGTCATCTTGGTTAGCATTATGAGAAGATGACTTAGCACCAAGAACACCTTTGGTGGGAGTACCATCGTTTGGGCATGGCGGATAACTATGTAGTCGATAACATCGATTAATGGAGTGACCAAGTCTAGGTAGTCCAAGTTTGCAATAATGATCACATGTTTGATCTTTACCTTTTCCACGACCCTGACCATTCCCATTGGAATCTGAGGCAGAACATGACCTTGAAAAAGTTCGATTCACAGCAAGGGCCATGCCATCAGAACTATGGAGAGAATTGGTGATCTATCATTGCTTTTCTTCTTATAGGACAAGAGCATAAGACCTATTAAGGGGAGGAGGAGGATTCATTAGCAAAAGGAAAAATCTAATTGTAAGCGATTATACGCACTAATACGCGCACTCATTCAATATGATTGGTACGCAAAGTTGCTTGTACATAGCAAAACTCTTAGCAAAATCTATCCATGGACAGCAACATAGGAGTTGTGGAGTCCCATAAGGAATTGAAGAACTTTTTCTTCTTGATCACGATCATGGAGTGTTTTCATTGCTCCACAATGACATGGGGGCAATCGTGAATAAGATGCCAACTCATCCCAATATCGCTTCAGCTTGTTGAGATAAACTACTACGGAGGACTGGTCTTGTAGCAAGGAAGAAATGGCCGGTCAGATTTTATAAAGGTGCAGAGCGTTACTTTGAGAAAATTGTTCTTTCAAGTCGGCCCATACATCAGAGGTAGAAGCAGTGCAGACAACACTAGTGGCAAGATTGGCATCGACTGAGTTGAGAATCCAAGAGGGAACCATGTCATTGCATCGTTGCCATAGTGCAAATTCATCTGGGTACTTGGTTTCTGATCTAGGAATTGTCCATTTGCATGAAGATGGTATGGACTAATGGTATGGTCAGTCGCAGAAGAATTTTTGACCGACACAGAGAGGTTCTAAGGTGGATTTGCCATGAGAGAACTTGAAAAACAAGGATTCAAATATCAGCAAATGTGGGAAATAGGAAGGAGAGCAAATCAATGTGAGAACCCCAAAAAAAAAAAAACGAGAATAACAATATCAGAGTTTCTTTGATATCATGTCAAAATGTGTATTTCTCATATATTCATTGATAGTCAAAGAGGGATATATATATATATATATATATATATATATATGAGATTTGAGAAACAGATCCCATATGATCAGACTACAAGAAGGAAACAATAAGCTATACAAAGAAATTTTATACAAACTTTCCATAACAGAGGAGAATGATTTTGGATAGAGTGATTTACTGGGAGAGAAATTAGGAGAAGCAATTTCCCATAAATGTGTAGCCGTTAACATTGCCCGCCAATAACTTGCTCACTCATGTCTTGTTTGCTTTGTTCGCCCCAAAACCGTAGATCCATCTTTTTTTTTAAAAAAAAATTCTCTCGAGTAAATATTAAGTAAGGTCGTAGCTTTCACAATATTATAACATATTATGAAAGAGAAGTGATACATACACAAAGAGAGTATATAAAAATAAATCTATAATCTGATGTGGCTTCATGTAATTTGTTAGATCTACTTTACAATAAAAGTAACTTTACAATCTGACGTACTGCATCAAGCCACATCAGTTTATGAGTTTACTTTTGTTTAATCTTTTTGTGGTTAAAGTATTTCTCATTATGAAAACATATAAAAATATTTTTAATATTTTAATTATAATAATTATAATAATTCACCCCCAAAGATAAATTTTTCAATCTGCTGGCCAGTTTGGATTGAGAGATCATTTCAACTCATTTCATTACTATTCATAAATTTTAACTTATAAATATCATTACTATTCACAAACAATTTCAACTCGTGTCATCTCATCTTTGAATCCAAACCATGAAACATGCACGAAGAGGTCCAAAAGTTTTTTAGTATGAGTTTTCATTTTTCTAATATAAATTTGTAGCATAGTTGAGTTGCATTTTCTCAGACGATTTTTTGTTTTTTAGCACCGTAGAATTTCTGGGCTGTTTTAATATAATGCTTATAACATTACAATAAATTAGAATATTTAAAAGATGATATATACCTATGCTACCCATATATGATCCAAATGTTGCTGGCTAGCTGTTATATCACGTGTCACATCCTTCCATCCTAAACATTATGGTAGGATTTGATCTGTTCGTTGGAACAAACCAACCTGCAAATCGAATGTGACTTTATTTAATTAAATTGAAAGAAAATAAGAGAATGAAAAGAAAAGAAAAGAAAAGAAAAAAAAAAAAAGAGGAAGAAAAAAATATCATCCAAATAATAAAATCTTAATTAGTAAAACACCTTTTTGCAAAGTCTTTAAGCCAAACACAGTTCATGACACCCTAAAAAAAAATCAACTTCTTTCTATTGTTGTCATGAACAATGGGACCCAGAGTTTCCTTTGCAATCAAACAAAATCCAAAGAAAGAAAAAGAAAGAAAGAAAGAGAGAAAGAGCGAGTCAGACAGATGAATGAGTGGTGGTTGTAGAGAATCTAGTGAGAGATCTCAGCATGAAAAGCACACACACTACTTAGGCACGCCAGCCAGCCAGATACATACGTACACCATCTGCTATCTTGCAAAGAACGCCAGCTTCATTACTTGTTGCCTTCTCCTACCTAATAAACCTTCACAAAACAACACACACTTCTCATTCCATTCCCCCATATATAGATCGATCTCCATATATATATATATATATATATATACATTAACTGGGATTCTCTCAAGAGCCGGCCTGAGTTTCAATATTCTTCACCATATTAATGGAGTACTTGCACTCAGATATTGCAGATCATTCCCAACAAAGGGAAAAGCTGCAGCATTTCCATGTTCTTGCAGTTGATGATAGTCTCATTGAGAGGAAGCTCTTGGAGAGGCTCCTCAGAGAATCCTCATGCAAAGGTAAGTACATTTGGATGGAATTCTTCTTAATATATTTCTTTTGATGTAATAATATTCAGCATTGTTTGTTATTTGTTAATTAACTCATGGGGGCTGGCCTTGTGCATCTCAAACTCGATTTGGGTTTATCGACGAAATATTATGTGGTATAAAGACCTTTAAATAAAATTATTCAATAAATTTTATTGTTATAACGATTGTTGCAGTGACTTGTGTGGATTCTGGGGACAAAGCTCTTGAATATCTGGGCCTGCTTGATAGCCAAGAGATTGACAGATCTACAGCTTCATCCTCTTCACCCCAATCCTCAACACAAGAGGTCAGGATCTTCTTTCTTCTAAGCTCTCATGAAATTAGCTGCTTATTTGTGACTTATTTCTAGCGAAAATGATTATTTTCTGTCAAAATGAGTTTGTTTTTATTTCAAATAGTAATTATCGTCGCAAATAATCCGTCCTTCTTTTTCTTGTAGTAGAACCGTTCTATATATTAGATTTTAAGAGAAGAAGATGATCAGTCGCCATGGTTGCTATGATTATCAAAAGTGATATTAATGAAGTATTTTAAGCTTTTTCCCATTAATTCTTTGACGAAATAATTTGAAGTACTAACAACAAATATGAACAAATATTGCAGGGGTTGAAAGCTGTAAACTTGATCATGACGGACTACTCAATGCCCGGGATGAGTGGCTATGATTTACTTAAGAGAGTCAAGGTGATAATTAAATCACGATGATCACCAATATTCTCTCATGATTGATATAAAATACATACATTACGTGCATTCTTTGGAATAGTATGTACAGATATATATGACAATAGTTACTGATATTAGAAGGGGAAAGAAGGGAAAAAAATAGTGTTATAGTAAAGGAAATGTCCATCTTATACAGAAGAAGCCTTCAAAGAATTAATGCTTAGAGCAAAGAACATACGCTTTTAAAGGGTAAATTTCTGTAGGAAATATTTTACAAAAAATTATAATGGAATTTGTGAAAGTTGATAAAGTTAAAAAGTTGTTTGATTATAATTTGTATAATTATTTTTGTTTTGAAGTTTTTAAAAATTGTATTAATTTTTACGTTTGAGTAATAATTAGGTAATAAATAGATAAAAATTTTGAAATTGAAAAGTATTTTATGTTTTAGTGATATTTGAGAACGAAAGTATAAAAATTTTTGAAAGTTTTGATATAGTTTCATGTTTGTCGAACATGCCCCAATTTAGATAAGAGTAATTTGAAGAGATCTTGGTACAAAGTGCTTATAGGTCTGCTTTTTTAAGCAGGGGTCTTCGTGGAAAGACATACCAGTAGTGGTCATGTCATCAGAGAATGTACCGTCTAGAATAAGCATGTAAGTTTCTCGCTCTTTTCCTCCATTTTCCTTTATATATATATAAACACTCTTTAGGATTTCTGACTGAATATGAAAATGCATGGAATGAGTTGAGTTTAGGTGTATGGAAGAAGGGGCAGAGGAGTTCCTTCTGAAGCCTGTTCAATTATCAGACTTGAAGAAGCAGCTTCAGCCTCACCTTCTGAAACTTCCAGTCCATCCCAAGATAGACATTACCACTTCCAACGACAATGGCAATGACAGCATGATCATCGACATCACGATGAACAACAATCAAAACGTAGTAGTGAGCAAAAGGAAAACAATGACTCCAGAGCCACTAGAGAGAAGACCTCAAATGAAGGGACTGGCTGTTATATAATTAACCGAGTATAGCATTCTAGTTGCAGTTTGGTGCATATATATAGGATTGGGGTATAAGATTTGCAACTGTTTTTCAGCCAGATTTCTATTTCCTTGTATTAAGGTTTTGGAACAACTCTGTTACAGAACAAAGAAAGAAATATAAAGTTAACAGTATTGCCCCTTTTTTTTCTAAAAAGATTCACAAACAGACGTGATTTGATGTGATATATTAAATTATAAAACTACTTTTATTATAAAATAAATATATCGCATCATATAAATCGTGACTATAACACTTCTCTTTCCAAAAAGCTTCTACTAATGCCAGTCTTCAAATATTCTCCAGATTTTATTGGTTTCATCGAATCCTTTATTAGATACAATTTCAACTATTTTTCATAACATAATTTAGGGATGGGTAGCAGGGCCCTGCACCCAGCTACCTCGCCACCGTCTGCCTTAGGGGTGGGTAGCGGGGTTGGGCCCCCAAGGGCAGGCATCCATGCCACAAATGCGGGCGGCAGGTGGCCCTGCCCGCATTTGAGGCCAGAGGGGGCCCCGCTCTGGGTTTCCCCTGCCCACTTATATATTAATATATATATTATTATATATGTATTTATATATAATAATAATAAAAAAAAAACATAGGCAAAACAACATTGTTCCATGCCTAAGGGGTTTTTTTAACTTAATAACATATGACTAGACAAAACGATGTCGTTTGGTCATCTGTTAAGACCCCCCGCGACTCCCCCCTTAGCCCTTTTGCTTCTGCCTTCTGCAAAACCTCTCTCTCTCTCTCTCTCTCTCTCTCTCTCTCTCTCTCTCTCTCATCTCCGTCGCCGTCCAACATTGTCGTTGTTCCCACTACGTCGTCGTCGCCGTCCATTTGCATCTCAATCATCGTAGGTAAGAATCTGCTCTCAGTTTTCGATTTCACAGATTTTATTTTTTGTTGAGTTATGGCATGGAGATTGGAGGAAGGATGGAGTTTAATCGGAGATGGAGGATGGGATTGTGTTTGTGAATTGTGTGCTGTGGAGACTCGATTGTGCATGTGTTTTGATGATTGATGTGTGTTAATTTTTGTGGGTTTGTGAACCTGTGATAGTTATTTTTGTGAGTTTGTAATGTGTTTTGATAATTTAATACATGATACTATGTCTGTGATAGTGATTTTGTGGGTTTCAAATTCGGATTGGAACCATAAATTAATTTAGAGTTCCAATCCGAAATGCTAAATAGATTGAAACCCCTAAATTAATTTAGGGTTTCGAAATTCAGATTTTTTATGAAAAGAATGAAAATAATAAAACTAAGTTGCATAATAAAAAATGGAAAAAGAAAATGAAGGTACTTCAGTTCCTTTTTGGGACTTCCTATTTGGACGTCACTGTAATATCGTCATATTCGCTAGACATTAAACACGAGGATCTAAAGTCTAAAACCACTCCCCAATTTTCAAGGGGAACTACGACCTTACATTTACACCAATATTAAAACTTTAATTCGATGTAATCAAGGTTAAAATATGATAGACAATGACAGGACATATAAGATAGAGAAATCTAGAAAATCACTTTATTTTTATCTATAATGCTAGAAAGAAGCCATTATAGCAATGCACACTTTATATTCACTGCGTGATTGTTTCTAGTTGATTGTTCCCAATACTGACTTGGAGAGATGTGTGGTCTAAATGATGCCACATCATGTATGCAAAATAGATATTTCCAATAGTAACTTCTATCTATATTTATTCTTTTTGATATATTAAATTCGAGATCTGCCATCTTGTCCATTACATAAACGACGGAAACTAGTGACATGTTTTTCGCCTAAGGTAAAAGAAGAATTAGATGATATAGTCGCAGGTGATCACATTAGGCTGTGGGAGATGGTATTGATTATGAGGACGAAGTACGACAAGTATTGGAGAGATTTTATTAGGGCTAATATTTTGTTATATTTAGTTGTTATTGTTGACCCTCGATTTAAAGTGGATGGCATGATATATAGATTGGGAATTGCGTACGGGCAAGCATGGGCGGAGCATATTGCAGCAAAGGTTAGGGAAACTCTTGGTAGATTATTTGACGAGTTTACCGTCTTGCAGGGTGACAATATTGTGGCACCTACACCTACCCCCAACCAATTTCAGAAGTCGGGATTGAGAAAAAACATAGATTGGACTGAGATGAGAGGTTGGAGCAGAACCCCTTCGTCCGGAGTTCTAGAGAGACTCAGTCAGAGATAGACATATACTTGGCAGCGGAGCTTGAACCATTTTCACAAGACTTTGATATATTAAGTTGGTGGAAGATGAATGTTGTGAAATATCCCGTCCTTTGAGAGATATCCCATAGTATTTTGGTTATCCCTATTAGCACTGTAGCCTCAGAGTCGGTCTCTAGTACCAGAGGGCGCGTATTAGATTCATTCTGGAGCTCATTAGCTCCTACCACTGTGGAGGCTTCAATTTGCATGCAGAATTGGATCACGGGCAGTCCAATTTATGTTCCAAATGTTCTTCACTATGAGGAGGTCAACGTCTAGAAGGAGGGTGGTAACCAGCCTAGATTTGGTAATCGTGGGTCTTGAGTTTCATTTTCTTATTTTATTTATTTATTTATATTTTGTCGATATTAATTAAATTTTGATACATGAGACGACATTTATGGTTACCTTCAATGCAGTATGACTTTGTGTAAATTGGATCCACCATTGCCAATTTGCCATGATTTGCACAATATGCATGTATTTTAAATTTTTGTTTCATGTTTATAACTTTATAGTTCTAAGTTCTTTTATTTTTGACTTATTAATATTGCAGATTTTTTTATCTCAACACAATTCAGTGAACTCACCGCCATTTCAAATTGATCAAATTTAAAATGTTATGATTTTGTTAATTTACAATTAATTGTAATGCTATTACAATAGTTAGTAGTACAATTTGTAATATTTACTATTTTTAAATGAGTTATTAATATTTTAATAATTTATTAGTTCTTTTAATTTGTATATTTGTAATAGTTTAGTATCTTAATGATGATTATTAGTTATTACTTAATAGTATTAGTTGAAATTTAATATATAGTTATTAGTTAATAGTTTCTATCCAATATCCATATAATGTATTTTTGTTTTCAATTTTGTTATATATATTTTTTTTATAGTTAAATTCTGAACTCAAAATAGTCCCAAAACAGGTTTGAATGTGTTTCTGAGTTATTTTAGACCCAAATAATTGAACTGGGACAATTTGGGGGGGGGGGGGTAACATCCATAGGACCTATAATTCCAGGACATTTCAACCATTTTGCTAAGCACGAAACAAAATAAAAATAAATAAACAGAAATTGGCATGCAACTTTTTTCCTGCATAAAACTCCGGCAACATTGCCATGTGAGCATAAATATATATATATCCTCTCTAATTTAATTTTCTGGAAAGAGATTCTATAGCCACAAAACTGTTACATAAACTATTACTATCCAGAAACTACCAGAGCTACTACACATACCAAAAGATACCTCTCATTTTATTCATGGAAACAGAAACTTTAAAGTAACTAGAACGGAGAACGGAGAACGGCCGAAGGAGGGAGACAGGCATTGTTAATCTTGCTACTGTTCTGGTTATAAGAGCAGCCACTAAACACCAGATGCACACAAGACTGTATGTCTGTCTCCTCTGCATCGAAAAGTTTGTACCCTGCAAAAGAGGAATGACCATAAAAGCCTCTTTTGAGATTTGAAATATCTTATAATTATGTGAATAGTAATAAAATAATATGTGAATAATAATAAAATGATTTGAGTTAAAATGTTTTATTAGATTTTGATAAAGGAGAGAAAAGTTGAATAAAAAATTTATAAAGTTAAGAAATTATTTAAATATCATTTTTTAATATCATTTTTGTTTTGAAGTTTGATAAAATTTTATTTATTTTGTGTTTTATTTTCAAATTTATAAAAATTGTAATGATTAGATGAAAAAATTAAAAAATTAAAAATTGAAAATTATAATGTTCGAGAAGGAAATTGAGAGAAATTTTAAGAATTTCTCGTCTTATCTCATTATCCAATCGTAACATAAGTCTTAACATCCTTTAAGAGGGTATTGCAAAAGTGTCTTGACTGCTATGTATGCCTCTGTTGTGTGCGTGCGTTTGAGATGAAAAAAAAAACTTCAATTTGTAAGGAGGTATTTGGTAAACTTGTCCACTTGCAGCTGATGGGGACATTGATCAGCCAGGATAACACATCTTATCTCTCTAATATTTGAAAGCAACTATGCATTTCTATAGCCACAAAAGGACCGAGTTATTCTTTTCCATTTTTATATAATAAACTAAATCTATGCAATATGTAAGAATATCTAAAAAAATCAATATGGTTCCAGACCAAGCTGCTGCTACTTCAGAACAATTGAAAATTAAAAGAGAGTCAACAGGCAGAATCATATTTACCTTCTTCTTTAGAGCTCATCTTTTGACGAGTCATGTGGGGCAGTTTTATCCCGATTCTTTTCGATGAAATCTATGATCTCTTCTTTGGTCCTCTCACCATCATACTCCAACAGCTTGCCACTTGCTGAGCTAAAGTACAGGGTTGGGTAACCTTTCACATCGAATTTATCACTCGGGACATCATTTGCAGTTGCATCCTAGAAAGACAAAGAAAATGTACTAAGAAAATATTATATGATACAAGATGTTATAAAGATATATTATATGATAAACAATCTTATCAGCCACATAAATCAATTAGGCCGACAAATTGGAGAGACAGATGAGAGTTCCTCGACTAATGGTATGCAAATCTGAATGCATAGTACCCAAAATCCCATGACAGCAGATAAATTAGGTAATGCCTCATCCATACATATATAATGAAAACAAAAATAGATTTATAGGTAAGAGGTGCATATTTCTTTTTTTTTCTTTTTCTTTTGTATAGGTAATTGAAGATATTTATTAAAATAGACAAGGCGTAGCTTTAATTCTGCCTCCCGGACAGATAGAAACATCAAATTAAGAAGACAATAACTGATAGTTGACATAGATATAAATAGCTAAACGAGGCAATAGATCTTACAAGTTTCGCAATAACAACGTCGGCGTCATTTTCAAATGAGATGGCAACTTCATCCAAGATCGGAGCCAATTTTTTGCAGTGTCCACACCAAGGAGCATAAAACTCTAGGAGAACTGTAAATTGAATACATAATAATGTGATTCTATAATCATAGGATAACCAGAAGAATGAAACAACATCAAGCATTAAAAAAGGTACTGAACACCAACTGTTAATAAAACATTAATAATTTGTTTCGGTTCCTAGACCCTTTCTTCATATTAATTCTTCAAACTCACCCCCTGTTCATGACTCTTACTACAAAATAACCGACTGGTATAAGTTATGTGAATATCATAAATCTTAATCCCAATAATTATCACAAAGGAAGAAATGGTAGGAAGATCTATAAGACCAAATTGAATTGTCTCACATGATCTGCACCTTTTTTTTTTGTTTTTATCAGTAAGTAAGTTTATTGATAGAAGTCTCACATGATCTAATTCAATTATTAGCAATCTTAGGCCCCGTTTAGATTCGGAAAGTGTTTCATCTCATCATTACAATTTTTCTAAATTCTCACACAAAATATAATAAACAATTCAACTTTTTCAAATTCCAATTTAATTTTTTCAAATTCCAAAATAATAATAATATTAAAAAATAATATTCTAATAATATTTTTTTCAACTTTCATCTTTCATCTAAAATCATCTCATTTCATCTCTGAATTCAAACCAGACCCTTAATCTATTAAATTGAAATAGAATAATACTCAAAAAAGTTGAAATACTGAAGGATAGGGAATGCTTGGCAATGCCTTCCATTGGAAGACCATATTAGACATTTTAGCCTACCATTACATGAAACGAAAAGAAGTAAAAAATTTATTCTTCTCACCATTCTTTCCAGAATTGAAGACTATATCCTGAAGGCTGTCCGCGACAACCACTTTCACAGGCTCGTTGTTAGCTTCAGGAATAGGTTCAGACTTCCTATATGGTTGGACATTGCCATCCTGGAATCAAAATCCATCAATTAAGCAACTTTGACTCACTTAACATCCAAAAGTAGCTGACAGAACAAATGCAATAAATGAAGCAAGTAAAGAATCACCTTGTAGTCCTTCACCCAGGGTGCAATATGATCAGCCTCCAAGTTTGGTTTCAGATATTTCTCTCCTTCAGCCTTCTGAATGACAAGTAGTGGAACTTGCTCTTCTTTAAGTCCAAAATACTGATCATACAATCAAAACATTTACCATGTCAAAGAAAAATACAGAGCAAAGAAGAAGCAAAACCAGAGGAGCAGACTGAAAAGATACCAACCTGGAAGGCACCTTGGCTAGCTTCCAGATCTCCAATAAGAAAGCTTATCCCTTCTCCTTTAGATTGCTCAGCAACTTCACGATATTTTGATTTGATAGAATCGGCAATTTCAGTGCTGAAGTTCAGGAACAACATAGCCTACCCATTTTAAAATCTTTAATTAGAAGACAATCGATTCAACAGAAAAGGATGCATAGAACGGACAGCCAAGATAATGCCTGTCCCATTGAAATATAACCTAGAAAGCATTACGAGATTTCCAATTTATGAACAAACTGAAAAGAGTAGAGGATTTTCAACAAATCTTCAAACACATCCATGATACTAAATGCTGGGAATTATTCGAGCTTTAGAATGAGCAAAAACCAAATTAGCAGACAAATTTCACAATGAATTACCTTGGCATTCGGATTGTTAAAGAACTTAATAACAAAAGGATGATTGTTTGGATCGTTATTAAAGACAGTCACAGTAGGCAAGCTAGACTCTTCAACAAACTTCTCTAAAGCATCCACATGGAAATCCTGCATGCATGGAACTTCTGTAAGATAGCTATAGTATACATTAGAATAAATCGGCATAAAAACGTCTAACTGAAATAGCAATTAGATGATAGATATATCTGTTCTGAAACTTCTCAAATCAATGATACCTGGAAATCAACAAAACGTTCATCAAATGGCTTCAAGATCCTAACTATGGGCCCCGTCACTGACGATTCCCCACGTGGAAGAAGCTTGGCATCCAAAGTATGCCCAAACTCGTAGTCCGAGCGCAGTTTTTCAGCAAGAGATGTGAAGTTTTCAAACTCCTCCCCAGAAAATTTTGGGAATACCCCAACCTGTAAGATATGAAAAATTATTTTCAGAGGCTAAGCTTTACGGGAAAGAATGAAATGGAAAACAAATAGTATTAGGCGCATACAATGAATATCTTCTTGTCATCAATAAGACTACTAGCATCTTCCACAGATTTAATTTCAACGGATGCAGGACCACTTTGTTTCTTCAGATAATCAACGATACCATCTGCATCACGTGGACCTTTGTACTCTTGAACAGTCTTTCCTCCATTTCTCAGAATCTTAATTGTGGGGAAACCTCTGACCTCGAAATCAGAAGCCAGATCTTTATTTTCTCCTTCATTGGCATCAACTTTGGCTAGAATGACTGGAGGGTCATGAACGCTCAATACAGATGCAGCTTTCTCGTACTACAAATGAATGGAAGTTATTATCAGCTAACTGAAAAAATATTAGGTTTCTGCTTCTCCTTAATAACTACTCAGCGTGTGGAGTAAAATCCAATTAAAGCACTAGAAAATAGAAATTATTGTTACCTCTGGAGCAAGCTTCTTACAATGGCCACACCTGGAAGGATGATAACGGATAAATATTAGAAGTACAGATGAAAGGCAAGATTATCAACTTTCAACTCGGAAAAAAAAAATTACTTTTTTACATGAGAAGCTAATTCTTATGTTTGAACCTATTGTGCATATGCAACAAACTCATAAATGTAGGATGCGGTTCGATGTCACGATAGATTTTTCTTTTTTCTTTTTCGTTCAAATAAGAAGGGAAATTTTTCTGGAGGAAAAAAAAACAGGTTTGAAATATAAGACATGATTCGGCGACATTTTGTCAGATTACCATATATATAAGACATCCTTTCGAAAACTAATCACCTAGTTTGAGCGAAATGAGACGAAAAACAGTAGCCTATAACTAGTTTCGATATTTATCTTAAATAAAATGTTTTAACCCACTTTAGACGTTAATTGAAAAAAGTGAGATTAAGAGAGCGCCCACACACAACATGCAGGAGAAGTAATCAACCCATGCTTGAATTACCACGATCAACAAGTGAATTCGAACCCTAAAAGCATATTAAACGTAGGATTTTTATTCGATTAATGAAAAAAATAATTATAATAAACAGATCAGCACTACAAAGCTAGATTCAAAACGTGTTAAAATAAAGGAAAATAAAACGGACAGACATTTTGAGAATTTAATCAACACAGACAAACAGAATTCAGCAGACTAAAACAGGTAGCACAGATCGGTCAAAGCAAATGGAATCAATTACGGTGAGAGGAGAAAAAGGAGGATACCAAGGGGCGTAGAACTCGACGACGATGAAGTCGTGCTTGCTCACAGTGTCGGAGAAGTTGGAGTGGTCCAAGGTGAGCACGAACTCCTTCGATTCCGATTCCGATGCCGATTCCTCGGCACAGATATTCGTAAAGGACGACGCGAAGAGAGACAGAGCCAGCACAAAGAAGCAAATCGAAGCCCTAGACGCCATTGCCAAACCCTGCGCGTTTGTTCTCGTGAGTTTTTTACCCGTTCTCTCTGATATGAGTGCTGAGAGTTCCGCTTATATAAAGGTGTTTGGAGGCGGACTTGAGTAGAGAGACAACGCCACAAACGTTGGTTGTACCGTGACACGTGCGCAACTCTGAGATAATCTCATTTATCGTACTCGCTTGAGGTTTGGGTGTGGAACCTACTCGCTCTACCTATGGTTAATTGATGACGTGGCACAAAACCATTGGGTCGGGGCTCGTCACACGTATGTTATCTTAGAAAGTGTAAGTCGGCAAGTACATCTCAAGTTTAGTACCGGTTTCTGACTTTTGCTCTTACGGGTCCCTCACGGGAAGGAAAATGCTACATGCCCCGCTGGGGCTGGGCCTGTAGCATTTTTTTGTTTATTTTTTATTTTATATATATATAGATATTTTTAATAATTTTAAATATTTTAAAAAATAAAATAAAAATTATAATATTATTAAAAAATATTTTCTTAATCAAAAATTAAAATAAATATTATTATTTATTCTACTTCGTGATTAAGGAAGTATTTTTTAATAATTTTTATTTTTATTTTTTGATTAAGGAAATATTTTTTAATGATATTTTAAATTTATTTTATTTTTTAAAAATATTTAAAAGTGTAAAATAAATCTATATAAAAAATAAATTAAAAAAATACACATAGAAAAGTACATATTAAGCCTAACAGAAGCTCCCAACGGAGCTGTAGCATGTCTATTTTAAATATTTAAAAAAATATAATATTATTAAAAAATACTTTCTTAATCACGAAGTAAAATAAAAAATATTTTTTATAATTTTTTATTTTACTTCGTAATTAAGAAAATATTTTTTAATATATAATTTTTTACTTTCTAATTAAGAAAATATATTTTAATAATATTTTAAATTTATTTTATTTTTTTAAAATATTAAAAAATTTATATAAAAAATCATTTAAATAAAATACATTAAATAATATTACAGCCCCAGCGGGGCTATAGCATCACCCTCACGGGAATTTCTTGTTGATGTTTCCGAATTCCGATTGAAAATGATAAAATAACTCCCCATTTACAAATTTTCTACAATTATTTATCAACAAGTTTGGGTTAAAAATAAATAAAAAGTGAATTGGTAAATCAGGCCTAACCGAAAACAATATTAGATTTGGTCTAAATTAGTCTGGTTTCGATTTTTTTTTCTAACATCGGATCAAACCGGATTGGTTTATTTATATATATTTAAATTTTTTATATTGTATAAAATATTATTTATATGGCTTTTTATATATAAGATATATAATTATATATAAAATAATTTTGTCCTATATGATAAATTATTAATTAATATATTTTTTTAAGAATTTAATTAATATAATATTAAATTTTAAAACCCTATATAAATAACTATATATTATTACTATAATATGTTGTATTAGTAGTTATATTAATTTTATATCACTATATATTATAATTATTAATATATCACTATAATTTATAATATAATTATAATAAATATTATAATATACTACAATATATTATCATTATATTATTATATAATATAATATGTACTATATAATATTTCAGATCGGAATCGGTAAAATCGGAAGTATCGGTTTAGGAGTATAACTGGTGCAGTATCGGTTCTTCAAATCTCAAAACTAGTATATACCAATTCGATTTTAAAATATGTTCAAAACCGGACCGAACCGAACTGGTTACACCCTAGATATGAGAGCTTTTGAATTAGAGTAATACCCTTTTTGGTCTTAAAATTTTATCATATACTACAATCCTTATTATTCATTTTAAGTAGTTATTGTTTGTCTATCCAGTAAATAAAATAGTTATCGTTTGGCAAAATAAATGTTCTCAAGTATTTGTAGATAATTTTAAACATGTTTAGATATTTCTTTTTCAAACATCACTCAAATATAAAACACTTCTCAATTTCAAATATTCAAAATTTTCATCTAGTCATTAAAAATTTCTTAAAATTCCAAACAAAATACAAAAAGTAATATTACTTTTTTAAATTTCAAAATAAAAATAATATTAATATATTCAAATAATATTTTAACTTTATAATATTTTTATTCAATTTTTTTTCTCTCATTTTCTAAAACTCAAAAAAATATCTTAATTCAAATCACTCCAATACTATTCACAAATATATTAAGATATTTCAAATATCCAAACGAACGAATGATAAAAACAATTGATTAAAATATATATCATATGAAGGTTATGTTATGGGTCAATTCCGGGGTGGAGGGCAAAGAGAAACAAAATACAACTTTTTTAAATTTTCACATAAAATATTGAAAATAAAAATATTTTATCTCATCTCATCTCATCACATCAATACAATTTTTCTAAATTTTCACACAAAATATAATAAACAATATAACTTTTTCAAATCTCAAAATAATAATAATATTAAAAATTAATATTTAAAAATATTTTATTCAACTTTCATCACAACTGATCTCATCTCATCTTATCTCAACTCATTATCCAAACGACAACTTATTCATTTGCATCGACAAGCTTTTTCAATTCCAAAAATTGTCTTTCAATTCCAAAATTAAGAATCAATGGAATGTTTATCTATCTATGAACATCTCTATCTGTATTCGAATGATAAACAAGATTTTATTCTATATTGGGCAAGGGGAGTAGGGAGTAGCTAACATTTATCACTTAAATTTACAAATATAATACTAATTATACTTAAGATTATGAAAACAAGGATAAAAGATAATATTTCTCTGATAAGAAGCTAATAAATATTGTAAATTTCTTTTATCTCTCTTGTATTATCTAAGAAATTAAGTGTAATTGGAAAATAGGCAATTACATCACAGTTATACCGAATTTGTAGTTATTGGAAACAGCTACTTATTTTACTGAATTTGTACTTATTGAAAATCATTTGTTTGGATTATATGTATTAAAATTTAGATTTTAATTTTCACTAAAATCGAACAAGATTTCAATTAAGTTTTTCAAAATCTTGGATTTGAAAAACAAATCTAAATCTAAATCATAATTTTTGTATCCAAATGCATCCTACAAGAATTGAAAATTTCTCGTGCTTGCACAAAATAATTTGATTTAGAAAATAAATTTTAAAATCTGAATCCTATAAATCAAATCTTACCATTTAAGTTATGTGAATGAAATACTCTACAAACTGACTTGGGAGTATAATAACTCATAAGAATTCTTCAAATATCTGACACTATTTTATAGAACTACGATTAAATAAAAATGGAATGCTCTACAAACCGACTTGAGAGTATAATAAATCTTACCATTTATTCTAAATATTGTTATCTCTAATTATACTTGCTAATCTAATACTTTTAAGTAGCTTCACATGATGTACTACCTCATTTCTTAGAGATTGAGCCTATAAAGAAAAGAATAGAAAGCAACATATTAGAGCAAAATTATGAATATCAAGATCACAGAAGTTTTAGCTACTGATCTCTTCACGAGAAGCTTCTTTCTTTGTTCTCCTCGCATCTCTTGATGGTTTTTTGCAAGATTTCATTATTTTTCTTTTTTCATATCTATTTATTTGATCTCTTACCATATATCTGTGGCTTTTTGTTGGTTATATAATTTGGCTCCTATTTTTTGAGAGTTTCCTCCTCTATCTATCTCTTCTAAGGGTCTGTTTGGGGTTACATTATGAGTCGTAAAAAGTACTTAAATAATCTTAAAATCACTTTAATTGAAAAATTAGGTTGTTTAGATGTTACATATTAAAATATTTTTTTAATCTCAAATAAGCTAACAACATCATTTTGATATTTTTTCTTAAACGCACTTTTCTGGATAATCTAGAATGTAGTTCAAATTTTAAAAAGACTGTCAATGAGCGAAAATACCCATATAACTTTAAGATAATTACAAATTTTAAACTTTTAAGGATATGATCATAATATTTAAAAAAATCAAATAATCGACATTTCTATTTCAAAAATCATTTTTTTAATTTTTTTCTAAACAAATGTAACACGTTTAAAAGTGATTTAAACATATGGTTACCAAACAGTAAATAACTTTTTATTCGTAGAACTTATTAGTCCAGCTATAAATTATAAGCCCTAAAACTATAAATTATATTTTTCACCGTAAACTCAAACATGCACCAAGTAACCTTATGCAACAATGGTTAGATGATCAAGTTTTCTAGAGCTTTCTTATTTCGTGTTAATGATATTTTGCTTTTGAAACTAGGGTATATACTGATTAACTTATAACTACTCTTTTGTAACTATTTTACAACCCGTATTAAAATCAACCAATACAATCTTGTCACCTCATTACAAATAAATTTAATTTTACAAAACTATCCTCCATTTAATATATAGTTATAAAATAATTGTAAAGAGTTATAAATTAATCATTTTCCTTTAAACAAATCCATTCTAAAGATAATAAGGTTGCAATGCTCTTTACTCCTATTGAACTACAGAAACCTAAAGTCTCGATGCAACTTGGCCTAATTGCTTAATTCTCTGATGATAGATCATCAATGGATACTATTCACAGACGTAAGGTGAATAAATGGAATTTGGCTCGATAACTATTTTAGGCTTAATTAATGACATGCTCATCAATTTGTAAAGCACTAAAGATCTGGTTAAAGCCTGGACTTGTGACTTGCATGAAATTAAAAGGCTTATGTTACTCATGTTGCTAGCCAGCAGTCTCTATTAGTCACTATGCCTAACTCTACCACCTAGATAATTCTAGTAATTATTTCCCTGAAAAGGAGATATGCCATCTGGACCCAATGATTTATGGGGATGCATCTGGTGTAGGGCTATCTAAATATCCTCTAGTTCAAAGGTCATTGCATCAGTTACTCGTGGTTGGAGAGTTTCTAAAAGATATTCACATTCAACATTGATATTAGAAGAAAAAACCTTTGTGCATGTTAGTATATCTATGAATATTTCCATCATTTTTTATTATTATTAGAAACTGATCTCATTAATCAACTTTAAGCACATACATGAAAGCCAGTAGAACAAAGGAAAATAGCCAGGATCATTGACTCATTTCCTTAGTAACCACTTGAAGAATACAAGATGGGCATATCTCGATATCATACATATCTTCAGTGCACTCGAATGCCGCTTGTGCAAGTCTGTGAGCTGCCATGTTAGCCTCATGGTATACATGTGAAATTGACCAAACAGCAGCTGAGTTTAGAATAATTTTGGCATCTGATATGAGACATCCACCTATGCTCCAGTTAGGACTATCTTGGTTCATTTGGTCCACTACCTGTTTTGAATCCCCCTCCAAATAGAAAAGAAGATATGTCAATTTTCTGTTTGGAATCTAATTGCAGGAAGTACATTGCAGACACCATGACAATATAGTTCATTCCATTCTTTATTTCCAAAAGCTCTGTCAATTTTTTCTTTAGTAAAGTCAGTACCACTTCTGTTATTCGACCAAGTAAACCTTTGCCCATATCAATGTATATCATTGAGACCACAGCATTCCACAGCTTGTCTAAAGTCCTCAATCTGTTTATATGGTCTACTGGCTCCACCTATCTTGTCACTCTGATGAAGAATCTCATTAAAGTCCCTAGCGCATAACCAAGCTATAGAATTGGTGGATTTGAGCATCTTAAGCAATTGCTAACTACTGCCTCTCTTCTCTGTGTCAGGATGTCCATAGAAGCCCGTGAATTGCCATGTTGGTCCATCTCCTTTCTCCTGGATTAGAGCACTAACGTGCCATTTAGTATAATAATGATTTTAACGCTCCAATCATCTTTCCAGAGGAGAGCAATACCCCCACTAAGTCACATACAATCCACTGCAAAGCACCCATCCATTTGCAAACACCACCTAACTGCCTCCATTTTCTTTCTTCTGCATTTAGTTTCCACTAGGAAAACTAAATTGGGGTACTTTTCCTTAGTCAAATTCCTAAGGACCTTAACTGTCCGAGGGTTCCCAAGCCCTCGGCAGTTCCACACTAAAATGCTCATTGATCATGGCAGGGCTGGAAGCCAGCCTCTGCCTTAGCCATGGGGATTTCTGTGGTATTATAGCATCTCCTTGTCTTTTTTGAACTAGACTCTTGTAACGTTGAACTTCTTTTACACCCCCTCGCATACATGTTCCTCGCATTGCACTTTGAACTGTCAACTGGAATTGAGTTACTTTTGCATTTTGTATTAGTCTCACTCTCCCGAGCTTTCCTTTTCCATTTCCTCAAGGTCCTCAGCCCCTCAACCTTTGCCATTGGCATGATACTATCTTCACCAGGTAATTGATCCAGAGCCACCCTTTTTTTATCATGTTGATTAAAATCACTTACCCCAATAGTGGGTGCAACCATACTGCCATTATTAGAAATCTTCCTTGTTCCCCTTTCGAACCCTACTCCCCTCATAGGATCATGAGGGCTATATGTCCTCGACATTAGGTTAGCTGCAAAATCCTTCCCCACGTGAAGACCCTGGATCTCTTGAGGGCCACCAGGTTCTAAGCACCTAACATCCTCCTGTCCAACAGTAACCTTTGCCTGGTCAGAGAGTTGACTTACGCCCTGGTTTCTAGCCATGTTCCCGATGCATGGATCCTTAGCAGCTCCTTCTCCTGCTTTTCCTTCAGTAGGTGACTGATTTGTGCCTGCCTGAGTTCCTCCTTCCTTTTTTTTCCGCTGACACCTTCTCCTTTTTCTCTGCCACCTTTTTCGAATAGACTTTTGAAGTACGGTGCAATAACATATCTTGGACCATAGTACCCTCTCCCCCTTGCTGACCCGTCTGTTGGTTGTTTCCGCCCTTTGAGCCACCGTATCTACGGCTATCGAAGATGTTTGTGTTCCTGGGCTGTCCTCGAAGCCATGGACCAAACTGAGGTGGGGGCAATGTATCTCCTTGATGAGCATTACGAGATATTGAGCAACCTTTGCCTTTGTGGTTAAGAACTCCACACTGAAAACAAAAATTTTGCAGCCTCTTGTATTTAAAAGAGATCCAGTGTTGTTTGTCATCCAACCTTAACCATTTCCCTTGTAGTAATGGTTTGTTGAGGTCCACAGCCACCCTTACTCTAAGGCATCTTCCCCATGCACGTCCATCTGCCTCTGCGTCTACTCTAATTACCGGGCCTATCGCCTTTGCAAACTACTCACCGAAACCTTCTGTCATGACTGATAGTGGAAGATTGTGGAGTTGTATCCATAATGGCTCAAAGCGGAACTTCAACCCATCTATGGATTCCTTCTCATCCACCTCCATCTTGGTGAGGAGGAGTCTGTCAAAGAACCATTGATGTCCCCTCAGCACCTTTTCTTTGTCTTCTATATTCTGAAACTCGATCAAGAAGCACTGATCACCAAGCTCCTTAAAGGTCACCCACCCATCCAACCTCCATATTTGAGACATTGTGATTCTGAATCCTTCACTGTTCACTCCCTTCTCCGTCATAGCCTTCCCAACAATACAATATTTTCCTTTTTTTTCCTCTCCGTTGGTGCTCTTCTGCTGGACATGGAAGCAAGCACTTTCTTCTTTAGAAAGGTGTAACCTTTCCCAACGTGATGCCAAGTCCTCCGCCTCCATCGCGTCCTACTACCCAAATACACTACTAGCAACCAAGAAAGAATCCACCAACTCACCAAAGTGAGACTTAAACCTTTGTTAGACAACAAAGGCACTGGAACCTCACGCTTTCTCCCAGAGAAAGGGAAGGCACTCAAAACATTTGGTACACTACTCATGGGAGGAAGAAAAGAAGATGGTGTTTTAGATATGAGATGGCTTGGGAAATAAAGGAAGAATGTCAGAAGGTGGTGAGTGAGGCTTGGCAGAATGCTGGTATAACAGATTGTCAGGCCAAATCCCTAAGGACACAGCTTGAACTATGCCAAAAAGGGTCTCTTGACCTGGAGGCAAACTCTTAAGCAACAAGAGGATCAGATCATAAAAAATGGGACACAAATTATTGGGCACTTTCAGAATTCAAGTACATGTGAGCACTTGGCAGCTATGAAACAAATTCAAGAGGAGGTGGTATCTGCCATTATAGCAAATGATGTCAAGTGGAAGCAAAGGGCAAAGCAACACTGGCTTAAGCATGGGGATAGAAACACTCAATTTTTTCACATGCAAGCAAGTCAGAGAAAGAAGATCAATGCAGTCAAAAGCATAGAGGATTCTCAAGGAAGGTTTGTCACTGATCAGTCAGAAATTGGAGAGGTATTCACAGGTTTTTTCTCCTCTCTATTCATTACATCCCAACCTTTATCTATTGATCAATGTATGCATGCAATGGACACCAAATTAGACATGGATATGAAGGCTTGGCTAGTAAATCCCTTTACTAGGGAAGATATCACTACAGCTGTTTTTTAAATGATCCCTTGGGGTCGCCAGGCCCTGATGGGTTCCCTGCCCAATTCTATCAAAAAAATTGGGAGGTAGTGGGTGAACAAGTTTGCAACTTTGCTCTTAACTTTCTCAATCATGGTGGCTCTCTCAATGAGGTTAATGACACTTTTATTACTCTTATTCCCAAAGTTCAAAGCCCCAAAAGAGTAGCGGATTACAGACCTATAAGTCTATGTAATGTTTATACAAGGTTGTGTCTAAAACCATGGCAAATATACTGAAACATATTCTGCCTCAAATCATTGCCCCCAATCAGAGTGCCTTTGTACCTGGAAGGCTCATATTTGATAACACCTTGGTAGCCTATGAGGTTCTCCACTCTATGAACTCTAGAATGAAAGGGAAGATAGGCTTCATGGCTCTAAAATTGGACATGAGTAAGGCCTATGACAGGGTAGAGTGCAAATTCATTGAAGCCATCATGATCAAAATGGACTTTCCTGCACATTGGATCCACATCACACAAGCTTGCCTCACTTCTGTTTCTTATTCAAAACTTTTTAATGGATAACCTCAGAATAAGTTTGCACCTTCGAGAGGCCTAAGATAAGGAGATCCCTTGTCTCCCTATTTATTTATCCTATGTGCAGAAGCCCTATCTTCTCTCCTAAAACATGCTGAGGCATGTGGCAGTTTAACTCCTGTTGCTATTGGCAGAGGTCCAGTTAAAGTAAACCACCTCTTCTTTGCTGATGATAGCCTTTTGTTCTGCCAAGCTAAGTATGAGGAAATTAAGTGTGTCCTTAATATTCTTGAGCTATACGAGAAAGGATCAGGACAGGTTTTAAACAAGGACAAGTCTGCCATTTACTTTAGTAAGAACACTGCCTTGATGACTCAACAGCAGATCCTGCAACTAGCAGGTGTCCACTCCACCTCTAGTTTTGAGAAATACCTGGGCTTACCTACTTTGGTGGGTAGAAAGAAGATAGCCTCCTTCCACTCATTAATTGATAGAACTTGGTCTCGGGTTACTAATTGGAGGACTAAATTTCTCTCTGCAGCAAGAAAGGAGATATTGCTCAAAACTGTGCTTCAGGCTATTCCCACCTATGCAATGGAGATGTTTCTTATTCCAGCATCTATAATAAGGAAATTGAACCAGATTCTAAGGAAGTTTTGGTGGGGATACAATGAAGACTCCTCAAAAATTCAGTGGGTCAACTGGGAACATCTTAGTGGCAGGAAGGATATGGGAGGGCTTGGATTTGTGATCTGAGATGCTTTAATCTTGCCTTACTCTCCAAATAAGGATGGAGGATTCTTCAAAATCCCACATCCCTAGTGGCACAAATTCTAAAGCAAAAGTATTTCAACCAATATAATTTGCTTGAAGCAAAGCTAGGAAATGGGCCTTCATTTGCATGGAGAGGAATATATGCTGGCTTAACATTGTTAAAAAAATGTCTCATTTGGAGGGTTGGAAATGGACAGAAGATTAACATTTGGCAAGACAGATGGATACCCTCTTTACCTGCACAAAAGATAATGACTCCTCGAGATGTAGACTGCTGGTGTGATAAAGTCAGTGACATCATTGATCCTCAACAAAAGATATGGCAGGAATCTCTCCTCTCTGAACTATTTACTCATCAGGAAATTGAGGGCATAAAAGCAATTCCCATCAGCTTAGGAGGAAGAGAAGACAAACTTACTTGGCAGTTTACTCCTAATGGCAGCTACACAGTTAAAAGTGGATACTATCTTGGCAAAGAATTGGAAAGAGAGCAAGGAGGAGAAACTTTAGGCAGAGCAAAGGAGTGCCAAGTGTTGATTTGGAAGCTCAATGTACCTCCTGCCACCAAAATGCTTGTTTGGAGGGCATGCAGTGAAGTCCTGCCCACTATGGCTAATCTGAAAAGGATGAAGGTGGTAGGGATAGCATCTGTTTAATATGCAAGCGGGAACATGAGACTTCTGGCCATGCTTTATGGGGATGTAGTAGTGCTCAAGATATATGGTGTCAAGGTCCAAAGAAAGTGCAAAAGTTTTCTTTTCACAGTGACTTGATCTTTAATATTTGGGCAGAACTGATTGGCAAGCTTGAACCAGGGGAGTTAAATGAGGTTGTTGTTATAATGAGGGTGATATGGGCGAGAAGAAATTATGTCTTGCATGGAAAAGCTTTTAAACACCCTCGAGAATTCATTGCCCAGGCCAAGACAGATCTGTCTCTTCATAACGAGGCTCTCCAGAAGGAAGTTGGTGCTAACTCTGAGAATATGGCAAGGGTTCACAGATGGACAAAGCCAGCAGTAGGAATTCTTAAAGTGAATTGGGATGCAGCTGTGCAAACGAGGAAAGGAAGGATTGGCATTGGGGTACTCATCAGAGATCATCAAGGTCTTGTGATAGGTGCCCTTTGTGCTAACAGGCCCTTGAGAGGCAGTGTTTTTTATGCTGAAGCATATGGGCTACTTTTCGCAAGTGTTTTTTGCAAGGAAATTGGTGTAAGGCACTTTTGTTATGAATATTTCCATCATGATAGTATATCTTAGAATATTGCGATAGTATGGAATATTCTTAGGAAAGAATATTTTGTCGTTAAGGCCATTTTGGGAAGTGAGATGAGTTGAGAATATCTCATCTCATTTCAAAAATTTTCATAATTTTCTTCCTAAACATGACGTAAATACAAAATACTTTTCAATTTTAAAATTTCAACGTTTTCATCTAATCATTACTTAATTATTAGAACTTTCTTAAATTAAAAAAAAAAAACAATACAACTTTTTTTAAATTTCAAAACAAAAATAATATTCAAGTTTTTTTTTTAACTTTATAATATTTTTATTCAATTTTTTCTCTCTCATTTCCCAAAATCCAATAAAACATATTAACTCAAGCCATTTCACTACTATTCACAAAAAGTTTTTCTCATCTCATTACAGAAGCAAGTGTTGATTGTATTTCTTTATTTATCATAGGCCATCAACTATAAATATGCATTTCCTGTAAATTGTATAGGCACTTGAATATACAAATTTTCTCATATACATTTTTCAACATGCTATCATAGAATACCTGATTCTAGTATCTCTCATAGAATCGTATGTATATGTGCTCCAACTTTCTGTTAGCAGGCTTGTTCCTTCTTTTTGTTATTTATATAGCACACCACGTCTAGCTTGATAATCTTTTAGCCCTTGACAGTTGTGGTTTTTTTACATACCAATTACATCCCTTTTTCAATATGCTTTTTCTCGTATTAGACCACCAATCAATTGTACAAGTTGTCATCGACAAGTCTATTGCAAACTTCACCATATTCTAGTAGTTGATACGCCCCCACACACTGACTATATTGTTGGTGCGTTTATCCATGCACTACATGCATCAATCTCCTCGATCGAACCTCCTCCCACCCAACCCATCCCTCCTTCGACCCAACCCATGTCAAGTAAGCCTCTCTCCCTTTTTTGTCCCTCTATTTTTTGAAAGCTCATTCACTTTCCTTAAACATATATATCTCTTAGCCCTACCAAACCACCCCTCAAACCCATTCTGCAACCACCTCATTTGTCCAGTCACCAATCACATTTTCGCAACATCATCGTTTGAACGTTGACAAAAAAAAAAAGAAAAGGAAAATGTCCCAATCACCTTCCAACCTTAATAACATTATCCGTCCCATTGTGAATATTTTGTATGGCTCTAACTATAATATCAACAATAGCTAAGTATTTTCACCGTCACAGTTCAAGCTACGAAGGTGGGCTCAAAATATGGATATTTTTATTTGAGGGCACAAATTGTGGTGTTATTTGTCTGGTGATCTTTCTACACCTAAGCAACATGATGGTGACAAGTATTGAAGCTTTTGTATGCCATCTTGAAGATTGGCATAGCGTGCGTTATATAATTCTTTCTAGGTTTATAAACACTTCAATTCCTTTTTCTTGGTTTATTAACACTTAAATTCCGTCTATTCATAGTTTACTTCTAAAACTTGGAAATGCCAAAGTTACATGGAATTTTTTTGCTAAACGCTATAATTGTACTCATGATGCTTCTCTGCAATTTCAACTTGAGATTAAACTTTATCATATGTGTTAGGAATCAGGTCAGTTTATTGATGATTTATATGCTCAAGTTAACAATCTTTAGGAACAATTGTCTAAAGCAAATCCTCATCTCATATTCTTTTAGGACATTGAAATGTTTGCGACATATTGTGATTGCCACAAGTTTATGCATTTCATGATGGTTCTTTGTGAGGATTTGAGCCCACTCGAGCATCTCTCCTACATCACACACCGCTACCCTTTCTAGAGGTCATTGTCGTTGAGCACATTTATGAGGAAAACCAACGCTTCACTATGAAGCTGCACATCTCTGATTCTGTTATTGATCTTACCTCTTCACCTACTCCTAAATCTACTTTTGGAAGTTTTTCTAAACGTTCCACTTCGCAGTCCTTTCTAAGACTGTCTTTTACAAATATTTGTAACGTCCTTATAACAGCCCGTCATAAATTTAAAGGGATAAATTTCTTTAAACTTTAGGAATCTCATGAAAATTTCGTAGGTTTTTACGAATCGACTCAATCGTATAGATTTTAGTCTATTAGCATAGTCAGTGAAGCCACTCATTATGGCCTTAGAAACACAATTTTATTTATTTTAGGTACCTAGAAGTGTCAGAATGGGATACGGTCTACGCCATTAGTTTCATTTGAATATTTAGGACTTTATGGCTTAATAAACTCATTTTCAGTTTTCGAACGAAACGCTTGTTCGAAAACGCATTGTATTTATTTCGAGGCCTTCGGAGTCGAATTTCGATAAATGATTTGCACCCTAAGGTTAGTATGTATATTTAGGATTTTGCAGTGCAAATTTTATTTTCACTTTTTTCAAAGTGGATAGTAATATCGAAAGTAGCAACAAGTGCAGTGTTTTCAAAATCACAGTGTGAAATATCTAAATTAGGTTAAAGAAGTTTTATTTGGATACTTGGCAAGATCTTAGCCACACTTGGTGAATAATATTGGAACTTGGCACCAAGAGAAACCAAAAGATGGACATGTGAAGGAAATCAAGATGTGAGATCATGCCACCCAAGCGAAACTCTATTCCATCCAACCATCCAATTGTGCCAAACCAAATAGAGTTTCAACCCTAGAGAAGCCCTAAATACTTAGAATTCAATTGAAACCCCAAAAGTTTGGTTGAAACCGAAACCCTAAATGGTTTTCCCAAATCTCAAACTTGTTTCCAAACTCTAAATGGATCCGGTTTCTAGCTTAATGTTTAATCATTTAATTAAATCACTTTCACATACTATTAACAAATCAATTTCTTGTTATAACATCATTATATAACTCTTTAAACCTTGAAAATTTTATTGGGTCAAGAAAAATTAAATTTGGCATTGATAGCAACCCAAACCCTAAACAAACCCTCTTTAAATCCCAAATTGAGGCTCACTCGATTAAGGCCCACGAAACTGAGCCACTTTTGCAAGGCATGTGGAGTAAGTTTCCCCTCATCCATGGCTGACCAAACTCTACCCACAGTAACCCCAAGTTATACTTCATGTGAAGGCCAAGCCACCTCACTCACCAACTCTCACACGGTAGCTCAAGGCAGCAATACCATGGGCTGCTTTTGCCCATTTTTTTGGGCTGAAACAACCATCACTCAAGGTCATTCACAACCCTCTCATCACCCCTCAATTGGGCAAGAATGCGTCCAGTCCATTTCCCTTTCATTTCATCAATTTCCAACACTTTTCTTGTAGAGAAACCTAAAGGTTCTCTAGGACAGTTTTTCTGAGTCACTTTGCATGCCATTTTTGAAGCTTTTGTAAGTATTTTTTCATGAAGTTCCCTTCACAAAAGTTGTTCATTTTTTAGTCTAGTTTTTGTGGGCTTTTATATTAATTTTCATGGTCATTTTGGAATTTTTGACTAAGCTTTTGGAAAGTTCTTGGTCCGAACTTTTTCTAGAGTGTAGTTAACATATTTATATGAAATTATGAGGATTCGTTTCATGTTATAAGTTTTTTATGAAAGTTTTTCTAGATTTAAAAAGTTTGAAACTAGAAGGAGTAAAACAATTTATGTTTTGTGAAAGTTTGAGTCTTTTGTGTAAAGTCATTCTCTAGTGGCTTTGATATTTTTATATGATGATCTTAAGTCTTTGGTCTACATGTTAGGACGTTAGTTTGAATATTTTTTGTGTTGGTTTTAAAAATATGAGTTTTTATGCATGAAGAGACTCGGTTAGGTCACAGATTTGAGGTTTTCAGGTATATGGATGTTTTGATGCAAATCTGGCCTTATGATTTTGAGTTTAATGATTGTATCTACTTTATGACATGCTTTACCATGTGATATTGTTGATTTGTGATTTTTTTCACGATATGTTTCGGATAAAGTGGTTTGATCAAAACCAAACTATGAGAAAATCTGTTTTTGGTGAAGTATTGAAGCCGAGTAGTTCTAGATGAATTTTGTGAGTTTTATGATTTTTACTTGATGATTCAAAAGATGATATTTCTTCTGAGAATGTTAGGAATATATTGGAAGAAAGTTTTTGAAATTTTGAAGTTCTTGGAGATATTTTTAAAAAGAGACAAAACCTTGAGATTCAAGGATTATATTTTAGTTAAAAAGTTTGGAACTTTTTGTTAAAAAGGTTTGTGTTTTATGAATTGGATTTTTGTTGGTTGTTTTAGTATGCTTCTTAAGCATAGGATGTGATGATCTATGTTGCAATATTTTGGTTTAAGCATAAGTTATGAGGTTGGATATAATTGCAACAAAAATAAGAAAAATGACTTATAAGTGTTTCGGTCTTAGTGTATTTTTCATGGTTGTGATTTGTTTTAAATTTTTCTAATTAGATATTTAGATTTAGGACAAAATTTACATGAGTGTAAATTTTGGTGAGTTTTGGAGTTATGATGCAAAATTTTTAAGTTAAGGGTAAAATGGTCATTTTTTCACATGTAGGGGATAAAATGGTAATTTTACTCTAAGATAGTATTTTTCATGTTTCTAACATTTAGACATCTTTCTAAGTTATTTTTCATGTTTCATTCTTTTTTCGTAATGCGACATCACTATAACTTAGCTTCTAACTTTCTGTTAGATTTTTGTGTACATGTGTTGGTAAGGGAACCGTTGTTTATGTTCTTATATTATTATATATGCCATGTTATGCCATGTCACTATATATTATCCGTTACACATTATATTCTATCACGCAATGTTTATCTGTTAAACGTTATGCATGTCATGAAATGTTATTTGTTACATGTTATGCCATGTCACAAAATTTTATCTATTACATGTTATTTCATGTCACAAAATATTTTCTGTTACCTGTTATGACATGTCACAAAATGTTATATGTTACATGTTGTGCAATGTCACGAAATATTTTATGTTGCATGTTATGACATGTCATGAAATGTTACACATTACGTCACGAAATGTTTACCTGTTTCATGTTGTGCCATGGCATTCATATCATGTACTTCTCATGTTACGTTATGTCATATTGTCTGTCATTTTGTTTCATATCATGTCATGTCTCATGTATAGAGTGTGTATTGAATACAGTATTTTCTCAGTCAGTCATGCATAGGATTCTCGTGACGTAATTACTATGACTTTTCGAGTATCTCCATTGGTAATTCACGCAAGGTACTTCCGGCGTAATCATTTTATTTAATAAAATACCTCTACTCAAATGCTCATGGTGTAATCATTCTGATTGTCAGAATATTACTAGGTACTCCTAGGGTAATCATTCTGATTGTCAGAATATTACTAGGTACTCCTAGGGTAATCATTCTGATTGTTAGGGTATCTTATTTAAAATACTCATAGTGTAATCATTCTAATTCAGAGTATCCCTAACAGAATATGTTGGGCAGAATCATTCTGATTGTTCACTATTCCTGACGAAACAATTGGCGAAATCAATTTGATTGTCAAAATTCATTTTAGTTTCAATTCATGTTATTTCACGTTAATGTTCATGTTTATTAATCATGTTTAATTATTAAACAAGATTCCAAGTTCATGTATCTCAAGTTTAAGCTCATGTTATTCAAGTTCAAGTTCATGTTACGTTAGGTTCAAGTTCATGTTATTCAAGCTCAAGTACACTTTCAGTTCAGGTTCAAGTCAGTTCACATTCAAGTTAATGTCACGTCAAGTTTCAAGTTCAGTCCATATTTAGTTCAGGTCATGTCATATCATGCCATGTTATATGTCAAGTCACTTCATGCTTATTTATGAATATGATTATGCATTCATGTCTTTACTGTCAGGCCTGCATCAATAAACTGTATGTTAAGTTTATTATTAACTTGCTGAAATTTGTACTCAAATATCGCCGTGGTAGACCCAACTACTATTCTCTCTGAATGGTAGGCGATGTGGATAGAGCGGAGCCTGGTCGATTGGAGGAGGTCGATTAGGCAGCACTAAGGAGACCCAGAGCTCGTGGTCTCCATGATTAGTTTTATAGATAGCATTATGGCGTCTCTAGCCGAGTTACGCAAGTTGCTCGACGGACTAGCCCAGTAATTTTGTTTTGGTGAATGTACTTATGGAGCTTTGACTCTTGTACCTCTGAGATTACAAATGTTTTGGACTTGTGCTATAATCGTGGATATGTATCACTTTCATGTTTTATGTATTATGTTTAAGAATTATTTGGGATGTTATTAGTTAGTGCATAGTATTGCTCAAGAAAAAAAATATCAGCTGTGAATATTGCATATTCCTATATGCATGTTAGGTGCATTGCATTTTTAATTATCATGAACAGAAGCAGGTAATCTTATGTTGCATGTATCAACGCTTCAGATGTTCGCTTGATCGCAAGCGGAATCTGGGGGCATCATGGTCCTTGTCACTCAGTGGTAGAATGTTGTAAATTACAACACAAGAATCAATATCGGGCCCCTTTTTCACTAACTGTCACAATAGCTCCAGTTGATTCTTCTGTGTCTGAGTCTTCTCTTGAGCCTTCATCTCAGTCCACAACTCTCTTAATAATGTCGAGGCCTTAAACCATCATATTTTTTTTCCAATCTTCTATTGTCATGTCCATCACTTCAAGGATATCTCCTTGGTTTATTGACTTTGCATGTTATAATTATATAACGTCAGATCCTACACTATTTCCCACAAATCCTCTTTATCACCCACTCCAGCTATTTACACTGTTGATGGTTCTCATTTGCATGTCAGTTACCTAGAGTCTATTTCTACCACTCAATTGTTAGTTGAGAGCACTTACCTAGTTCCAAACTTATTGCTGAAATTCTTTTCAGTTGATCAACTTTTTGAATTAGACTTTAAGATTAGTTTTTCTAAGGATGGTGTTGATGTGCAGGATCCTCAAACGGGACAGCTCATTGGGATAGGCCATAAGATTGGACGTATTTTTTAGCTCTCTTCTCTACATATCACTTCCTATATCTCTAGATTTGTTGCTGCAATCACCACCTCTTCCAGTCTATGGCATTCTCGGTTGGGTCATACCTCTCTACCACATATTCAGCATTTAACGTCTCAAAGTTATCTAGGTCTTATAGATTTTAAGTCCTTTAATTTTGTATCTTGTCTACTTGGCAAACAAACACATTTATCCTTTAAAAAAAGTGAGTCTTTTTCTTATGCACCATTTGATTTGACCCATTTTGACATTTGGAGTCCTACTCCCATTCATACTTAGGGGTCCTTTAGTTTGTGATATTTGTTGATGATTATCGTGATACCCCGAAAAAAAAATTAGATCAAAACAATTTTATGAAAAACTATAGATCATTGATCTAATGAGAACTATAGGAATTTCATGGGTTATACTAGTCAAAAATATTATTACAAGATTTAAGCTAAATTATGAGCCTTAATAAAATCGAAACTTCTTAGATTTAATTGAGATACTTAGGATCAAAATTAGACAAAATGATTGGTACCATCTCTCTAGTTAGAATTTTTAGAAATCTATAGAGCAATAAAGATTTTTGTATTCATGTGGTGCCAAATGACCCAATCGGATTGTGCCACGTGGCAACTAGTATTTCCACCTCATCAACATTATTTTAACGCTCTCTTCACCTTGAAAGCTTACCATCTACAGCTTGGAACACAAGGGTGAGCCATCTCCCCCATCCATTTGATCGTCATGCCTTACACTTGTCTAAAAAGCTGGAAAATTGAAAGATAGCTAGTGGCCTTTAACTGAACCTTCCTCTTTGGCATTTCTCAACTTTCTCTTCTGCCAAAATTGCCCATCACCACCACTTGTCCTACATTCAACAACTTGTTCAACCATCTTAGAAGCTTTTGGGCACTTGAAGATCTAAGACCATCATCTTGCCAATAAAGCTTGTAAATTGAGAGAGAGCATTAGTAAGGTTTTGACCGAGTATTCCCTCTTTCCGTCTTCAATTTGTCTTCTGCATAGCCAAGAACCCTCTTCCTCCATTTCTCAACTTCTCCCCTTCACACACACACTTAGATTGAAGCAAAAAAGTTCACCTTCTACTTACAAGTTTAGTGTGGTGAGAATCAGCTTGTGAGCTTCAAGATTTTAGCTCGGTAAGTTAAATTCTTGTTTTGCATTTTCAGTATGAGTTAGATTATTGTGTTACTGAGTTTTTAGAAGCATTTTCTGGAAGTATATGTTGGTTTATAATCTTGGGTAGCATTATTGAGTTAAGTAGTGTTAGTTTGAGTTCGATCTTTGTAAATGTTGGATTTTTATGGATGATGTGCATTGTTTAGATGTTTAAGCAATCTTCAAAATATAAGTAGATAAATGATATGTGTTCAAGAATATCAAAGTGCATATCTCGGATTAGCTTTAGTTTGTATATATGGTTTTCTCTCATAATGTGTTTTGGTTTGTATGTTTATTTGGACTTAACATCTTCAAGAGGTGATCTTGATCATAATTATTTTTGAAAAATTTAGTTACCTTGATAATCTAAGCATTAAAAGCTCAATAAGGGCAAGACACTCGTGATTAAGCTTCAGTTTTAATGTTTCATATTCAAACATGTGTTGTCTAATGTTTTCCTTTAAATCTAGACATAGGTTGCGTAAATCAACAGTGAGAACATGATTTTGAGTTCTATTTTGGAATATAATCATTTATTAATTTTCGGTTAAGTGCTTAGACATGTGAGTTTAGGCTTTAATTGCAATTAGTGTAAGGCATTCAAGGCTTCGAATTTAGTGATATTCTATGCTTTCTTGTATGAAAAATGATGTTTTGAGGTCAGAAATGGATATAGCATAGAATTTATATGTTATTTGCAAAGTTTGGTAATCTTTGGGAGTCGAATTATAATTATTGAAAGTTTAGGGACATATATACAATTTCTGAGAGTTAAGGGGTTAACATGCAATTTTAGCAATACGTTTTGGTAGTTCAGAATATTGAAAACTTCTGGGTTGATAAAGAATAATCAACGGCCTCGAATGGGATAGTAACGGTCCCGAAACGAAGGTAAAAGCCTTATGGCTGGTTGGGGCGCTAAAGTACTCATTATGACGGACGTTTCGCGAAACCTAGGCCTCATTTGGTTATATAGATGAGATAAGATGAGAAATTTATGAATAATAGTGAGATAATTTGTGAATAGTAATGAAATAATTTGAGTTAAGATTTTTATGGGGTTTTAGGAAATGAGAGAGAAAAAGTTAAATAAAAAAATTATAAAGTTAAAAGATAGTTAGAATATAATTTTTTTTGATATATTTTTGTTTTTGGATATAAAAAGGTTAAATTATTTTTTGTGTTTTATATAGAAGTTTGGAAAAGTTGTAATGATTAGTAATGATTAGATAAAAGTTGAAAATTTGAAATTAAAAAATGTTTGTTTGAATAGTGTTTGTATATTGAGATGAGATGAAATTGAATAAGATGATTTCAAAGTTTTGTAAAACCTTAAGTATTCTTGAGACGAAGCCACAGGCAGGCATTACCTGTCGTGTAGTGAAGATAACCAGTAGGTGCACAGTTTATATGGGGAGCCATGAGGTACCATAAGCATGACTAAAATATTATGCAAGATGTTTTATGAAAAAAAGTATGTTATAATGTTTTATAAAAGATTTTGAGTAATCTAGATGGCAGAAAATTACAGTTTTGTAATACAAGTTCATGTTCATGAAAAACTAATGTTCTCCTAATGGTTCACTAATAGCTAGCAAGGACATCAAAAGAGGAATAAGTTGGGGAATACGTAATGTTCTGAGTCAGAAGCAGCCATAATTGATACCACTCATTCAAACTTTTAGACTATATATATTTATGTGCGATTGCACTCATAGACAAGGAAGGAACTGAGCCAATTAATTAGAAATATCACGTATACCCTATTTGTTATCACTTAAAGGCTTCTTTTCTTGTAGATCTTCCCTCTTTGTAAGACCAAAGTGGCCACTTTGGTCTGATTAATCTAGAAATTAATTAGATATATCTATATATATATATATAACAAATAATTTATTAAATCACATCTTAATTATAGAGTCTACACTAGGGTCTTCATCATGGCTTGCATTAGGACTGCATGCACTCAAACCAGTAAAAAGAGTTTTTTCCAGCACACAAGAGGTACATACAGTCTGTTGTGGGTAAAGGAGGGTTTTTCTATATACATTTGGGCAGCAAAGTTTGCCCAAGATGATTAATGTCAAGGCAGGCCCTAGCTAGCACAAATCCAATTTCAAGAGCACAGTAAAATGAATTGAATATTTTCAGTCTATGAAGACTACATTTTCATCAGTTCATGAGAGCTCCAATCTCGCTCAAAAATGAACCAAATTCGTGCAGGGTCATGCTTGGGGATCACTCTCTCTTAGTGACTGCAATAGGGAATAGTCCCAGAAGTCATACAGATTTCCTTCGTCTTGCCTAAACACTAATGAATTAATTTCCATTCTGTGTTATGAGAACAGGACCATCTCCAAAAACAAGTAGGACTATAAACTTGAGATTATCTATAATTTAGTAACAACTAAATACAAATTTAGTATAAGATGTATTGGCAAAATAGAAATTTTTTACTGGATCATTCAATGTTCGAGCCACGGACATGAGTTCTATGAAACACAAAATGCATGTATACCCTACAATAATTGGTGAAACAAGCGGTAGATTTCACAACTGGACAGATAGAAATTAAACAAGTGCAACAAGAAAATCCCTAATTTTGTAAAGAAACACGCGCGCAAAATCGATTCATTACCAAACCAGTTCTGAGTTGCAGCCATACCTGAGGTGATGGAAGGACCCACGCTATCCCTCAACTGAATCTCGACGAGCCTCAGTTGGAAGCCATTGAATCCCCAAATCCCACAGGTTCAACAGAGACGAATCGCAAGGCTTCCTTTCAGCTTCGGGGATTCTGTCTAGCCAGAGTAGCTTCCGCGGGAGGAGGATTGTGGTAAAGGACAAACCTTTGGGTGATCGGGCGAAAATGAAGATGAAATCGTTCGGGGGACGTGGGTGGAGTAGCAGCTGATCTCTCGGAAAGGGAAATGGAGAAGAAATATTGGGGAAGAACATAGAGAAGTGGAGGGGGAAAGAAATCGGCGGGGAAAAAGAAAATTATTTTAAAGGATTCGCGCCAGAGCGTAGTTACGGCGAAACTGGAGCGTTGCAACAGTTTTTTAATTTTCGGCGAAATAAATCGCTGCTAAAAAGCTTTATATCGCGGCAACTAGTTAAAGTAACCCAAAGAATCAGGTTTCTCAACGGTTTTCAGCGGCGGTAAAAAAATCGACGCAAAAAATCCTCTATTCCGGCGTATCCTTTTGCAACACTATAAAAATCGCCAGTAAAACCCTTTTTTCTTGTAGTGTCATGCATACATGTCCATGTTTATTATCAATCATGTTTATGTTATATTTGTTGGATATTGTGGCATAACTTGCTAAGATTTCAAGATCATGGTAGTCTCACTACCATTCTCACCCGAAATGATAGATGTAGCAGGTCATGATGAAGCAAGTCCCAAAGAGAAGGAGCAAACTAGGCTTGATGAAGTGGATTGATATAGTTTCGGCTAAGATGGACATTGGATGAATATGTTTTTGTTATGTGTTGGTATCGGTTTATTATGTTTAAGTTTGAAATATGGAAACTATGTGAATGACAAGATTGTAATCTAAGAAGTATGATACTTTGATAAAATGATTTAAGCTTTCCGTCATGTGTTTTATTTGATGGGTCATGAACAAATATGCTATATTTTGAAGTATGCATGAATTTGGAATATTAGTATTCTGGTACAATTTGTTAATTTGAATTACTTTCTGCTGCAATTTCTAATCATATTGTTAAAAATATTATAGATGTGTTACATGTGAAATGTTATGAACGAGGGTATGTATCATAGTGTTGCATATCCCAACGCTTTGATATCAGTCAAACCCCAAGTAGCGATCGGGAGTGTGACGCCCTCAACTCCCGCTTAATGGAGACTGAAGCGTCAACATGCAATACAAGGTTACATTCCTAATATATGACAGATAATAATACAATGTACCTACCATGCTTTTAGAATATGGAATAATTGCAACGGAATAAATTGTTCAATTTATAATTTTGTACCAGAATAAACTAAAATCCCAAACAATTCTCATAATCATAAACATAAAGCAGATTGTACAGACAACTATAGTCAGTACAATATTTACAAACCAAAAGCATAATAGAATGTCTTGGAGTAACTTACTCCTTAATTACAAACTTCTAAATTTTACATAGTTCCCACAACAAACTTAACATTCAAACTGTTCTAGACGTACTAGGTTTGCCATTAACAACAAAATGATATCCAAAAAGTGAAGTATTAATTCCATCCTCCCATTAAGGTCAAGCCCATCGTCAATCAACCTTGTCCAAGCATATTTGATCCTCCTCATCTTAACCTAAAACAACTTCTACCATTCCAAAAGAGAATGGTAGTTGGGATTACCATAGTCAGATTTTCACAAATTTCAATAAGTTAAACTAATAACATATTGACAGTTTATAAAACCATGGTTAACAATAAACATGACATGTGTGCATAAATGACATGAAATTGCATCACAAAAACTATATTTTTTCACCCATCCAGATTCCTTTAAAAAACGGAGTATCATCAAACTTTCACGACATGCTTGCTTTCATAAAACATCTTGCAACTTTCTTGTTCTTAATGAGGTGGTACCTCATGGTTTCCTATTAAACTGCTTGCATTTACTGGTTAACTTCACCACACAATGGGTAACACCATATGTGGCTTCATCTCAAGAATACTTAGGCAGTGTGTAACGACCGACACCATAAGTATTCTAGCGCATTTACCAGCAAGAATACTCTTTACCTTCGCTTTGGAGCTGTTGTTATCCAATTCAAAATCATTGACCGTTCTTCATCAATCCAGGAGACACCACTCCATTCTTATTCACTCTAAATTGGACAGAGGAGTTCTACCAAGATAATCCTTCATCCTAGCTTGGTTTTGTGACAAAACATTTTTAATGTATAATTTATGCTTCATTAACATGTACATATACTTCATGAGAGATGAAAAAATATCATGAAATGAATACCTCATATATCAATGGAACTTTAGAAGATAAAACATTAATATTGATGTGGCGTTTATCAATAATCATACTACCACAAACCATATAAGTAAGTTATAAGCCAACTTATAAACTTGTCCTGAGCTTAATCACTGAAATTCTCCAAAGCTAAAATAATATACACTAAGGTTAGAGACTTCCAAAAATAGCAAAATTTTAAATCAGCCCCTTAATTCACAAAAAAATTGTATTTTGACCTTTAAACTTTCTATAATTGCATTTTGACCCCAAAATTTACCAAACCTCAAAAACTACATATAATTTCCATGACAAATCCATTTCTGAACTCAAACAACATTTTTCTTACGGCAAACTAAAAATAATGTCAAAACGGAAACTTTGCATATTAACATAACACTAATTGTAATTAAAGCCTAGCTAGTTTCACACTTGTAACTTCTTAATCCGAAAATTAGCACTTGATTAACACCAAAACAGAACTCAAAAACATACTCACACTCTTGGTTTATACAACATATGTCCAGATTTGCAAGAAAAATAACAACCAACACAAACTTAAACATCAAACATAAAAATTGACCCTTTAAAAAAGCATTATTTGCTTCTATTGTGTATTTGATGCTTGAATCAACAAAGTATCCTAAGTTTCTAAACATAATCATGTCCAAAATATGTTCTTGCAAATATTGAGTTAAAATAATCATGCAAAACCAAAATATATTTTGAAAGAAAACCATTTACACAACCAATAGTCAAACATAAATATGTATCAAACACTATGTTGCATCCTAGGCTCTAATATTTTGGATCTCATGTAAAAATCATGTAACCAAATGATGTATTCCATTTTTATGCTTAAACTGATCATAAACTCCTCATGCAACCCAATAAAAATCCAATCTTCAAACAATTTCAAAGTTCAAACCATCCCCCAAAATATATGCTCAACATTTAACTATCTATTAACTTCTATCATCTTATATCTTAAAAAAAATCACATATTCACACACCAAACTCCTACTAGAGGCTTAAACCAAACCAAACTCATCATAAAGCTCCATTACACGCTCAACATTAACATCCAAAACTTTGAATCATCATCAACTTCCAATAACATGCTAACAGAGACATTAGTCTTACACAAACTTCACCAATATGCCGTTTACTTCAAGGAAATAATTTTCGCAACACACTGACTTATTCACATCTTGAATACCAAAGATGGAGACGAAGAAAATGAAGAGATGGAGCTTACCAACAGCTAGGAACTTGAAGCAAAATGCTTGTTCATTTTCACTCTCACTCTCGGTTTCTCACTAACTATTGTGTAATGTGACTTAAGCTTGTGTGTGTGCTATATACAATGGAAGAGGAAGAAGAAGGCTCTCGGTTTGCAGAACAAAAATGAAGAGGGAGAAGAAGATGGATCTCGGTTGCATGCCTTACTAAGCACTAACTCTCTCTCATGTGCTCCTTTTTGTGACAAGTGTCCAAAGCAAGATGAAATTGATGGTGATCAAAGCATGTGTAATGCACTGTTGGCATCAACTTTCTAGGTGGTGAATGGTGTTACCAATAATGAAGAAGTTTGCTGGTGATTTGGCGTGGTTGGGGTGACACGTGGCACTCTCCCATTGGTCCACTGGGCATCCGAAAATCACAAAAAATTTTATTGCACAATAAATTTTTAAAAGTTCCAACTAAACTAATGGTGTAATTCTTTTTGTCTAATTATGATCCCAAGTAACTCAATTAAATCCAAGAAGTTTTGGATCCACTTTAGAATCATAAATTGACTTTGCTCTTGAAATGAAATTATAACTAGTTTAATCTATTGAATTTCCTATGTTTTTATATTAGATCAATATATCTCAAAAATTAAAGAAATACTTTTGATCTAATTTTCTTTTGGGGTATTACAGGGGGCATCACAATTACTCTCAATATACATGGCTCTATCTTTTACAGCAACGATCTGAGCTCATCCATGTTTATCAAACTTTTCACAAAATGGTCCAAACAAAATTCTCTCATACCATAAAAGTGTTCCTTTCAAATGATGTTGTGTTATATAATGACAAGTCGTTTCTTGATTTTTTGAATCAGTAAGGCACAATCCATTATAATTCGTGTTCTCACACTTCTCAATAGAATGGGTGTGCTAAAAGAAAATATCATCACATTCTTGACATAGTAAGAGCTCTTTTATTTTCTGTTTTTATATCAAAAAATTTTGGGGTAAAGCTACTCTTACTATTGTAGACACCATCAATCAGCTACCCTCACCCCATAACCAAATGCCTGCGATTCTCTTGCCTTGTGGAGTTTTGGGAACATATACTCTTTGAGTCTTTCCTCATTCTTGCCCTCCTCCTCCTTGCATACACATATTCTCTCGCCATGTAGAATCCTCTATAGAGACTACGAGCTCCCTAGACAGCCTTACTATGATTACTCTCCCTCCACCTGATGTGTTTCACAGTCCTCCTACACCAACACAATCTCAAAGCCCTTTAAGATTTTTTTCTCCTTGTCAATCTAGTCGAGTAAGTGTTCTTCCCTCTCATCTTTGAGATTATCATTGCTTTTCTACTCTAGCTACCCATCATGAACCTCATAATTACCATGAGGCTCGTATTGACCCCTTTTGGCATAAAACTATGTCTAATTGATTAGATGCTCTTACCAAAACACATACTTGTGACCTAGTGGACTTGCCTCCTGGTAAAGTACCAGTTAGATGTAAGTGGATATATAAAAGCAAGACTTGGGTAGATGAATCAGTTGAACGCTACAAGGCACGCCTTGTGGCCACTTGTGGCCAAGGGTTTCACCAAAGAGTATGGTATTAACAAAGAGAAAACTTTTGCTCCTATTACACTACTTACCTCTGTTAGATCTTTACTTGAAGTAACTGCTGTCCGCAGTTGGGAACTATTTCAAATGGCTACTAAAGGTGCATTCCTTAATGGTGATCTTACTGAGGAAGTATACATGCAGCCTCCACCTAGCCATGATCACCCTCCCCACAAAGTGCTGCCTTCGTCGAGCTCTTTATGACTAAAGTAGGCTTCCCATGCTTGATTGACAAATTTTTATCTGTGATTTCTTAACAAGACTTTGTTCCTCCTAGTTCCTATAACTATGCACTCTTTCTTTGTACTACTGGTGCTGGTACTATCATTCTTCATATGATTATTACTGGTGATGATATTATTGGTATTCTTAGTTACTTTCTTGGCCTTGAGGTTACTTCTGGTAGAGATGGCTATAATTTGACTCGGACTAAATATGCTTCTGACTTGCTCTCGAAAGCCGGGTTGACTGATAGTAAAATAGTTAGTAGTTCTCTAAAGTGTAATGCCAAACTTTTAGCCACAGACGGTACACATCTTCGTGATGTGACACTATACCAACAACTAGTTGGCAATCTCATAACCTCATTGTTACTTGGCCTGACATCTCACATGCAGTTCATTTGGTGAACCAAATCATGAGTGCATCTCGCTCTACTCACTTTGCATTTGTTCTTCGTATTTTGCGCTATATCAAGGGTACTTTATTTCATGGTCTATACTTCTTCTTACACTCATTGTTTTTTTCATGGGCTAGTGACCCCATTGATCATTACTCTAATTATTATTTCCTACTATGCACTTCCTTGAATAGTAAGAAGCAGTATGTTGTCTCCCGATTCAGCACCGAAGTTAAGTGTTGTACATTAGCAAACACTACATCTGAGCTTTTATAGTTATAATGGCTTTTGGCAGACAGGTGCACCCAAATGACTAGCTCTCATGTACATTGTGATTATCAAAGTGCCATGCAAATTGCTCACAATGACATATTTCATGAGCATACTAAATATATTGAAATTGATTATTACTTTGTATGTCATCATCTTTAGCAGGGCACTTTTCACTTACATTCTGTCTCATCTGAAGATAATCTTATTGACATTTTCACGGAATCTCATCCACCCTAGTTGGCGACTTGGTTATCTTGTTTCCAATCTCCAGTTGGCTTTACCACCTCAAATGTGAGGGAGGTGTTAATGTATCTATGAATATTTTCATGATGATAGTGTATATTAGAGTATTTTCATATTGTGGAATATTCTTAAGAATTTTTCATTCTTGTATTTGGTTTTCCCTATGCTTTCATATTCTACCATTCCTTTTGGTATTGATGTAAATGATAATTTTTATAGTCATGTTATTCCTCCACCATAAGTGAAAGGCGTTAAAAAGAACTAGGATATCAATAGCTTTCTTGAAAATATAGCTTTCTATGGCAACTACTTAAATGACAATCACTTAAAATGTGTCACATTGCAGGCTAGAGTTGAAAACTTTATAATAAAGAACATTTATCGATTATAATTAAGGTAATGCAATATTTTAGGCAACATAGTACTAATTTCCTTCCGTTCCATATGGCTTTACACATGCTTTTTAGGCTCTTCAGGTAGAACATGATTACTTTGACAAGAATATAATTATGATAACAAACTTCAAAGTGGCTCCTACTTATTTCATCATAAACGACTGTACGGTATTTGTGCATTCCACGACTGTATGTAGCATTACTCTTCATCCAAAAAAAATAAGGATTGGTTTAGATTATGAGATAAGAGATTAAGAGATGAGATAAGATTTTAAATAAAAGATGAAAATTGAAAAAAATATTATTAAAATATTATTTTTTAATATTATTATTCTTTTAGAATTTGAAAAAGTTATATTATTTTATTATATTGTGTGAAAATTTAAAAAAATTATAATGATAAAATGAGATAAAACACTTTCTAAATTCAAACAGAACCTAAAAATATGCAAGTTGTAATAAGACAAATATTATATATATATATATATATATATATATATATTAGTTTTAAAACAAGTTAAGTTAAACCCATACGAGGTTTGTTGTTTATATTTAAAACTATTTCATCTCACCTCATCTCACTATCCAAACGGGGCCTTAATCGAACTTGAGCCGGCTCTGATCATTTAGAGCTCTGTATGCATGTTAAAATGATTATCATATAAAAGTTAGCATCAATTGTAATGGAAAAGGAGATAACGGATTGATACCCATTATCAGATAACTCGTTCAAAACTATATTTTATATTCATTAGCAGATGAACTATTCAACATTTTTACCCAGAAAACCTAATCTACGTCCTCCACATTCCAAAAACAATTCATACAGCCACCGATGACCAATCAACCAATAAAATTACATATTTTTACAAAATTCCTATCTATCTATTTTGGGGTTGTTGCAGAACCATATTTCAAAAACAAAGCAACTGAAAGCACTGACCACCCCCAAGGATCCACACAAACTTCTCTTCTACCAACCATTGTATTTGTAACCAATAGATTCAACAAACCCTATTTTCAGCTTGTTCTTAACGTTGCTTCCTACTATGCCTAAAATTTACCAGTATAACTCCCATCTCCCCCTTACCTAATGACGTTCTAACCATTCTAAATGTGCATGGCTGGCATAAACTGTACATAAAGAGGTGAGGTGAGGGGAGGCTCAGTCCTGAAAAGTACCCGATTTTTCTTGTCGAAACCAGTACATAAGAACTCAAGAGCCTCCATTTTGAAGTCTAACCTGCTCATGAGCCTTCAAAGCCTCCAAAGTGAATTTCTCCAGAGCCTCGAAAATGGGAACCAAACCTGCTTGTATACCATTAGAAGCTTCATCATGAACCTGTTTAACAGTTTCCTTATGCTTGGCTCTCTCTTCATATAATCTCTTCCTCATCGAATCCAAATCCACCTTTAAATCATCAAGCGGTGAAACTCCACTTCCAGAAGTAACCTTTGACACAACAGTTTTATCTGACACTGCATCATGGTCGAGCTCCATCCTCCCCATCTCCATGCGTAAGGTTCTAAGCTGTTTCTCAAAATCTTTAGAGAGGTATTCTGCTTTAATCCTCTGACGCCGTTCCTCATCTTGCCGTTCCCATAATTGGTGCAAGCTTAAAGCAAATTCATGCAAGGAACTTGACAAGCTTTTTTCCGATATTCTTACCATTGCCTGGTACCAATCATTGCAAATTATGAAAATTGGAGGAGCTCCAATTCGACCTGGGGAGAAAGGGGCAGGTCCATCAGGAGTTTCTTCTTGTTCTTTGTCAAGGCACCTTAAAAGCCACTCGTTTAAGGAGTGGACATAAGATTTCTGGGTGTTAATCCAATTGTTAAATCGGGAGCACCAATTCAGAAGCTCCATTTCAAGTTCAAGAGTAGCTTTCAAACCTGAGTCTCTGTAGAAGCCAGCATTTGCTTTAAGAGAGCGACTTTTGCTCTCCATAATAGCTTGGAACTGTTTCTGATGGCACTTAAGCATGCACTTCCACATTTTTATCAAGCTGCAGATAAATGGCCAATTTTCAAATTAAATGAGATCATGCAAAAAATATTAAATCACATAAATAAACAGGGAATAATATGTTAGATTCAATTGTGTACTCCCAAAAACTAATGGGCATCTGTCCTTCATCCCTAAAAAGTTCCACCAAGAAGCCAAGATATGGAAAGAATCAAAGCCCTTTCAACGGCATCACACCCGCAAGTCTTTAACATTCATCAATAAAAGCCCAAAAGGATCATGGAGTGGAAGCACCCCAACTATTTCCCAGCTAATGAAAGGAAAATACATATCAAATGAGATCTCAGAAAATACTTCACTCAGAAAAGATTTAGCAGGACATCAAAAGGAAATATTTTTAAAATGTCCATGAAACTAGTAGATCATTCAGTTACAATCAAAATCGCCAAGATAAATAACTACCTAGTTTCTTGTACAAAACAACTGACCCTTCTAAGCCTTTTCTCTAAAACCTAAAAGGGGGGAAAAATAAAAAAATAAATAAAAAAGAGAGGAATGCGAGAAGACAGGTCAGACATATTGGAATATGCTCTACAACTTTTCCATTCGAATTTTCTGCATACACACAGGAAGTACTTACCAAGCACCAAAATGACAGTAATTAACTAGACCAAGGAGCAAATCAATTTCATACCCATGAATCAATTGAGTGAGTTGGGGCTGCAGTTCTTCATCCCTCAACTTATTTATTCTGCGTGAGATGACGTCAACAGCCCTGATACAAACATTGATTTTTGTCTGCAACTTTGTTATCGAAGCCCGAGTAGCATCTATTTTATTGGACTCAGCTCCTCGGTCATCCAGAACTTTCAGTCTCTTGCACTTTTTTTCATAACTGGCCCGTAACCTTTCTTCATCCTAGAAATCAGAGCAAACATTTTAACCTAATAAGGAAGATTTTGTGGAACAAGTGTATTATCAAGTACATGGACCATAATGGAATAATTAAAAAAAAAAAAGAATCACTGAAGCAGCCAACTGAAGTATCTAGGTCATACTTGGCATTACAATTACATTTTAAATTTTTAATAATATATTCAGATTGGGACAAGATTGTAAAGGACTATAAATCAGCGATAAAACAGCACAGGAATAAAACATGCCAAATGGTTACCTAAAGACCACATTAAGTTCCACACATTCAATCATCCAAAAGAAAGTGCAGGGACATTATCAGCCAATTGAAAAGAAACCACCCCAAATATTTACGTTCCTCTATCCCATAAAGAACGGGCTCGTTTCCAAATGCACAAATTTTGGGGGAAAACTAACATCCCAGACTTTTAACTAAGTTTTCACAATCGGTTGTTTTGAAAGTAATCAACACACGAAATAAGGCACACTAATACTTTCATACCAAACGGCATTGTGGGCAAATGATGCTTTGGTTTTCAGAACAGACACCAATTAGGAGGTATGAAATGCAATTGAATTACTCATTATGGTGATCCATAAGTTATCAAAACACAGACCAAGAAAGTCCCACTTGGAAGCTCCTTCACCTTTCAACCCAGTCTGGTTTGAAGCTTTCTCAGCCTAAATATCGAAGGCTTAAACATTGGAGGCTTATAATGTGAAATACACTAATTGACAACTCTAACTGCACTACACATGCATTCTGGTTCTCTTTTGGCAGCAAATACATTGAAATTCAGATCAAACAATCTGATATTGTTTGATCTGAGAAAATAGAATTATAAGAACTATGTAATCACCACTTGTCCCAAAAGCTGAAACTGATGGGAAAAGCTAGATTTTATTATTTATTTTATATCTTAACACTCCCCATCACGTGTGCACCAGACTCTTCCTCAATGGGTAGCCCAACACGTGGAATATTTAACTAAATGGGGTAGAGTGTAGAGTCAGAGTTCGAACTCGAGACCTCTGCTCTGATACCATGTGAAATCACCATTTGTCTCAAAAACTTAAACTTATGTGACGAGGTAGATTTTATTATTTATTTTATATCTTAACAGGAACAAAAACCGTTAAGAAAAACTAAAATGTATCAAATATAAAAGAGGAGCAAAAACCATTAAGAAAAACCAATATACATCATAGATAAAAAAGATGACGCAAATGGTGGAATGGGCAGTAAACGTACTGTTAATAAGAGTACTTTACCTAACCTACAAGTTTACATCTGATCATTTTTAACACCTATTCAAAACTATCCTCAACTCATAACAATATCTTCTTCAATGTATGAAAAAAAAAATGCCCTAAAGTGTACAGAAGAATTGGCATAAATGAGGTAGTTAACGATTTTAAATTTGAACACCAATGACCATCACCAAAAGTAACTGTAAGGAAAATAATAATTTGCACACCCAAACTACCACCCTTTGTAATGCCCTTCAAATTTTCAGTTTCAGTATTTTCCACCTTCAAACTCCCAAAAGGTTGTCATATGGACCCTCTACGGCCTTAAATGTTCAAACTGTCCTTCCCTCTGATAAAAAATGACAATGACATAAGTTAAGGCACTTGGAACCAAGTTTTAAACGCCGTTCTGGCACGATGTAATGGATTGTTCCGTTTCAGCTCAAATTCCAGCAGTTCCAGCCAGATTCCGGTGTTTCGGCCAGAACACATATTTCAGTCCAGAATTGTGCTAAATGGCAATTTGGGAAATACTCAAAAAATGAAGGGGCAAACTTGTAAAAGCGGCAACCCTTTTCTTCTACCCTGCCATTTTCTTTTCAGTTTTCACTTTTCCTACACTATTTTCTCTACCTTTCAGCAGCCCAGCTGTGATACCCCATATGATATGGATAAGGGTAGGTGGTGTATGGGATCCCACATTGCTTGGGAAGGAGAAGTTCTTGCTCTTTATAAGGTTCTAGTGGGGCTCCAATTGTATCATTGATTAGTCCTTTTGGAGTATAGGCCATGTGTGGGCCTTCCATTGGGGCGTTACAAATGGTATAAGAGCCTATCCCAACCAGAAATGTGGGACTTGAGCCGTGCTACCTACAATGGACAGGCCCGACGAGGACGTCGGGAATTTAAGGGGGGTAGATTGTGATACCTCGTATGATATGGATAAGGGTAGGTAGTGTATAGGATCCCACATTGCTTGGGAATGAGAAGTTCTTGCTCTTTATAAGGTTCTAGTGGGGCTCCAATTGTATCATTGACTAGTCCTTTTGGAGTATAGGCCATGTGTGGGCCTTCCATTGGGGCGTTACACCAGCCTTCCAAATCCAGACTTCCAGTTCAAGGCTTCAAGTTCAAACTCCGGCCACAGGTCATCATCCGATCCATCGCAGCACCTCGGTGTCTCAGTCTCGCAGCACCTCGGTGTCTCGATCTTGCCATCAGCCACGGATTCTCTCTGTCTCTCTCTCTCTCTCTGAGATGGGGTCATCAAATCATGATTCGTTAGTTTATTTTGTTGTTTGAAGTTTTGAACTTTGGACTTTGGAATCAATTATTGTAAAATGTTGTCCAATATGCAACTGGCCCTTAGAACAAAAGGCATGTGAAGTTATGAACTCCTGAGCTATTATGAAGAGAAATCATTGAACGGAATGGCTCCTGTAGGGATTATCTGAAATTTAAGCTATTAGGATTTGGAACCGGTTCTTGTCTAATTTTTTTTTTTTCATTTTCATAGGAGCTTTTAGTGGAAGAATGCCTCGTTATAGCTGATTTTTCACCGTTAGAAACTTAGAAGAGAGTGATGCATCTGTGTTCCTACCAGATTCACACTCAAACTTAGTAGCTCCAGCAACAAGACACCTCCTACTATTGTGATCAGTGTCACTACCAATGAGAGCCTCTTCTGAAAACAGGGCACTTGTCATCTGGTCCCTCAAAGTCATCAATATACAACTCCCGAATTTCTTGGCCAAGTGACATTGAGTTTCTAAGACTACTTGTATTGAGTTTTACAAATATGTTTGTTTTTCAGACTTGTATTAATTGTTTATATATATATATATATATATATATATACATATATATAATTTATCCATATAACATCTATCCCGAAACGGTACACCAAAACGTACCGGCACCAAAATATTCTGTTTCAGTTCCTCATCCAGAACGGAATTCAAAACTTTGCTTGGAACATTTTAAGGTCCTAGAGAGAGCACATTGCAACTTTCTAGGGGTTTGAAGTTTGCAAATACTGAAATTCAAAGTTTGGAGGTAGGGTACGTTGCCAAAGGGTTGATAGTTCAGGAATACAAAGTGTAGTTTCCCATAGTGGACGTTCAAGTTGATTAATGTGTGCCCAAGTTGTAGATAACAAAAGAAAGCTAACTTTGCATGGTAGAGCCGACACATGACAACCCATAGAAATCATGATTGAAGTGACGGCACGTTTGAACAATAAAATTTAGCATATTAGATTGGTGCCAGAAGAGGTTGCTAACGAGCCTATGTGGTACTGATCAAGAGGTTGTGCATCGTGATAAAATTGTCTTATAAGGCTCCTATCAGGGTAGAAGAGATGCTTGTACGGGATAAAATTTCCTTGTAAAAAATTGTCTGCCTGAGAGGAGTGTTTTCAATTGCACAGAAGCTTAAGAATAGTAGTGAAGTAAGCAAAATTTCAGGAATTGCCCTGGAACTTCATAAAAGCACTTAAAAAGAGTGTAAGATGGACCGAGACATTTATATCAAAGAACAAACAATTGAAACAATTAGAACTGCAACAACACACTATTCTAAAGCGTATCTTTTGGTAGTTCATGTAATAGCCCTAAACTCTCTCGCTCTCACACAAACAAGGCATCAATGCTCTCTTTTGATGAGATTCTTTTTTTTTTTCCTTTTAATGAGAGTGGCTTCTTAGGTGCTATTGGCAGGCATCTATAAATAAAACCCTATCCCAAAGCCTACACAGACACCACCAAGTTCTTAATGAAATTGTATATTAAAGTGAAGATTGTGGAAGGCACTTAAAAGATAGGAATATGACATGAGTATTCAAACAACTAGCACACACAAGGTGCGCAAAAAGCAAATTCCTTTATCAACAATCATAAGAACCTAGAATTTGAATTTCTATATTGAAGAATTTATATTGAAAAAATAAAAAATATATATATACACATTTTTAATGCACCCGTACCTTCACTTCCTTATATAGCTTCTTCTCCCATGCATAAAGTTTATCCAAAGTTGATGAAAGGTTTCCAGACTTCATATTGAAGTCCTTCCCAGATTCCCCGTAGTATGCTTTCGCTATTTTCATAGTCCTCGAAGATAATCTTACAGACACCCTGGACCGAGGAGGTGAAGAAAATTTGGAAGGTGCAACAGAATACCAGATCCTAGAAATTATCACTGCATAAAGACACAAGTTTCAGCAAAGTGTAGCATGATTTTTTATATGGAGCTAACAATTAGAATTCATCAGGCAAGAGATCTCAAATTATGAATAAATTAAATGCTCTCGATTGCCTCAAATATACTAATGTTCGCATCCTAGTCATGCTTAATCAGTCCAACTATAGTAGGATATGGCATCGTGCCACTTTTGTCTTCTTACAACTCATAAATTAAAGTATTGTTGACAAAAATCAGAGAATCAGCATTTTACAGACTTTTTTCCTTCCTTTTGAAATTATGGTTTAGACAGCTGGTGATCACAAAAGTCCAACAAAGAATATGTGCTGGTGATTTTTTATTGAATATATTTTGGAACTAAAGGCCTCCCATTATTCATTCATCTAGCTTTCGCCCGGACTGATATCAAACTTATTTAGATACATTTCTGCATAGAATCGAGTCAAGACTGGAAAACCAGTCTTACATCAAATAGTCTAGGCCAACACCCTTGTATAAATAAAATCAAGATTATTTACAATAAAAAATGGTGAAACCGTTAGCACTAATGTACAAGAAATTCCTTTAAAGGTAAAACGCAGCAGACACGAAGCAAAAGTAAAAGTTTCTTCTTCTGTGAAATTTCTTGTTTCTTTTTCTGTAAAATTTCTTGCATGATCATGTCCGGGTCAGCCCAAAAGGTTAAGAGATGAGTAGGCTTTCCCAAACTCCTTGTAGGTGAAATTATTTGCGTCTAGTAAAACCTAAGCATAAACTCTCGGCAAAAATCCTTTAAATTGCTCTCTAGAAAGCTTGACACAGTCCATTTAGCAATTTCTAAATGACATTTTTTCCAAGAAAAGAAACCAAAATGCTGTAAAGCATAATATACCACCCAAAACTATGGAATAATTCAAACCAATCAGAATCTATCAATCAAGAAATGTATGATCAGCCACAGAGACATACATACCTCTAAGTGCAGCACTTCTAGGCTGATAAGGCATCTTCCCCACCTCAAGCAATAGGCCAACCTCTTTCCCATAACTGGAGGCAGTCTCAAATTCATCCCTGATTTCCTTGACAACCTCTTGAAGATCCCTCGTACCGTGGGCTGACAATGTGGTCAAGCTACTCGGCATGGAAGATTCACCATCCATTGGATGCGATACCTCATCGACCCCAAAACTCACCCCTTTCTTCCTCGAGGACCCTTCTTCGGACACAATTGTGTCAGGACTGCTCTTTATCTCCTTTTCCTGAGCAGAGTTTGATTGTGAGCTACGACTACTATTCAATGGTATTGTGCTTGAACTTCCTGAACCATGCATTGACACGGCCCTTGAAGTCCCCTCACCAGCAGCCCTATTATTATTCAAATTCATATTCTCGTCCTCATTTAACTTCTTCTTTTCCTTGTGCACCACCTTTGCGGCGACCTCTTGCACTGTTTCATCCTCCAAATCAGGAATCCCCTCCCTCGCCCTCACCTCTTTCGAGTCGGGGCTACTCGTGGTCGATCCGAACGCGTATCGAGTCTGCGAGAAATAACCCGGGTAACCAGTACCATCATAGGTATCAAAAACGTTGAGAAAATCCCAGGTGGAAACCCTCGGCGGCGAAGGCGGAGGAGGCGGCGTACTCGGCTGAGGATTACTCTGGGGACCATTTACCGGCGAACCCATCGGAGGAAAGCCGAAGAAACCACCGTACCCGTCCCCAAAAGGGGGATAGCCCGAATACCCGTACGATGACTCAGGCCATTGCCCGTTCGCCGCAGAAAATCTCTCCGGATCCTGTTGCACCACTGTCTGCATCGGCGTACCGGACCTTTTCATGTAATACATGTAAGAATTCACTCCGGGAGGCCCCCAACCGGTAGGAGGATAGGCGTAAGAAGGAGGAGGAGAAGAATAATGTCCCTGTTCTTCCGGACTACTATCGTGGATGTGAATGTGACCCGAACCAGAACCCGATTCGGAGTCGGACGATAAATGCAAGTGTGAATCCGCAATGTTTTCCTCCTCCTCCTCCTCCTCCTCCGGCGGGACCGAATGCGAAATCGAGGTCGACGACGACGAGCCGTTAATGTTCACCCTCTTCCCAGCCTTCTTCACTCGATCGGGGGGAAGAGTGAGGAGCGGAGAACTCGGAGACGACGAAGCAATCACGAGCTCCTCGTCGACAAACCGCCGCAGGGAGTCGCCGACGTCGGCGAGGGAGTGGAAATAGGACAAGTGGGCGGCGGCGAGAGCGTAGCGATGATCAGACGCCGCTTTGATGAAGTCCCTACGCTCCCTGCAAAGCGTAACCAAAGGGAGATCGTCAACCTTGGAGGGTCCGCAGCCCATCCCCAAAAAAAGAGGTCCTCAGAAGCAGAGACCGCGGTTTGACAGCGCGAGTCATAGCGAAGACAATGTCAAAAAACGACCGGACAAGCAACGCCGGAGCATCGTCTTAACAAAGAGAACCACCGGATCGAAGAGTGCGTTTTAGAAACACACAAAACAAGTATTCACAACACCCATATAGTTAAAAGTAAACTTAATAGGCGACAGAGTTTTTGGTGCCTGCGAAGGAGTAAGGGAGAGGGAAATCTGACCGTTGAATGAATTGGGTTGAATGGATTGGAGCCAAAGAGAGCAAATGGATTTGAAATGGAAAATCTGACTGAGAGAGACTGAGTGATTTTTTTTGTGAATTATTTATGACACTAGTAATGAAAGAAAGGCGTGGAGATCTGCGATGCTGTTAACCTGTCTCCCCCCGCTCTCTCTCTCTCTCTCTCTCTCTCTCTCTATATATATATATATATATATATATATATATATTTATGGCTGGTAAATGGGAATCAGGGTTTTGAGAGACGCGGTAACAGATGAAGAAAGGAATAGAAGGAGGAGGCTCACGGAACCTGCCACTGGGAACGCATTTGGTCTGTCCTCTCTTTCTCGCTCCTCTGATTTTTCACGCTTTTTCTCCTGATGTTTCATGCATTTTCGGCCTTCTTACCCAGGTTTCGTTTTTAATTTTTGTTTAACTTTTTTTGGTAGAAAAGTTTAAGGGGATGTTTGGGAGTAAGACCAGTTGATAAATCTATTTTGGTTATACTGTTGTATTGATTTTTAAAAAAGAAAAATTCTTCTTCACACTCTACTGTTTATCACACACTCAACACTCTTAGTGTATTGAGTTAAAAAAAAAATTGAATGCATGATGTGTGGAGAGTGTAGGCAGATATGTAGAATTGCTCAAAAAAATAAAGGAGAACCAAATAAATTAAAATATCATAAAATTAAAATATTTTGATAATACTATTTTTTTTAATATGAAAAAATATGAATTGTTTTTTATATTTTATTTAGAAGTTTGAAGAAGTTATAGTGATTAATTAATTATTATATGAAAAAAGTTAACAATTTGAAATTGGAAAATTTTTTTATTTAAATGATATTTAAAAAAGAGGATGACATAAAAACCAATGTTTTGAATGATACGCCGTACCGGTCATGGTACTGGAACGAAATATTTCAGTACCGGTGCCGTTTCGTGTACCGTTTCGAAATAGTCAATATATAAATATATATATTATATTCTAAAATAATAGTTTATATATGAATAAATTATATATAAATACATATATATATATATAAATTATAAATAGCCTAGTCTGAATTGGGATCAAAAAATAAGTTTGTACTTTGAAAAAAAAAATGAAGGTCGAAATATAGACCGGTACAGGCCGAAATTGAGGCCGGTACCGGCCGACCGTACCGGCCAGTATTTGGGCCGGTACAGAAAATTTCGATTGTACTGACCGGTACGCTACCAAATTGAAAACAGTGATAAAAAAACTATTTCAAGATAAACTCTTAGGTGTAGATCACACACTCTGTATTCTTCACGTAATAAAATTTTATTTATAAAAAGAATTTATAAATTTAAGTTTTATAAATTAAATTGTGCTACATTAATGATGTAGGTGGTGTGTTGTTCATATTGACTCGTGAATAAAATAATTTTTTAAAATAATGTTTTAATTTCTTAAATAACCTATTTTTATATATTTTTTTAAAATTATCTAAGCATTTGTCTAAACGAAAACCAAAACAATTTGAACAATTTTAATAAAGATCAATCCAAGAACTTTTTTTAAGCATGCTCACAGACAGATTTTATTATTCACAAATTATTAACTATTATTAACAAATTATTTATTATTTTTTTATTATTATTTATAAACTATTTCACTACTATTTATAAATATTTTGATATTTTTTAATATCCAAACGAGAAATGATATTTACAGTCATGAAATGCGCAAGCATCGCGTACTCTTTTAAAAAAAAGTAAGTAAAGATAAAATTCAAATGAGAAAAATTAATTTTTTTAATAATAGATTCTCCTATTTTTTTTAAAGTAATAAACAATACTTGCACAATCTATTTAATATTACTCATAAATTATTTCTCTTATTTCTGTTTAGAGAGAGAGAGAGAGAGCGCTTCAAGTTCTTTTGGGGGGCTTTCCCATCAAACTTTACTTAACAGAGACTCGATCCAACCCCTTTACAGCATCGGCACGACCCTTTCAATGAAACAACTACTCCTTTCCAACTAAACCTTAATTTGTCTTTCATTTTCTTTGAAGGCTTTTCAAAATGGAAAATGGAAAATGGGTGTGTACTGAATCTGGCCAACCACTCGGCTGGCCTGCCCACCAATATAACATTAAAGTTTACAAAAAACAGTCCACCAATTGTGAATACCGTTAATTAAAGTGTTCTTTTGGTGCTACCAAATCTTGACCTCTTCCCCATCTTTCCTCGGTTTTCACTTTTTATTCTCTACTTCTACCTCTTATTTTAACTTTTCGCGCCCTTAAAAAAAATTAAAAAACTTTTGCTTAAGTTAGATTTGGACAATCAGTTAAAGTGAAATGAGTTAAAAATTAAATAAAATATTATTAAAATATTATTTTTTAATATTATTATTATTTTGAAATTTATAAAAATTATAATAATGAGATGATATGAGATGGATTGAAATTTTAATCCAAATCGAGCCTTAATGTTTTTATAACATTTAAATTATAATGTTTTATAAAATTTTAAAAATTTAAATAAAAATATTATAAAATTAAAATTTATATGATCCAATTCCAAGTATCTTATGATCAAAGGCCTTGATGAGGCCATTAGTTTCACGGTAAGTGAATTTTATGGTAAGTTTCTAAGGGTGGGACCAAAATTTTATGACCAAATTTAACGTTGTCTATTTGGTTCTTGTTCTCAGCCAATCAAACCCAAGTGGAATAGAAAAGGGAAACTGATGAGCATATGGGGTGGGCTTTTCCTTCTTTGGAGTAGGGGTGGCAGCGGGGGCCCACCCCCTGCCGCCCTACTCCTGCATGGGCAGGTAGGCTACCCCGCACCACACATGCAGGGGTGGAGGCTCCCGCCCCGCATGAAGAACCACTAGCGGGGGTGGGGGCGGGCAAATCCTAGTGAGGCCTCGCCCGGCACCTCGCTCCGCACTGTCCCAAATTATAATAAAAAATATTATTTTTTATATTTATATAAATATATACAATTTGTTAAAAACTTGAATTCAAGTTAATGGATTGCATTGATCTCTTAGGCTAACTTTTATATAGGAGGCCAACCTTTAACAGTAAGTCTTACATTACTTAAAAATAACTATTGTATTACCTTGACCTCCTATATAAAGGTTGGTCTAGAGGCCAAGACAATCCAAAATACAACTCTAATGAGTTTACATTTTTTTAATAAAATTTAAATTTATTTTATATTATATTATAATTTGGGTTTAAGAAAAATTATAGATTCAGTGAATCACTGGGTTGAGCGGGGGGCGTCGCGAGGTGCGGTTTCAACCCCACCCTCCGCTACCGGGGCGGGTGCGGGGTTGAAAACCCTTCCCCCACATGATGCGGGGCGGGGGGCGGGGGGCAGGGACCCCCCCTGGCACCATGTGGGTAGCACCCCTGCTTCGGAGACCGAGAAACCAGGAACTAACCTGTAAGACCATGCTCTACAAGGGTCTATACGGTTAAGAATAAAATCATTTTTAAAAAAAATTGAGAAAGTTGGAGTTTTACTACTGATCTCGACTTAAAAATATATTTTTTTATTCTAAAAGAAGTGTCAAGTACAAAAATTCCTTATAATAAATAGAGTCATTTTGTATTAAAATACTGAAATCGTAAATGAGAGTGCGCGGAAGCATTTATTAAAATTTCTCAAAGTTCGTACAAAAAAAATCATAACTTAAAATCTCTGACATAATCTACTCCGCTTCACGCCTCCCTGTACTAAGTCTCGTCTTGCAGCTTACCTTGATAAATATTTTGATCTGTGGTAGTTTAACAATATAAAAATAAACTAAAATGAGTCAATAATTCAGTAAGAAATCCATCATAACATAAACATACTTAACATAAGATTTTTCATATAATATTTCATGCTGAAAATTTAAAATCATAATTGTTCATACGTATGCTATGACATGCATGACTTGTTTTGAATTATCTTACTTATCTGACTTATCATACTTATCTTGTAGGCCCACACACTTAACCATATGTGCAAGGTTGTGCACCGGCTCCCATTCCACAGCCGCAAGGGGAGCCACTAATAATATTCTAGCATACTATGGGGGACCACACTTAGCTCTGTGGCTTGCACATCCACCCATAAATCGCATTGGTACCATAATGTTCATCTGATTAACTATTCTCAACTTATCTTACACTTGATCTTATAAAAGGTTACGTGTCTTATGCAACGTGAGATGCATAGTACATGCATAAATATAATATGCAGAATGAAACATGATGAATAACGTGCTTGCAAATATTATACATGCGTGATACGTAAACATTGGCTTCCAAAGAATTGGCTTTAATAATAATATATAACTAGTTAACGTATGCTAATCCTAATTTATGATCAAGCTACTTACCTTATAATGCTAATTCGATATTTTCGGGTGCGGCTGATTTCCTTTCATGGGCTCAGCCCTTACACTTATGAAGGTTTATAGTTGTTTTCCATATAACACAAGGAATGGATATATTTATAGAGAGATTTGTGAGAGGGTGCCGACGAGTTTGAGTTAGACTCGATTAATACATGTAATAACACTAATCTGCTTAACACTCAGTCGTGATCATCTAAGAAGAGAGTTTAAATTTAAAATTATGATCTAGCAGTTCATTCAATGTAGGATTGGCAGTGATTGAGACTACGTAGGGGACTTCAATCAGTTGATTTTAAATTGAAATAAATTTCTCATGGTCAATCTTTAAATTCTAAAATGAGTCTAACTCGCTCAATAAATAATAAATGAGATTTAACCTAGTTATTGAACCTAATTAAAATTCTCAATCAACCTCAATAATTTATCGCTCATGGGCTTATCCAATATGGCATATTAAATATAAATTAGGTCTAATAAAAATTATCAATATCCTGACCTTAAAATTATTGGGCCGAGTTGTTACGTAACCTAACCCTTTGAATGGAGCAAAAAGTATCAGGGATTTGATGATATTGCCAGTCTAAACTACATTGGAAAGTGATATTTCCCTGTATGTCATTCACATTAACAAACCCACCCCCCCCCCCCCCCCATTTGGTCTTGCTATGTGATAGGTATTGGATAAGAAGAGTTATGCTATATACAGTCACTTTTGCATACTCTTTATACACCACACTGATGTGATTGTCCAAAACAGTTATTTTATATTAAAAAAAGTGGCACAACCAATCATATCAGTGGAGTGCATATGGAGTACACAAAAATAACTGCACGTAAAAGTTTTGGTATAAGAAACTGAAAATAATTGTTAGTAATGAGTGTGGGGAGATAATCCGCATGCTAAATATTGAGTTCAAAATGTAGTTTTGGAAGTTTAGAAATTTTGTAATAATTAGGTAATGATTAAATGAAAAAGTTGAAAAATTAAAATTGAAAAGTATTTTTGTTTGAGTATGTTTGGGAAGAAAATGAGATGGGAAGATGAGATGAGATTAGGGGTGTGCATGTGACCCGAGCACCCGCTGAACCCGATTATGCTAACCCGAACCGACCCGTATTTTGTCGGGTATTATTTGTGCGGGTCTCCAACCGACTAAATTAACGGGTTTATTAATTGGTATCAACCCATCCGACAGTTCCTCAAACCCTAACCAGTTGCTTACTCAATCGTTGAACTTGGTCCCCGCCGCGAAGCTTTCGAAAAATTGAACTTGAAACCGACATGGAGGATGAAATAGAAAAAGTTGAAACTCGCGGCCAAAAACCAACAATGTGGCAAAATATCGCTGACTATGCTTAATCTCGGTGCAGTAAGGTGCTAGAGAGTCCAAGCTCATCTCCGTCGACTATCTCTCTTGCTCTCTTGTCTTGGAGGCCATCTCTTTCCTTCCACCCAATACCCCATGCCCTCTTCTCGTCCACCATAATTTAAATTCCGTAGCAGTTGCCAAGAGATAAGCAAAAAAGGATGAGTTTTTTTTTAGCTTGCTATGCAGAGAAGAGAAGAGAAGAATCTAGAAGACACCGTTAGACGCCGCCGTTTACACATCTGCTTCTCTACCTTTAGTGTAGCATTGCTGGAGCTAGACACCGCCGTTTACAGATCTGCGATCGCCACTGCTGGTGCTGGGCAAGTCGAGGTTTGGGGATGCCTCACCTTCTCAGCGAGATCTTCTCCTTCAATCCCAATACGACTTCTCTCTTTTCCTCTCTGTGGTTTGTAAATCACTGAATCGGTTTTCGTTTCTTTTGTATTTTTTGAAGATCAGTTTTCATTTCTAGAAGAAGCATGGAGAAGGAGAACGACTTGTTTTTAAAGGTCGGGTCATACGGGTTCGACCCGACTTGATTTTGTTCGGGTCGAGTCGGTTCGGGTTGGCGCTTTATCCTGGGGACTTTCAACCCCTAAGATTCTATCACCACTAGCCTATTTAAGTGGATTGTTGTTTTTTTCCTCAACAAGTGGATTGTTGTTAAGTGTACTCCATAAGAATTAAGATCCCACTTGCGGCAATGTTGTCAGAGTGCAATGGTGTTAGTCTTTTGGTGTGGTTTTATGATGCTATCTAGTACAGATCTAGACTCCAAAGTTCCTTAAGAAAGAAGTAAAAAAAAAAAAAGAAAAAAAGAAAAAAAAGAGAGAACAAAAACAAAGGAAAAATTCAAGAAAAATATGTGGATGAGATTCCCAATCATTTGCGAAAAATCACAATTAAAATAAAATGACACTTTTGAAGAATGACACAATAAATCATGACAATGATTCACAATATTTTGTTATTAAATAGTAAATATTTTAATCATTTTTAAGTCTAAAAACTAATAAAATAATAAACCGAAGTGAAAATCGTGAATAAGATGGAATGAGAGCTTAAACAACTTTAATTTGGTAAAAATGAGTGGTGCATGGACCCACTGTGGGTTAATGCATGTCATGCATTGTGCATCACGTGGCAGAAAAATTCCTTGTTTTCGAGTAATCTTCGTCTACCAAAGGATGGATGAGTAATATAGTAGAGGTGGTCGTGTGTAGTTTAGAGGAGTGGAAGGGGTAAATCTATCCAGACTTGATAAAAAAAAATGGTAGCCATGAGAGAGAGAGAGGAGGCTTGAAGTGGAGGAGAAGAGAAGAAAAATATCAGAGAAAGAAGAGGAAGGGTGAGAGAAGGGAGAAGCCAAGCTTCTATTTGAGGACTGCGCCAGCGAAAGATGACAGACCACCTTTCGGTAGCAAAGAGAAGGCGAAGAAGAGAAACTTTCATTGGCAAGGAAGGCAAAGATGATCTTCCCTCATTGGTTTGGTAAAAATGAGAAGAAGTTGTTTGCAAAGTGCAGCTAGTCCAATGGAAGGGCGAGCAACACTATCTAGAAAGCCTAGTAGACACATCTCAGTATAGGGTATAACAAGGATTTTCACCTCGTGCCAGGTGAGCAAGTAACAGTGAAGAACGAGGAGCTGAAGAAGCTCGTAGTTCTAGAAAAGGCACCATTCGTATAGAAGGCGAGCAACAGTCATGGAAAACACCAGTGCAGATGTATGAGCTTTCCAGGAAAGCACGAAGATGCTTAGAGCACTAGTAGTGAGCTGAACAAAGTTAATTTTAGCTAGAGAATAACTAAAGTGCAAACTAAAGTGTAACAATGGGCTCAACAAATGAACAATAATTTTAACTTCAAATTATATCACTAGCCACATTTGTTGAGCCAAAGGGGCTTGCCAAATATTATTTTTGGACTAAAATATTATGTTTCCACTGCTTGATTTTCTCCCGCGCAAGTAAAAATGCATTATTTTCCACTTCTTGCTTCTCCCCCCAGGCCACCGTGATAAGTTTTTGAATATGAACTTTCAAGTTAATTTCTCTCTATATAATATATATAAATATATATATATATATATTAAAATCTTAACTACGATTTCTAGTTTTTGATGTTGTTGAAAAGTATCTAGCTAAATTTGTAAAAGTGAATTTATCAGTCAAATTTTGGCCAAAGTTTGTTGAGCCCACTACTAGTGCTCTTAGAGGGTAGCATTGTCATATGCAGAAGCCCACACTCTATATGAAATGTTACATCTAGAGTGGGTCTGCAGGGAAAAGACTAACGTACTACAGACCAAACCATTTGAACCTAGAGATATGGTCCAGCGCCACGTGGAAGGCCCTCTTTCAACGAGAGACTATGCATTAGACCTAAGCAAGGTCGTTAGGACATTCATCTTCCATTTTTTTCCCACCCCACATTAGAGCTTCTAAGATATGATTGTTCTCTCCCCCCCCCCCCCCCATCACTCTCGAACTATGGATTGCTAAATAATATGCACTTTTTATAGTAAAAGTACTAGTCTTGCTCAATCCCTAAAACAATTTGTCCTCGTATCCTAGTTTACTCAAAAGTAAGCTGCATATAATTTTTGGGACGAGTTCAAGCAACTCGGATCTTCAGCCTTTCACCTGCACACTTAAACAAACACGAATAGTAAGGGCCTTGGTGGTAGCCGGGGAGTCTCCGATACTAAAGTTAGTATATCTCCTTAGTAGTTTATGCATAAACTTAAAGGAATTAGAAAGAGTTTTTCATACATAGGGATCAACTTTTATACTAGGTTTCGAGTGAGCACAGTTCATCCCTGACTTTGAGGGGCCTATGTTATTTCCACTGTTCATTTAGTTAGAATCCTTTAATCTGGCGTGACTTCTAAGTCGGCATCATTAATGAGGCGTGGAGTCCGGGGATTGGCGCCATTAATGCGGCGTGGCTCCCTGACTCACTTTACCCAGCAGGCGTTCCCTGTTAAGCCTGTCCTTGCCTGCTTTCAGGAGATCACAAGTTCTCCATATTTTCTGTCCACCTGCCTATACAGGTTCCCGATGGTAGTTTGTCATCGGGTTGGTGTCAAGACTGCGAGTCTCATCTGCCCCTACCATCCACTTTCCCTATGCGTGGTTGCTTCATAGGTGGGTTTTGCTCATGGGAAAAGTACTCTGCAAAGGCCCACCAACTCCTTTTATAGGAAGGTCGTTGGGCTTGAATGGGCTTGACCGGGTTCTCTAGCTTATTTCCAGAATTTTCCCTCATGGGCTTGCTTTAAGAACCGATAGGGGGAAAACCCCTTATATAACCCGCCAATTCTTATCGGACTAGTCCGATGGGAATGCCTTTTTGCCCTTGTCTTCATGCTATATACTTTCTCATTGTCGTTGTTGTTGAGATCCTTTTCCCTAAGAATGCGCGATTATTACTCTTCCGGCTCTTCTACTTGTCAAGTTCCGGGTTCTAGATCATGCTTGTGTGGCTTTTTCATTATTTTAATGATGTCAGGCAACGGTTCCCCTTTCGACTTCATTGGCACGTTTTTTGCCAGTTGGATTTCGCACTTGATTGCGTCTTTCCAGTCCTTTTAGCATTCATAGTGTCAGGCGGCTGGCTCCTTCTCTCCACATCGTGTTGTACAGTACATGCTGCAGGATTCGTGCATATCTTGCTAGGTTCATGGGGCGCGTGCATTCCCACAACTTTGGGATGCCAACCATCGATGGGGTCCATTTAAATCCCCCTTCTTCCTTTCTTAGAGCTCTTCGCACTTCCTCCCTTTACCTTCAAATCTCCCTCTATGTGTATCCCATTTCCCTTCTTCCGTTTCCACATTCACATAGTTCTGAAGAGCTCCTTGCATCCTGCCCCTAAAAAGCCTAAGCTTGCGAAGCCTCATTGTTCTTCGCATACTCCCGGGGGCCTAGATCCTCGTAAGGTCCACACCAAGTCACAGAAATTCGACGAGTTCTCATGGCGATCGGTGGTGACTCATGATGAGTTGGAGTTGCTGAGGTCAACTTATAAGGTGCCTGACATTGTAGAGTTTGTGGTGTCGTCTCCTAACGAAGGTGCCATGGACTCCGAAGGGTACGCATCGAAGGTGGCTGTGTACCCTAGCATGTTCTCCAGCAGCCTTAGGCTACCTTTCTATCTTCCAGTTCATGATGTGCTAGACTCTACCTACACCTGGCACCTGTCCAACTCCACCCAAATGCGTGGAGGATCTTGGTATCGTGTTGTGTCCTTGAGCGACAAGTGCTGGAGGAGGCAGGTTCCGAGTTCCCAGATCTCATCGTGCGCATGTTCCTCTTTACCCACAATCTTCTGAAGTAGAGTGGCAACACTTGTAATTCCAGGTCCATTTAAGCATTAGCTAGTTTGGAGTTGCAGCACAATAGGGTGAAAGGGTGGAGCCAGCGCTTTTTCTTCTTGTCTGGTAGGGGATGAGAGTTTCCGGTCGAGCAAGCCAATCGGCATGACTACCCCGTTCACGCCATTTGGGAGGTCATGGGCGATGATAAGAGATCCAAACCCTCAACGACTCTCGAGGAAGTGAGTCGGATTGAGGTCGTGCGTGCTTGGGTGAAAGCCCACCCAGATGATGTTTTTTCCGAGGCCCTGTTGGATGAGGGCAGCCTTTGATGATATTTGACTTCCCCAACCAACTTGCATTTTGCTGATTGGACCATACCGATATAGGCAATTATGCCCCAGGTCTGTGGACATTCCCCCAGCTCGCCGTTGGAGGGGAAGGGGAAGAAGCCCAGGAGGAAGTCTCCTACCAAAGCCGACTCCAACGAAATGCTCGTTCTCCCTCCGGGGCAATCTTCGGTTGCGGTGCTTGTTCAGCGGCCAAAGCCGAGGTCCCCGAAGAAGAAGGTGGTGATCGTACCGCCTCCTCATGCCACGTCTTCTTCTTTTTTCCCACGAGAGTCAAGTGGCTTTGATTCTCTTCAGCACGTTTAGGCTGATCCACCAACGTCTAATCTCACACAGCACTGGGAGGTTCTCCCAACTTTTCTAGAGGCTTCTTCCCCGACCTCGTCTGGTAATGCGGGGAGTTGTGGAACTCTCGCCTAGAGAGGAGTTGCTCTCCATGCGGTTTTATGGGGTCCTTTTGGACCATCTTGTCCATGAGCCCCAGATAGTGCCCTCGTCTCCCAACGTGGATCTCGAAAGGGTTCCTTCGCCCTTACCCGAAGAGCATCCTGCTGGGGGTGAGGATTTTCTTGACTAGGTTTCTATCCTAGACTCTCCCATCACTTAATCTCCTGAAGTCGAGGTTGTCTCAACTGATCTTAGCTTGGGGGCGAGGGGGTGATGACGTGGTGTCTGAGAAGGAGATAGCGAGGGCCGTGTCGTGGGCCGAGGGGGTTCTTGCAGATGCACTAGAGACTGAGGTCGCGGCGGTGTCAGTTGAGGTCGGTGAAGCTTCGGCTGTTGCGGCTGACGTCGGGGCTCTGCTGCCCTTCACTTGCACCATCCCAACCTTGGCTTCAGCGAAAGCTAGGGGAGAGGTCGAAGTTAGTGAAGGTGGTGAGGCCCTGGCCATATTGGAGAGCACTGGCACTTCTCTATCCTTCACTGACACCATCACAGCCTTGGTGTCGACAGGGGTTAGTGCCGAGATGGGAGAGACCGAGGGAGCCCTCATCGGGCTTGCTACAGATGTGCTGGCTGGCGAGGCTCCAGCAATTTCCACAGGCACAAGGGTTGGAGAGATTCTCATACGTGTCGTGGGAGGTCATCTCTGGCAAAGGATGATGAGATGGTGCTCAAGAACTCTTTTGAGGAGAGGGGGGATGCTGCCCTGAGGCCGATAGTAGGCAGGGACTGTTCTACCCGTGTCCAGAACATGACCAGGAGGCTCAGGGAGTTTTTCTCCGAGGTTTACTATCGAATTTTCACATCTCATTTTAAGCTTTCTTGGTGCCTTTTCCTTCATTCCTAACTTGAAATTTTTGTGACAGGGTGTAGGGCAGTTGGCAGCGTTCATTGTGGACAACCAGGAGGCACTAGAAGGCGAGAATCAGTGTAACGCCCCGTCCTAGAGGGTCCGGAGAGTTAACTCATATCACCTAAAATCAACTCCAAATAATACGTTTAAAATAAAACAGAGTCTCCATAACATATTAAGCTATTTGTTCAACACAAATATCCATATTCCTACGTAAGAGCACATCAATGGTGTCTCGTCGTTATACATAACTTTTCCACAAATACTAGAAATATTCATTACTCAACATACCAAAGTCACATAAAATATCAATACTACCAAGAAAAAAAACTCTCCAAAAGTCATTGCACCCTAAGGTACTTAGTCTTCTATGATCCACAAAACTTGCAAATACTCCCTATTCCTGATTCTCAGCTCTTGCATCAAAATTATCTGAAACATATTATGAAGATAGGGGTGAGTTATCAACAACTCAGTAAGCAGAGAGCATATACTAGTATGTAAACATGAGCATTTACAGATTTCAAAATATAAAACAAAACACTTCTTATTTTGTGAATGTAGAGTCATAACATGTTATCAAAAATTTCAGAGCGATAGTTCAAAAATATTCTTATTCAAAATTTCCTTGGCACAGCATATCTGAAACCTCATATCAGAACATAATTCCATGTTTAACCCCGTGGTAGGGTTGTGCTATCCCCGGTGGCCAAACCAGGCAGTGTCATGTAGTGAACTTCCCTTTTTTCAATCTCGGAGCCCCGAGTGTGCACACAGGAAAGAACACGTAAAAAGACCACTTTGTTTTCAAAGTGGGTGCACTCATATCATGGTGGTACCAACCATATTACGTGAACAGTATCATCATATCAGAACCATATTCAGAACATATAAGTATGCCAAAGTTTTATCATATCCATATCAAATCAAGACACGTGCGAAACATATTCATATCATTTCTATTTGATCAAAAACAGATCCAAATCATTTCATATCACATGCATAAAATCTCAATGATATCATATTCGCTCTTTTGTATATTTCAGAAACATATCAAATATTGCTCATGTCTACACATTTCATGAAAAAAAATATTTCTTTTCTCTTTCATACGTATCTCATGAGGGAATGCGAAAACATATACTGAGATTGTTTTTCACTTTTTCATTTTAAAACAACATGCACATTTTTACAAACCAACCTCAGTTCATTTCTTTTTATGAAAATCTAGCATAGGAACCCCGCTTACCTGGATTTCTTAGCTTTTCGAAAATTTCCTCAACAATGCCGAACAAAATTAATCATCACATATAAGATAATCACGTAAATTTCCATAAATTTCCAATCAATCTCATATTTCGATATTCAAGCCTACAACTTCTAAATTAATCCATTTTTAATTACTCAAACTCAAACTTCTCATTATTCTCAAAAATACCCATTTAACAAAATAAATCCATGCATCTATGCCTAAATAAAACATACTTTACAACCCACGCAATATACTCATGATTTCAAATCCGAAGTACATAACATAAACTTAATTAAGCTAACACCCTAAACACTAACCTTGGAGGCGTACTATAAGAGGACAAAAAATAAAAACAAAACAATATTATTTCCTACTATTAAGTTAACATAATTTACGTATACATCCGCATATATATATATATACAAATATATATATATATATATTTACACCAGAAAATTGATTACATCCGCATATATATATATATACATATATTTACACCAGAAAAATGGATTTACGTATACATCCGCATATATATATGTAAGTACACAGAAAGAAAAAAAATACTTCACACAGTGCGGCGGAAGCACTTACGGAGAGGTGGGGGAACACGACGGCGTGGAGCTAGGGCTGCCTACGGCAGACGAGGGTGGCGCTTAGTCACTAGCTGCGAGAGCAAGAGGAAGAAATGAGAGAGAGACACCCGGTGAGAGGACGAGGGAGAGACCGAAAGACAAGGACCACCACTGGAAGTGGTGAGAGCTCACCGTGGGATGAGGCAGTGTGCGGCGGACCGGGGTGATGGAAGGTCCTCGCCGGCGGTTTCTGTGGGGGCACGACATGGTGACTGCAGCGGCTTGGATCCTGCTCTGTTTTAGGCAACTAAAACAGAGTATTCCGAGGCTTCTAAGGGAGGCTATGGCGTGCTGGGAGGCGGCTACAGGGCTGAGGTTCCGCGTGGGCTAGGTCCGAGGGAAAGGTGGAGACTCGTTGGCTTGTAGTTGCTCTGCTTTTCGGTGGTGCACTAAGATAGGGTTTACACGATGAGGATGGTGGTGCACGGCTTGAGGAGTGTATTTCATGTGACTGTGGAGGTGGTGACCGAACGGCTTGGGAGGCTGCGGCGTGAAAAGAACAAAGGAAGAGCAATTAGGGTTGAGAAAAACTTAATCTATATATTGGCTATAAATAGAAAACAGAATACTTAAAACAAAGGGAAGGAAACGTGCATGAAGAAAAAGGAAAGATGGTGTTATTCGTGTGACGGAAATGAGAGGCGTTATTCACGTACATGAGTGAAGCAAAGAGCCGGGTTTTACAATCAGGCACTCCGATCTTTGGCTCGGTTGACCTCACATTGTGCCAAAAAAGAGAGGGAGAGAAAAGAGGAGTTGTTCGAAGCCCTCGTCAAGGTGCAATTCAGTCGACGGTGGAGGCAGAAGAGGACACTCCAACTTCGTCGACACAAAGCCCAACTTAAGTCCAACTTTGCGAGGTCCTAGGAGGAGGCCGGCTAGCACCTTCTTGAAGCAAAAGTGTCTGAGGAGGCGAGGCACAACCTTCAGAAGTTGCTCGATCGCTAGCAATAGGAGTTGGAGCAGCTGCAGGCCAACAACTTGAAGTTGCTCAAACAACACGACTTGGATTCCCGGTCATACAAGTGGTTGGAAGGGAGGTTTGAGAAAACTTTCAAGTCTCTGCAGGAAAAAAAATGAGTCTTTCAAGGCCAAAGATAAGAGAGTGAAGGCCTTGGAGTTCAAGAAAACTGAGGCCAATCGTGTGATAACCACCCATGAGGCCACCATCTTGGAATTGCACTCTCGCCTTGACAGCGCCGAAACTACCCTTCCCTGATTGCGCGAAGAGTTGTCGCATGTCCGCTTGGTCCGCGACGACACCTGGAACTATGGCTACTTGGAGGGGAGAATGAGAGATCATCTGCTCTTGAATCTCCAAAGCAATTTGAGGGCATTGAAAGTGTAAGAACTCCCTTCGAGCCCAGCGGCCCTGAAGCGTGGTGCCTTGATAGGGAGAGAGCTCATCCCAAGCACACTCTCGGACAAAGCCCATTGTGTGAAAACCCCGACAGCTGAATGTTTCCCTTCCTGTATTGATGTATTTTCTTCTTCTTCTGTTTGTAAAGTTATGTTCATTATTTTCTTTCCTTGTAAATAGCTCTGACCAAGTATCTTTAGACGCCTTTGCGACCATTTGCTCATGCTTTATATACATTTAACTTATCAATAAAAGTGTCTCTTTTCTTTGCCGCTGGGCCTTGGATGTTTGTTTCTTCCTTCATGTTCTTTTTCCTCTGTTTTTTTCTTCTGTCAGCCTGGCTTTTCAGCCTTCTTGACAGCGTTGTAAACTGAGGCTAGGGGTGAGACAAGTCCATAGAAACACAATACTTGGCTTTCCTGGTCTTCTCGTCGACCTCATAGACTGAGACAAGGGTTAGGCTAGCCCATGCAAACACAGTACTTGGCTTCCCTAGTCTTCTCATCGGCCTCGTAGACAACCAAGTATGTGGAGACATGGTGACACCTGGAATCACGACTATCTAAAGGGTTTGGAGAAAGTGAGAGATAACGTGCTCCTAAATCCCCGAAGCAATTTGGGGGCACTAAGAGTGTAAGAATTCCCTTTAGTCCTGGCAGCGATAGGGAAGGAGCTGGTCCCAAGCGCACTCTTGGACAACCCCTTCTTGTATCGATGCATTGCTTGGGTAGTGGAGAGATGATGCCTATATTTCGTGAAGAGAGAGATCGAGATTCCTAAGGCTAAGCATTCCTCTTTGGCCTCTCTGAGGGCTTGAGCTGCCGCATAGTGTAGGAAATGTCTCGCTCTGTCTTCTCATTTGGTGGAGGAAGAGTTCGGTAAGGATTCTGAGGTGCTATTTGTCTGGCGTTCCATCATTGGAGATAGCGTTATGTCGGGCAATCGAAGGACTATACCCGCTCTCCATTGGGGGAGGGTCAGAACGCCTTAGATCAAGCCCGCCCCTTGGGTCCCCCAAAGTAGGCAGTTTTTTAGAAGGCTGAAAGGGTGGTTCGCTCTTCAACGTGAGACGCGTAGGGGACGTCTAACATAATGCTGGACAAAATAAATAAGTTAATGTACTTCATCCTCAATCTAAGAGTGCGGAATTTGCAAACCTAGGTCGTTTTGCTAGAGACATGAGGCGTTAGTTGCTTGGTGTTCCATTTGGTGGAGAAGAAGAGAGGTAAGGAGTCCGATGCCTCGTTCGTTTGGTGTTCTGTTATTGGAGATGGCATAATGTCGGATAGTCAAAGCACTAAACCTGCTCTCCACCGGCAGAGGGGTCGGGATGTCTTAGGCTAAGCTCGCCCCTTTGGTCATCCCGATGAGGTAATTTGCCGAATGGTTGAGGCACTGGTCCGCTCTTCGCCCTGATGGAGGTGAGGTAAGTTGTCGGGTAGCCAAGAGGCTGGACTCGCTCTCCTGAATGAGAGAGGTTGGGCCACCTGCCCACCTATTGATCCCCAAGTGGAGGTAAGTCATCGGGTAGTTTGAGACTGGACCCGCTCCCACTCGTTGACCTCACACAGAAGGTAAGTGTTGGGTCAGGCCGAAAGACTGGACCCACTCTCCATTGCAGGAGGGAATAGATGGCCTTAAGGCGCATCTCGCCCTTTACCACCTATGAGGAGGTAAGTTACCAGGAAGTTTGGGATTGGCCCGCTCTCTGTCGCAAGAGGGATAAAGCAGCCTTAGGTGTAACTCATCCATCACGGGGAGGTAAATGTCAAACAACTAAGCAGCCGGTTCACTCTTCACCGTGATGGGGGCGGGGTAAGTTGTCCGACAATTGAGAAGCTGGACCCGCTCTCCCTATGAGGAAGGTTGGGCCTCCTGCCCACCTTTTAGCCCTCACGGGGAGGTAAGTAGTCAAAAAGTTTGGGACTTGAATCGCTCTCACTTGTTGACATCACAGGGAAGGTAAGTGTTGGGTCAAGCTGGTGCTGATCCCACTCTTCATCATGATAGAAGTCGGGATAAGTTGTTGGGCAATTGAGAGGCTAGACCCTCTCTCCATCATGGGAGGGGCGATATGGCCGTAAGGTGTATCTCGCCTTTTACCTCCCGCGGGGAGGTAAGTTACCTGAGTAGTTTGAGACTAGATCCGCTCCCGCCTGTTGATGCTCATAAGGAAGGTAAATGTTACAGGCCGAGGACTAGCCCGCTCTCCACCACGAGAAGGATAAAGCAGCCTTATGCGTAACTCATCCCTTTGGTATCTCGTAGGGAGGTAAGTAGTCGTCGATGGAGATTTCATTAAGATACAGTTATGGAGATTACGTTGATGGAGTAAGGAGTCGAGATAGGCGAGACGTATTTTATCCCTGAAAAGCCACACTTTCACATGTTCATTAATAGAATTTACACTATTGACGTGGAAATGCAAGTTACACATCATAAATTTTTTCAATAATAAAACTAACGTAGGTGCTCGGCGTTCTAGGGTTGTGGCAGCTCATTCCCTTGGGAGTCTCGGAGCTAGTAGAAGCTCGGGCGGTTGTTGGCAGTGACCACATAAGGCCCTTCCCATCGATGACCCAGCTTTCCTTCGTCTCAAGTAGTTGTTCCTATCATCTTCAGTACGAGGTCCCAGATCTTGAATGCCCTTGGTTGCACCCGTTTGTTGAAGCATCGCTTTGCTCTCCTCTTGTTAACGATTGTCCTTACTTCTGCTTCAAGCCTAACCTCCTACAGCAAGTCAAGCTGCTCTTCTAGTCATTAGTCGTTGGAGTTGTGCTCGAAATCTTGTACCCTATAGGTAGGGATCCCGATCTCGATTGGTGGCATTGCCTCATGACCGTAAGTGAGGGTGAAGGGAGTTTCTCTCTTTAGGGTCCTCACTATGATATGGTACGCCCATAGAACTTCGAGAAACTCCTAAACATAAGCGCCCTTTTTGTTGTTCAATTTCTTTTTTAGTATCCCCATCAGCGTCTTGTTAGTCGCCTCCACCTGCCCGTTAGACCGAGCATGTCTTGGAAACGAGTAGCAGAATTTGACCCCCAGTTCCCGACACCAGTCTCGGTAGTGGTCAGAGTCAAACTGCCTCTCATTATCTTATATGATGACGTGGGGGATACCAAATCTGCAGATGATCGCCTTCCACAAAAAGCATGTGATGTTGCTTGCCATGAGCGTTGCCAACGCCTCAGCCTCCACCCACTTGGTGAAGTAGTCCACTGCCACTACTAAAAACCTTACTTCTCCCATGCCCAGGGGAATGGGGCCTACTAGGCCAATTCCCCATTGGGCGAAGGGTCATTGCGAGGTAATTGACGTTAGTTCTTCTGGCATGCAATAGGGCACTATGGAGTATTCTTGGCATTTCTTGCACTTCCGTACATCCTCATCGGCATCTTGCAGGGCGCGAGGCCAGGAGTACCCCGCCCTCATCACTTTGCCTGCCAACACTTTTCCTCTTGAGTGGTCGCCGTAAATTCCCTCGTGTACTTCCTTCGCAAATTCCCTCGTGTACTTCTTTCACAAATTCCCTCACTCAGCTTCAATCAGCGTTAGATATTTCTTCAATTTTTCACTCTTCGCAGCGAACTCCCTTGTACTTAATTGAGCACAACTTGAAAGTTGGCTCGCAACTCTACTTCCTTGGCGCCTAGAGATCTGGCGACCACCAGACCCGAGAGCAGTGCCTCTTGTTCTGCCTCATTGTTTATGGTTTTGAATGCCAACTTGATACCATAATTATGCTCTTCACCCTCACCTATAATTATATGCACCCCCACTCCCCCTCCAGCCCGGCAGGATGAGCCGTCAACGAGACCTGTCAGGGCTTCATAGGAGGTGCATGTTCAACCCCTTCCGGGAAGCTGGTGAGTTCTGCTATAAAGTCTACTAACACTTGCCCTTAATAGTATTTCATGGTGCATATTCGATATCGAACTCGCTCAGCTCCACGGTCCAGTTCATAAGGCAGCCTGAGGCGTCCGGTCTTTGTATGATCTTCTTTAGAGGGGCCTCGGTGAGGCAAGGATATATGGCTTCTGCTCCTCTGTATGCCTGACTGGTGTGGTACATGGGCTTCTAAACCCCACCTTTGTCTCGTACTAAGGCCGAGGAAGCCACTTGTGGGGAGTTGGCTAAGGAGCGGAGGGCTGGTGAGTTATTTCTTGAGAGCCTCGAGCGCGTGGTCACACTCTTCATCCCATGTTCGCGCCTTCCGCAAAACCTTGAAAAATGGTAGGCACTTGTCGGTGGACCTTGATATGAATCTGTTATGGGCCGCTACCCGTCCGACTAGTTTTTGTACTTCATTTATGCTTCGAGGAGGGGCCATGGGGAGTATGGCTTCCACTTTCTTTGGATTAGCTTCTATCCCCCGTTCACACACCATGAAACCCAAGGATTTCCCAAAGCCTACACCGAAGCCACATTTCACCGGGTTCAGCTTCATCTGGTATTGCCTTAATACTGTGAAGGCTTCGCGGAGATTGTTGAGGTGTTGCTCAGGGGTTCCACTTTCGTACAGAAAATCGTCCACGTAGACCTCCATATTTCTCTTGATATAATTTTTGAACATACAGTTGACCAGCTACTGGTAGGTGACCCCTGCATTTTTCAGCCCAAACGACATGGTAGAGTAGCAATATAATCCTCGATCGGTGATGAACGAAGTCTTCTTCTCATCTTCCGGGTTCATGCAGATATGGTTGTGTTCGGAGTAGACATCCATAAAGCTGAGCATGCAATGACCCATCGTGGAGTCGACGATCTGGTTGATTTGGGGTAACGGGAAGCTGTCTTTCGAGCAAGGCTTATTCAAGTCGATGAAGTCAACACACGTCCTCTACTTGTCGTTTTGCTTATTCACTAACACCACATTAGATAACAAGTTCGGGTAATGAGCCTCCCATATGACGCCCGCCGCGAGTAACCTATCTACTTCTGCTGCGATGGTGACATTTTTTTTTTCTGCTGCGATGGCAACATTCTTTTTTTTTTTTTTTTTTTTTTGCGCTGAAGTTTCAGCATTTCTGTGTTACGCTTTTGGTTCCACACTCAAGTGGTGCTGTATGATCTCCGGGTCGATCCCAAGCATGTCTTCGTGACTCTAAGCGAAGACATCTTGGTGTTCCATGAGGAGCTGTTGAATGGCGCTTCTCATTCCAGACGTCATCCAGCTGCCAATCCTAGCAGTGGCTTCTAGGTGGCTTGGGTTAAAGGGGATAAACTCCAGCGGTTCATCTGTCTCCACCGTCCAGAGCCCCTGCTCATCTCGGACCTCCCCATCCGCTGGGGTGTGGTCGGGCGGGGGTGGGAGACCATGGTCATCAGACGGGGTGTGGACCACATGCACCCCGGCGTTCCTGGGTTTTAATTCTTGCACGTAACATTTTTGTGCCAAGACCTCCCTCCCCACGGATTTCTCCCACTCCCTGAAGGGTCGAGAACTTCATATTCAAGTGGTAGGTCGACGTCACCGCCCTTAGGTTGTTGAGGATAGGCTTGCCGAGTATGGCATTGTAAGACGAATGGGCCTTTACCACCAAGAAATCGACCATGACAGAAGTCATACAGGGGGCGTTGCCCAACCAAGATGGACAGTGTGATGGTCCCAACTAGTTGGACCATTTCCCCAGAGAAACCTTTGACCGGCATGGGAACTGGTTAGAGTCGGGCGGTGTCTATCCTTATATGGGTAAAGGCTTCCCAGAAAAGGATGTCTGAGGAACTGTCATTGTCGACAAGGATCCTCCTAGTGGTGAAGTTGGCAACCAGCATAATCACCATTAGGACGTCGTCGTACTGATAGAGGACCCCCCTCCTCGTCTTCTCCAAAAGAAATGATGGGGGTCGGTTCGCTACTCCTGTACTTGGTGGGGCAGGACTCTACCAAATATACTTCTCGGTATCTCACTTGCCTAACATGCGCCTTTCGACTAGATGAGGAAACACCCCTGCCAGCAAATCCTCCCTTGATGGTTCTGATTTCCCCCTGTGGTGGCCTTTCCCGATGTGGTGTGCGGGGTATCCATGCACCTTCCTTTTGTCTTGGGCTCCTTTCCCTCCTTGGCGTGTCAACCCTCTCAACACTTATTTCCTGTAATCTCTTTCTCCACTCCCACACTAGTCTCTAGGCAGGAGGATACCACAACCTCGGTTACCCAGTTTGCTATATTTCCTCTTTCAAGGTAATGCAATCGTATGTACTGTGAGTGGTGGATTGATGATAGGCACAATGGCGGAGACTAGTGCTCCTGTAGCTGTTTTATTGGGCGACTCCCCGGTCATCTTTTGAATGGTGCACGCCACCCGATCAAATCTAAACCACGGGCCTCTTGCGGGGGCTTCCTTCCCCTTTTGTTGTCATGTGGTGCCTTCTCTGGCTTCTTGAGAGCTTTATTTTTGGTTGGTGCGTTCCCTTTCCTATTCTCCTATTCTAGTTCTTTATTTCTTGGTTCGGTCAAGGCTCGGAGTGTATCTTCTGCGTTAATAAAATTGTATGTTTGGTCCATGAACTCCCACAATATGGCAGGGGTTCTCCTTGCTAATTCTGTAATGAACTAGGACGGAGGTCATACTCCTCCCAAAATCAAAGTTATCTTCTCGTCTTGGTCGTCTGTAGTCATGCGCTCTTTGTTAAACCTGGATAGGTATGCTTTCAAGCCTACCTCTTCTACCTACTTGATAGTAAGGAGATACACCAAGGGACATCTTCTCCTTCTACTCACCAATTGTGTGAAGAACAGGTGAGCCAGCTTCCCGTAGCTATCTATGGACCTGGGTACCAAAGACCCGAACCATACACTTGCCTACCCCTTCAAGGTCAGCGGGAAAGCTCTATAAGCCACTTTTCATGCAGGTTCATGTGGGCTCTGAAGGTTTCCAAGTGTTCGAGGGGGTCTCTGGCCTCGTCATACAATGAGGGGAACTCGAAACTTCGGGGGTAGGGGCACAACCATCACCTCCTTGATCTAGGGTAGGCCCTAGCTGGTGAGCAGTTGGTCTACTGATGACGACGTGCCCATCTCTTTTGCCATCTCCCCATTCTTCCCCTTTAGGTTATGCAACTCGTCCTGCATGTTTTTTTCTTTCTTCCTCCGCGTCACCTCCCCCTCCTGCATTTCTGGATCCCATTTGCTCGTTGTTGCTTGGTTCTACTTCGTTTTCTAGCTCATTGGTGGCTACTCTGAGCGTCTCATTCTCTTTTCGGAGGGTTTACACCTTAGTAGTTAGCTTTCCAACCAATTTTTCAATCGCAGCAAGCCTTGCTTCCATGTTTGTGGACTTCTTCTTGTCCCCGAGTTGTCTAAGAATAGGTTGTCGCAGGGATACGAATGACACGTGAAGTCTATAGAGATCCCACATATGGCGCCACTGTTAAAGTCGTGTTTTGCACGCCTTTGGGCCGAGTTCTAGCAATCAGATCTTCAGTCTTTCTCCTGCACAGTTAAACAAAAACGAAGAGTGGGGGGCTTTGGTGGTGGCCGGGGAGTCTCCAATGCTAAAGTCAGTATGTCTCCTTAATAGTTTGTGCGTAAGGTTAGAGGAATCAATGAGAGTTTTACATACCTAGGGATCGACTTTTATACTAGGTTTCGGGTGGGGATAGCTCATCCCTGACTTTGAGGGGCCAATGTCATTTTCATTGTTCATTTAGTCAGAATCTTTTAATGCAGCATGGCTTCTTGGGCGGCATCATTAATGCGGGGTGGAGTCCGGGGAGTGACTCCATTAATGCGGGATGGCTCCCTGACTCACTTTATCTAGCGGGTGTTCCCTGTTAAGCCTCTTCATGGTTGCTGTCAGGAGATCACGGGTTCTCCATATTTCTCTCACACCTACCTGTGCAAATTCCCATGGGTAGTTTTTCATCGAGTTGGTGTCAGGGCGGCGAGTCTCATATGCCCCTACTGTCCACTTTCCCTACGTGTGGATTGTTTCATGGGTGTGTTTTTCTCATAAGCCGAGTACTCTGTAGAGAGCTACTGACTCTTTTAGAAGAGGGTCGTTGGGCTTGAATGGGCTTGGCTGGGCTCTCTGGCTTATTTCTCCAGTGGTCTCTCGTGAGCTTGCTTTAAGGGCCAATAGGGAGGGGGGGTGGGGGGGGGAACTCCTTACAATCCTCCTAATGGAGTACCTTAACTAGAGATGAAACTTTATAGGTACAAGGTGTGGGTAGCCAATTATCCCCGCATATATTTATCTTAGCTCCATTTCCATCTCTTCACCTCATCCATTCTTGAATCAGGTATCTCGATCCCCATATACTTCTCCAAATATGTGATGAACAAACCCCAAGCTTAGCATTTAGGATGTCACCATCTTTATAATATTTTTCCTTCAATATCCTAGCTGTCAAAGAGTTAGGATTTATTAATAATCTCCATAACTGCTTTGACAACATTGCTTGATTAAAGTTTTTTACATCCCTAAACCCCATACCTCCATCATTCTTTGCCACCCCTACCTTACTCCATTGCTCCCATTAGATTTTCCTATCTTGGTTCATATTACCCCACCAAAATCTGGTCATTAAGGCTGATATTTCTTTACATAACAACTTTGGGAGCTTGAAAACACTTATAGCATATGTAGGGATTACTTGAAGTACTGCTTTGATAAGTATCTATTTTCCTACTTGTGACAAAAATAGATTCTACCGCTATGGATTCTATTCCAAATCCTTTCCTTAATTCCTCTAAAAGAATTATATTTTGATCTACCAATAACTATCAGCAAATCTAGATATTTCTCAAAATGCCCACTAAAAGACTCTTACAATCCTATATCTAACTTCTTCCCTAGTATTAGTACTTAAAAAGTCAAGTGTGACTCTTCAAGTCCTAGGGATGTCTTTCAGTGCTAATGTCCCATATTGGCCAGCTCATCATATCTCTAATCCATACGGCTTATCCCTCAAAGAGCCTCCATTCTTTCTCAGTTTGCATGTTTACACTTTGAACCAATACGCGATCTTTGGTGGGGATCCTTCAAGTAATAAGCTTCTTCTACCTTGGAGAAAAATGTATTTTCCAGAAGCTCAAAGTAGAAAGGATCTTCAAAGTATAAAATACATTATTACTGCAAGTGATTACTGCAAGTGAAAGGATCTTCAAGTAAAAGCTTCTATACGATTCTCGGGTTTTGCAATACATAATCCATTACTGCCAAATTTACTTATTTGATCAATAAATACAATACAAAATCCTAATCTACCAAATTGTATGAATAAAGAAGTAATTAGAGTAAGAGACAGGAATCTGAGATCTCCAACTCTTTCTCTCTCTAAAATGAGTTCCTCTCCATCTCTCTCTAGGTGAGATAACCCCCTCTTCTTAGTATTTCCATCCTTCATAACAGCAACAACAAACTCCCTCACAAAGAACATCACCATCCAACAAAACAGCATCCATACCTTTCCCCTAAACAAAACTTATCTCCAACCTTTTACCTGAACACAACTCATCTCCAACCTTTTCCCTGAACATCAACCACAACCACAACTCAACACAACTATGTCATCACCACATCCAGAAATAGACAAACTGATCTCTCAAGCTGAAGCTCTAACATGGAATGATTTAAAGCTTGAACCAAAACTAGAGGCAGCCAAGAACTTCTTGAATCTTGCTCTAGTTGGGAAGCTAGTATCCTCCAAGCCCCTCAATAGACATACTTTTCATGCCATTATTAAAGATGTTTGGATTTTTGCAGTTGGCCTCATCATTGAAGATATAGAGGTAAACACTTTTCTCTTTACATTCTCTACAAATCTTGAAAATGAGAGAGTGTTGGAAAACAGGCCATGGAACTTCAAGGGATTTCACATGGTACTTAGACAATGGCCTCCAGGACTTAGTATTAATGAGATTCCCTTAAATCTCTCAATATTTTGGATACAAATCCATGGCCTGCCATTAGAAATGCTGACCAGGATCAATGCAACAAGAATAGGACATGTCATAGGAAATTTGCTAGAGGTGGATTTTACATCAGTATTTGGAGTGACTCTTAGAAGATATATCAGAATCAAAGTTGAACTCAATGTCCACAAACCATTACTAGAAGGTTTTAATCTTCCCAGACCAAATGGCACAGTAAATATAAATTAGGACATATCGAGCAAGCTTGTCCATCATTCATTACTAAACAAGATAAATTGCAATATGATCCATGGATGAGAGTCTCAAATGGAGGAAGCAGAAGAGGCAACTTCTTTGATTTGCACAATCGAGTAGAGATGCCAGTTCCAATATGCATGAGACAAGCTCTGCCTCCAGTAAGAATTGGCAACATAAGTAGTGAAAACCAAGAAGAAACATACAAAGGAGAACAATGTCCAGATGGGAAAGAAGTACTAAGTCTAATCCAAGATCCCATCTCAAAAGTCAACAAATGCAGGGCAATGTGAAATGTGGAGATCTTTTGTCCTATGCATGGGACAAGGAAACATAATCTTTTAAGGCAGCTCACATACAGTACAATACACATAAGCAAAAAGATCAAGATCAGAAAAATCTACCTTTGAGCCAAAAGCAAGTCTCACATCAGCTTATACACAGTTTCTCATAGTCTGCACACAAGTCCAAAACTCATTTAATTCAACCCACACTCTTTTCCCAAGGTTACAGACCATCAATATCTGATGAGAATGAAACTGGGCCTGAAACAAACCCTTCCATTTTCAAAAAAATCATAGCCCAATTTGAGCAACTTTCTAGCCCTATCCATAATCAAAGCCCAACCCTCTCATTACTGCTTAGTCCATCAGGAAAAGCATGTATTGCAATCAAAAACATAGATAACCAAAACACAAAGGAAGCACAAGGCCCAATTAAACCAATCCCCATCAAACTTAGCAATGCACTGGCAAGCAATACAAAGCCTTTTTTCTTTATAGAAGCCCAACCACCTAAGGAGATAAACACGCCAATACCAAAAGACTCATCAACACCAGAAACAAATTTGACTGCACCAAAAGAAAAACATTTAGCTCCAATCAGTTCAGAAAATACTATAAGAAAGAGGGTGTTAGAACATTCTGAGAGAGATGTCCCACCGAAAAAGAGATTAACTTACACAAGGGGGATTACTATAATATCAGAGGAATCAAAGACTGAAGTTCAAGCAACAGAAAGCCAAGGAAGCTGCAAAGAGAAAGTACAGACACTGGCAACATACCTCTGCAAAACCAGAAAAGCAGGCAGACATGGAAAAGTTAAATGCAACAGGAAGCCCTACTCCCCATATCAGAAACCAGCAGCACAACAGAAGGAAAGTAAGAAAGCTAAGAACCTTCAAGTTTCCTTATCATCAACAGTCCAATTGGTTAAGAGGCAGAGCCTTATCTGCCTCCAAAACAAAAATGAGAGTCATATCTTGGAACTGCAGAGGCATAGGCTGACCTGCTGCAAGAAGAAGTCTCATTTGAAAGATGTTAAAATACAAGGAGTTGTTAATAGTCTAGGTTTTTCTATGTATATACATGTTCCATGTCAAGGGCAAAAGGGAGGGTTTTTGGTCATGTTGCGCCCTGGGGTAGATGTAGAATCTGTTCATGTATCAAACAATATCATAGCTATGTTTGTGTACTCTAATCCTGTATATATGTCATGGTTACTTTTGATGGTTTACTGCCCTGCTAATTACTCTAACCGAATGAATTTATGGGATCTTTTGAACCAAATAACTCTTAGTTATCCAGGACCCACACTATGCATAGGTGACTTTAACTCACTATTAAGTCAAACTGAAAAACATGGTGGAAGGCCTTTTGCCTCAACCTCAACATCCAGTGGCCTAAGGAAATTCATGGAGGATAACGGTTTTGCTGACCTTGGTTATAATGGTCCTAAATTCACTTGGACCAAAAATAGGCATGGTCAAGGTCTTGTAAAAGAAAGATTGGATAGAGCCATAGCAAGCCCTCAATGGTCGATGATATACCCAGATGCAAAACTATTCCATCTCTTAATTCACAACTCAGATCATTCTCCAATTCTCTTAAACACTCAGGGCAGAAATAAAAGATTTATAACCTTCAAATTTGAGGAATTTTGGGCAAGGGATCCCACTTGTGTCAATGTGATTAAAAATGCTTGGGAAACAATTTGGACTGGCACACCATCCTTCATTCTCAATCAAAAGCTTAAAGAGGTTAAAAAATGTCTTAAAACATGGAACATTAACCACTTTGGACACATTCAAAATAGTATAAAAGATCTGTCCAATAGGTTAATTCAAATTCAATCTCACATCCCCAATGAGAATAACACACAGCAAGACAATTACATTCGAGATTGTCTCAATGAACAGTTGAAAAGAGAGGAAATTTTGTGGAGGCAGAAATCAAGGATCAATTGCTTAACCACCACTGATCTTAACATAAAATTCTTTCACATGACTTCCACAATCAGAAGGAGGAATGAGATTATTTGTATTAAAAACAACTCAAACCAGTGGGATTCCAATCCTTTGAACATCCAAACAATGTTTCTAAATCATTTCAAAAAACTTTTTGAAACATCTTCTCCACATATCACTTAAGACCTTCATCATCTTTTTCCTGATAAAATCACAAAGACTGACAATTAATTCATTTGTCAGCTACCTTCTAATGAAGAAACCCTTCAAACAATTAAACAAATTCCCTCTTTTAAAGCCCCTGGTCCAGATGGGTTCACGGGTTTTTTCTATAAACAGTATTGAAAAATTGTGAAAGGAGATCTCATTGCTGCTATCAATAGTTTTTTCACTTCAGGACATATGCTAAAGGAAATGAATCATTCAAACATTGTTCTCATTCCAAAAATTGAATCTCCTAGCACTGTCCATCATTTTAGGCCAATCAGCCTTTCCAATGTCAGCTACAAGATCATTGCCAAGATCATTTCCAACAGACTCAAATCAATGATGACAAAAATCCTTTTCCCCTCCCAAAATGCTTTTCTTCCAGGCAAGATAATCCAAGAAAAAACTATACTTGGTCAGGAGGTTTTTCATGTTCTAAAACACAAAAAAGGAAGAAAATGACTTATGGTTGTCAAAATTGACATGGAAAGACTTTTGATTTTATAGAATGGAATTTTCTGTTACATATATTCAATTGTCTTGGTTTTCATCAAACTTGGATAATTTGGATTAAAGAGTGCATCACAATAACTTCTTACTCAGTTGTGATAAATGGAAAACCTCATGGATTTGAACATCCAACTCGAGGAATCATACAAGGTGATCCACTCTCACCATTCCTTTTCATTTTAGGTAGTGAAGTTCTCTCTAGATTGATTGTCAGACAAGAACAAATGGGAATTACTCAAGGGATTAAAATCAGTAGGAAGGGGCCCTACTTTTCTCATCTGCTTTTTGCAGATGATTTAATTCTTTTTGGCACAATCAATGCTCAAAATGCTCATGCATTTGAACAATGCCTTGAGATTTATCAATCTTAGTTTGGCCAAAAGATCAACTTAGCCAAGTCTTCCATTCAATTTAGTAAGAATAGTAGGCAGAACTTGATAAGAGAAGTTAAAGCAATCTTTAACTTTAAACTTTCCCACTCAAAAATCAAGTATTTAGGTCTGCCTCACAATGCTGGGGTTCCTATGAAACAACATTGTCAAGAAATCATTGAAAAAATTCAGAATAAGCTGACTGGTTGCAAATCAAAGCTCCTATCTCAAGCTGGCAGAACAACTCTCATCAAGTCAGTAGCTAGCACAATTCCTTCCTATACTATGGCTACTACTTGGCTTCCTAAGAAAATCACAAAACAAATTGATAGAATTCAAATGAAGTTCTGGTGGGGATTTAAGACTAACAAAATTCACAATCTTACACCAAAATCTTGGAAATCAATTTGTCAACCTAAATCCTTAGGAGGCCTAGGAATGAGAACTGCAGCAAACCTCAATAAAGCTCTTCTGAGCAAAATTACCTGGCATCTTATCAATAAATGCAAAGAAATGCTCATCCAAAAATACATGAGACATTCAAATTGGAACAATATCTCTTCAAAACCAACAGATTTTCCAGTTTCTGGAAAAGCATTCTCAAACAAAAAGACTTCATTCTCTCGAATCTCTGTATCCAAATCAACAATGGGGTAGGAACTAAAGTTTGGACAGACCCATGGGTACCTTCTTTTGATAGATTCACTCCAAAACCAAAAACACCTTAAACATGGCAAGACCCTCAAATGACAGTTTCTAAACTCATTCTTGAGGAGCCAAGAACATGGAATATAATTTTGATACATGCCTTTTTTACTCAAGAAACAGTAACTGCAATAAGGAAAATCCATCTAACTTAGCACCATTATCACAATCAGCAGGACAATTCACAATGGATTCAACATACATCAAGTTCATTTTCTGTGAAATCAGTTTATGCAGCTATTGTTATTCAACAAAATGAACAAAACTCAACAAATCTCACTCCCTCATGGAAAAAACTCTGGTCCCTTAATTTTCAAGATAGGCTGAAGCTTTTTCTTTGGAAAGTGTTAAATGACATTGTAATTACTAAAGAGCCTTCTTAGTAGATTTATAACACTTATGAGGATCAAAAAATCTGTCCTATTTGTAATCAGGAAGAGGAGACTAATGACCATCTGTTTCTAGGCTGTCTTTTCACAAGAGTTCTTTGGAGACAATCACATTGGCCACTAGACATAGAAGCATTCAAACCTTTAGGGAATAAGACTTGGATTGAAAATATTCTTGATCCTACTAAACTAAATATCTTTGATGAAGAAGCACATCATTTTCAAATCTTTACTATTATGGCAATGGATAATATTTGGTTCACTAGAAATCAGAAAATTCATGAAAACAACAACATAGCAGTAGAACAATTTGTCAAAAAAACATTATACATGTATCAGGAACATTGTAAAGTATGGGAGTGGAAATGTTCAGAACTCAATTCAAATTGGAACTGGAAACCACCTGAATTCGAAGACACCTACTCCATCACATTTGATGCTGCAGGGAGACAACATGGTAGTACATCAGCAGCTGTTTGCAGATCAGACAATGGAGAAGTTCAATTTGTAGTGACAAGGTTTGTATGGAGTACAGATTCAAATCAGAGTGAAGCAATGGCAGCCTACATAGGAGTTCAAGAAGCATTCACAAGAAATATCAGAAAAGTGATCATAGAAGGGATTCACTGAATGTCATCAACAACATTAATCATCCACAAAAATCAAACAATTGGGAATCAAAAAGAGTAGCAAGGGATACCAGATTTTTATTAAAAGACTTGGAAGAATGGAGAGCAGTTAAGATACATCGATCACAGAAAAGATATGCGCATTCAATAGCGCAATGGACATATTACAACAATAAGTTTGGAAAAATCCCTCTGATAGAAATACCACCATGTTTATTAGCTTTTCATAGTGGGAAGGACTCTCCCTTAGGTATTAGAAGCATGATCACATGAGATGGTTTGTAATATAATTTACTCTTGTACTAATGTTTTTCTCTAATGAAGTCACTTTAGAAAAATAAAAATAGAGTAAAAGACTTTTAGATAAGAGTCATTTTACTAATCATCCCTATACTATATATCATACTTATTTATTTATTATTTTATTCTTATTAAACTAAAAAAAAAAAATCTACTCATCATCTATATACCACATATTTCATATGAAAAAAAAATAAAAAAATATTATATATAATGTGCAGTATAAAGATGACTAGCAGAACTTTTCTTTAAATAACCTTTAGGAAGCTGCTACTCTCACCGAGGAGATCATTGAACAACAAAAATTTTTTTTATTGTTTCTTAAAATATATTTTAAACCACTTAAATATTTTAGAAAAACAAATAAAAATAATAAATAGATGAAAGTAGTGTTTTCCTAACTTTTATTACAAATTTCAATTACTTTCTCTTACTTTGTTTGAATGGTGAAAATATTTTATTAGATTTAATTTTATCATTATAATTTTTTTAAATTTAAATATAAATTTAATAATTAATTTAATTTTTTAAAATTTTAAAATAATAATAATATTTTATTTTATTTTTAACTTTTATCTAAAATATTTTATTTTATCTCACTGTTCATCACCTAGATAATTAATGGGTGATGCTACAGTCCCCGCTGGGGCTCCCTCTGGGAGCTCCCGCTGGGCTGTAGTGTTATTTTATATGTGTTTTGTTTAAGTAATTTTTTATATAGATCTTTTTTTATTTTAAAATATTTTAAAAAAATAAAATAAATTTAAAACATTATTTAGAAAATATTTTCTTAATCAGAAAGTAAAAAAATATATATTAAAAAATACTTTCTTAATAAGTAAAATAAAAAATTATAAAAAATATTTTTAAAAAAATAAAATAAATTGAGAATATCATTAAAAATACTTCATTAAAAAAAATACTTCGTGATTAAGAAAGTATTTTTTAATAATATTTTAAATTTTTTTATTTTTTAAAAATATTAAAAATTATTAAAAAAATCTATATAAAAAATAATTTAAAAATAAAATACATATAAAAATATACTAATCTCTAACGAAAGCTCGAAGCGGGAGATATAACATTTCCCTTAATTAATAACAAGAAAGTGAAAGAGCAGAACATTATTTGTCAGAGAAGAGCCATGCGTGAGTCAGAAGTGCGGCAAATGGAGTAGCATGGCCACGTGTTGGCCCAAAGCTCCCAGCAGCACCACCAGAAATGGTTCTGCTTTTCTCTCTCCTAAATTACTACGTAGGGCCCCACTCATCCTTCGATTTCTGTGCACGTTTCGGACCCCACTTCTATCTGAACCAATTTCAATGCAATGGACCCCACTTTTACTTTTTCTTGACACGTGGACTTCTGTGAATTCCCACCTTCACAACTGTGCCTCCTGTAGTCCTGTCTTCCTTTCATTGAAAAATTAGGCATTCTTCTACCTTTCTTTTTTCAAAACTCTACGTCATTTTTGGCCCTTTTTTTTTATATATTATTTTTTTTAACTCTATTAATATAATTAGTTACGTTACTTTTTTTTAATATAAAATAATTATTCTAACAATATTTTATTTTACTTTTTAACTTTAATTTCAACACATTTCATCTATAAAAACAAACAAGTCAGAGCCACCATGTGATTTGAAAATTTGGCGTACAAACAAGGAATTCAAACATAGTACTAATGTTGGTCATGTGGAACCATAAAATTTATGTTAGTTATGTCAAACCTTTTGAACATCTCTATCTTCAATTCAAAGGTTCATAGGTTTGGATTCTTGGTTCAATTGTCAACACCATTGCGTTTGAAATAGAATATTATTTTTCTTTGATGTATGGTGTCACGTAAATTATTAAAAAAAATTAAATATAATCTTAAAAAAATAGAAAGAATTTAGGATTTTAGTCCTACGCTTTTTGTGTTTTCAGGAAGCATTTTGTTTTGAATATATTTATTTTTTAATTTTTTTTAATAAGTCACGAGGGGCAATATCAAGATAGCAAAATAAGTGGTATAAATTAAAAGCCATAACAGCATCACCTTCAAAGATTGAAAAATTCTATTTTGCCCATTCTATTTGTCCCTTCATTTTAATTTTTAATTTTTTAATTTTTTTTAATTTTTGTTTTTATTTAATATTTAAGGAAATGATTATTATTGTATTGATTTTCTTTTTAAAATGATAAAAAATATGAATAAAAAATTTAAAAAAATAAAAACAACAGTCAAAATGAGCAGTCTCAGGCCTCGTTTGAATTCACAAACCACCTCAACTCATTTCATCTTTTATCATTTACAACTTTATCAAATTTTTACATAAAATATAATAAATAATTTAAAATTTTCAAATCTCAAAACAATTTTTTTAAATTTTCACACAAAATATAATAAATAATTTAACTTTTTTAAATCTTAAAATAATAAAACTATTAAAAAATAATATTTTAAAAATATTTTATTTTACTATTCACAAACAATCTCAATTCATTTAATTCAAATTACTCCTTAAGTTTCACCTTTGTCCTATTATCGAGGACAGAAGACCACCTTACCTAATAATGATACTAGCCCTAATTTATACAAAGGCATTACCTTCAAAGACCTAGGTTTCACCTTTGTCCTATTGTCTAGACAGAAGACCACCTTACCTAATAATGATTCTAGCCCTAATTTATACATAGGTCGAGCCTATACAAGGTTATGAGAGGACAATATAATAAATGAAAATTGGGTCTAACTTGGCCAATAATTTCATTGCCTTTTGTTATCTGTTTTTACTCAATGGGAACTGACAGACTGTGTATTGTGATTTAGGGAATAGGGAGGAGAATGATGACCTTATATAATGGCGATTTCCTGCAATTTTTTACTCAGACAAGACATTAAGGGTAGAAGTATGTGAAAGGGGTGCGGGTAGTATCTCTTTTTTCTTTTTCTTTTATATATATCGCGGGGTTGGAATCTAATTCTTTTATTTAGGTGCCGTTTAGAATTTAGATTGAATTCAATTCAGTATAATTTTAAATTGAATCTATCATCTAAATACTTAATTTTCAAATTATTAAATTTATCTCAATTCAAAATCTCTTTACACGTGAGACTCATAAATTTTTTCAAATCAACACCTATTTATATACGAGATTCACAACCTTTTTTCAACTTTCTATAAATATATTTAAATTCATCTTAACATTTAAATATAATATCTAAACTCGTCTTAAGTGAGTCCTACAAAACTCACTCAACCATCTCAACTCATTACTATTCATAAAGAAGTCAATTTATCTCAATTCAATTCAACTCAACTTAACATACAAACGAGTCTTTAGAGAACATGCCTTGTGCCATCTAGGCCTTGTCTCATTTGGAGAGGTGTGGGTACTATCTCTTCACATTGCCCAAAGAGGTGAAACCAATACCCTTTCTCACACATCCGACCCTTTTCGGAATTGTCTACAATATGAATAGGGTATTTTAGGAAGAGTTTTACTCTAAATCAACAACTGTTCACAGCACACACTCAATACATGATGTGAAAATTTATTTTTTTTTTTATAAGGTGTGGGGTGTGTGATGGTGAATAGTGACTGATGAGAAAAATTTTTCATTCTAGAAAATCTAGATCCAACCGCATGGTATAAAGCTTCGACAAATCGTCAAAATAGAGTAATTCTACATACAACTGTGAAGTGCGTAACCGCCGCGTAATCGCTTTGAAAAAGAGTGGGGTCTACTATTAAAAAAATTAATTCTTTTCATGTGGGTCCCATGTTTTATTCATTTTTTTCAAAGCGATTACGCGGCGGTTACGCACTTCACAGTTGTAAGTATCTTTTCTCTAACTTAAGATCTACATATTGAGAGGGCAAGATTTATTTAGTTTATGCTTGTGGCATTTCCATGAAAAATACTTTTAAAAGTTAGTATATTAAAATAAAAAGTCTTTTAGAAAGTTACACTAATAAAATGAACAAATAGTGTTTTTTTTTTTTTGTTAGATGGGAAATACCAATATATATCACCATGCATGAATGGACAAGATTGACCTTTGTAAGTACCTAATTCATTGACTAATAACATGACCACAGCCCCCAGATTATCATACTGCTATTTTAAGATCTTTGTACTATACATTGTTGATGTGATATAATTTAATTTAAAAGATATATTTTAAAATTTAAATCTTATAAATTATTACTATTTAAATGACGTAAATGATGTGCTATACACATTAATTTGATAATAGAATAACTATATATATATATATATATATGTCTTTGTATGTATGTGTATGTGTTTCCTTTTGCGATGGGTAAATAATTTGAACACAGCTCAATTACTCTATGATAAAGTATGTTGTAATCAATTATAGACAGTGACGCTTAAATTATAGTTTTTCCTGTTGTCTTTTTGTTTTTAACCCTTTGTTTTCATGTTTAATGTAAATAATCATGGCACCTGCACTTCTTTATGCATTGATTTTGTCTCCAACCACCCTATAACTATTAATTAATTTATTAAAGTTTAAATTCAAATATCCTTTTCGGTGATAATTTTTTTTTTTTTAGAAATGTTAGGCCTGAAATTAAAAGAGTTATACAGATAGCTTAACAAATTTAAGTGGGTTTAAGCGGTTTTAGATTGTAAAATTATTTTTATTGTGAAATAATCATAATATATCAAATCAAGTTATCTCAATTTATAAATATAATTTTTTAGAAAAATTTAATATTTTTTGTCAATTTGTTTGCATCATTTTTATATATTTTTTTGGAGTTGGGTGATAATTATATCTTCATAGCTATTAGTATAATTATTAATGAAATTTATTATGCATCAGTCACTATTCACTCTCATACTCCACACATCTGATAACTTTTTTTTTTCTTCATAGAGTGTGGGGTGTGGGATGAATAGTAACTAATGAGAATAATTATTCATTATTAATATTCGATAAGTTTACCTTCTCATAGAAACATGAAAAAGGAAGATTTTTTTCTTGAGAAATGATATTTACAGTTGTGAGTGTGCAAGCGCCGTGCAGTTGCTTTGAAAAAAGTGAATAAATATAGGACCTACATGAAAAGAAATTAAATTTTTAATAGTAGATCCTATTCTTTTTCAAAACGATTATATGACGTTTACGCATTTCACAACTGTATGTAGCATTACAATTTTCCCTTATGCTAGGAAGTAATGAAACTTGCAGGAAATATTTGTGTTTACAGTTGGAACACGATGATCAATTAGAGGATTGTTAATGTCTTTATCACAATTACCACAAGGAAAGTTAAATTCTCAACTACAGGAGAAGGGACTAATCAGATTTTTGAACATTAGAGGAAGTTAAAGATTAAAGAAAAAAAAAGGAGAAAGGTATACAATCAATCATTCTCTAAAATCAGGTGCAATAAGTGAATCAGTCTGGCAAACTGGACGAACGGATTAAGTGCGGGTCACTCGACACGTAAGCACTAAATACTGGTCGCTCAACATGTCAACCCTAACGGGATAAGTAAAGGATAAAAGATATTTATAATTGTAAATTGTGTAACGATCGCGTAATCATTTTTAAAAAAATAAATAAAATATGAAATTTACACTAAAAAAATTAATTTTTTAATAATAGACCCTACCATTTTTCAAAACGATTATGCAACGTTTACGTACTTCATGGTTGTATGTAGAATTATTCTAAGTAAATATATTGTGCAGTTTGCATGGTTGGCCAAAAAAGAATTTATAGGGCTATTTACGTTCCGTTTGAATTGAGAGTTGAGATGAAAGTTGAATAAAATATTATTAAAATATTATTTTTTAATATTATTATTATTATTTTAAAATTTTAAAAAATTGATTTATTTATTATATTTTATGTAAAAATTTAAAAAAATTATAATGATAAGATAAATTATCACTTCTCAATTCAAACGGGCATTAAAGTTTTCCCTTACTCCAAATGCTGCGACAACTCAGAACATGAGTGCGTATATGGCAATATGCACCATTGTACTAAAAAAAGAAGGCAAAAAGATTCTTTACTGGAAAATTTTCTAATAAAAAAGAAAGAGGGAAAGGAAAACAACTTTACCAAAAAAGGCTGTAGAGATATCCCACATCGACAAAATATCAGCAAAGCGACTTCAAACATGATGAATCCATAGAGTAATGATTAAATAAATACCCTTCTTGTTCCTAAAATGGGAACAAAGCTATACTTCCTCTCATTCTTTACACCTTTTGAGGACAAAGAAGAAAGTCAACATTTTCTGTTCCGCGAGTGAATACTCGGTAACTTTGACCCAAGCACTTTGCACTTTACGAGAAAGAGTAATATTTTTAGAACAATCATAAACAAATTACATTTTATAATATATTTTACAACAATATTTTAAGACCAAGATATTTTTATAAATTGATATTATTTTTATAAATTTTTTTTATTTAAAATATAATTATATAAAATATTGTGAAAAAGAATTGTGTGTAAATTAATTTTTATACAAAGGAAGTGTATGAAGTTTACATCACTAAAGGATTGTTTCGTAGTTGAGATGAGATGAAAATTTTGTAAATAGTTTATGAATAGTAATAAAATGATTTGAATTAAAATATTTTATTGGGTTTGGGAAAATAAGAGAGAAAATATTGAATAAGAATATTATAAAGTTAAAATATTGTTAAAATATAACTTTTTAATATTATTTTTGTTTTGAAATTTGAAAAAGTTGTATTAACTTTTACGTTTTATTTAGAATTTTGGGAAGTTTGTAATTATTAGATGAAATAGTTGAAGATTTGAAGTTGAAAATTATTTGTGTTTGAGTGATATTTGATAATAAAACTATGAGAAGTTTTGAGATAAGATGAGATCATCTCACTTCCTAAACAAGTCCTAGACTACAAATAATTTCTTTTACAATAACTTCGATAATCCCGACAAAGATAGAAAAAGTGAAAATTTATTTATTGTCTTTTCAACATCTCTTGATATAGCATTAAGTGATTGACCGACAAACGAAACGTAATATATACTCTTCAATTATTTAATATTACATCATGAGATATTGAGAAAATAATGATAAAAGAAATGATGAGTAGATTTACTCAAAGAAAAATACTATTTACAAGCCCATATATATATATATATAGAGAGAGAGAGAGAGAGATGCCACATCAACTAATAAAACTAATTGGGATTCACAATAACTTATATATTGACACACCAAACTTACAAATAGTGCAACTCATAAAAAATTATTTACCGTGAAAATTAGGAAAGAAAATTTATGTGGAAGATTTCTGAATTTGAGATGAACTTTATTCCGATAAAAATAACACAATGATTTTACAACACTTAATGCTCATATTTAAAATTTTACCTGATGTTGATTTCAGGTAAGCATTTAAGTACTGTTTGGATAGTGAGTTGAGATGAAATGATTTTAGATGAGTTGAATAAAATATTATTATAATATTATTTTTTTAAATTATTATTGTTTTGAGATTTGAAAAAGTTGAATTATTTATTATATTTTGTATAGAAATTTAGGATAGTTGTAATAATGAGATGAAATGGGTTGATATCACTTCTCTTCTCAATCCAAACGACGCCTTAATGTTATGTAACTTTCTAAATTGAATCATGCAATTTAGATAACATTGCAACGTTTTTATACATATATCATCATGATTCATGAAATAGTGGGTGCTTAGAATAAAATTAAAGTTAAGAAGAGAAAATACACATCGGGGTAAATTGCAATTCTTTGTCCGGAATCCCAGTTTTTTGTTTGGGCCTAGGCCCACTCTACTTCCCAGCTCGAGTTACGTTGCGACCCAGGCCGAGAATTGCAGTGATTTGCGCATTTAGAAAACCCAAAGTTGAGTAGATCTTAAATAATTAATTAGAGTTATTCTACAAAGAAGCCCTACGTCACATATGTCTACCTAACCAACATGTAATTAGTCATTTTTATTATTCTATTTAAAGATATATTTAAGCATTAAAATAGAAGGACAAAAATGATAAATCATATGTTGGTTAAGTGGAAGTGTGTGATGTAAGACTTACATTTAGAATTTCTCAATTAATTAAGATCTTCATTTAAATTGTTGTATCTTATAACATCTTAAGATTCTTATTTTTCCTAGTTTTTTAGTATTTATATGTTATTTACCTTTGACTAATTTAAAATTCATCAATCAGATTACGTTTAGATGCTGAGTTGATCTTAGATACTGAGGTGATTTCAAATAATCTGAGTTGATATGTGAATAATAGTATTTTGTGGGTTTCATTGAGATATATTTGAATGTAAATAGGATGAGATATGTGTTTGAATATATATAATAAGTTAATATGAGTTTTAACTTTTTATGGGAAGTTGAAAAGGTAGTGTGTCCCATCAATGATTGATTTGATATGGGTTGAGGTAATTTCGACTGCGTTTGAATGCTGAGGTGATCTCAGATAATCTAGGTTGATTTGTGAATTGGAGCGTTTTGTGGGTCACATTGAGATGTGTTTGAATGTAAATAAGTTGAGATGTGTGTTTGAATGTATAAAATAAGTTGAGATAGGTTTAACATTTTTATGAGAAATTAAAAAAGTAATGAGTCTTATTAATGATTGGTTTAAGATGGATTGAGATTATTTTAACAACCAAATATAATAGATTCTCCACATTACTAGGTTATCAAGCTAGAAAAATGCAACTCAGAAGCCAGTTCACCCATAGGACACAGCACACTCGATCTAGGAGCGCCACTTCACGGTTTAGCTGGGCCAAACCTCCCCCTCCCCCGTTGCTTCTCTCTCTCCCATGCTTCTCTTGTGTCTTTCTCTCTCATCCTTATGGTTCTCTCTCTCCCCCCTATGATTATCTCTTGTCTTTTTTACTTTCAGAAACCAAATTCACCACTCACCCCTTTTGATTATAGTGTACACTTTTCTTCTTCCTTCTTTTTGGTCCTTCTTCTTCTTCAGCTACATAACTATCTTGTCTTTGGCATAGGAAGGTAATCTTACTTCCGACGCCATATCTTAACTCTCTCTCTCTCTCTCTCTCTCTCTCTCTCGGTCTTTATAGCTGTAGTTGGATACAATGGATTTGTTTATTGTGGTATTCAATTTGTTGGCTTCACAAACGTCACCATAGCAGAGATGGTTGCCATACTTGAGACTTCGCCATCCTCATTTTTCCTCTTTGTTTTTTGAAAACTAAAATTTAAACGTAAACCAAAAGGCCCTAAAATCCCACTTAATATCCCTTATGAAAAGCAAACCCAAGCGTATTGGGAATGTGACATTGCCTTGCTCCATAAAGGCTTATTGTACCAAAAGGTCCTTCATGACCCAGGTGTATTGGGAATGTGAAAGGGCGAATGGCTTTGTGCTTGAGCATGTAAAACACAGAGAGAAAGAGGATGGAGTATATACCGCTCGACCCATAGGCAAGAATCTTCGGTGAAATCAAAAGATGGGGTCATGGAAGAGCTCAGACTTCAACATCGAGTACAACTCAAAGAATCTGGAGATGAGAGAAGGAGATGCTGGAGGAGAACTTGAAAGAGAATGAATAGACACTGAAGGACGAGAAGAAAGTGTTCGGCATGCTGAGACAGGAGTAAAGAAGTTGGCGTTTGTAATTTTGAGGGGAAAAATGAAAATTCATAATTGCTGACATGGAGGGTGTGTCGTATGAGCTCTTAAATCGACTTTTGAGTAGCATTTTTTATCGATAAATTCTATTTGCAGTCCCCACTTGGGGACTGTATGTGCATGCCCTTTATTAAATGAGAAAAAACATCATTTTAGGAGGGATAGTTTTGTAATTTTAAAAAATTTTAAAGATAAAATTGCCTAAGTTTGCATTGTAGTCCCCAAATGGGAACTGTATCTAGCATTGCTCTTTTTTATCAATTAGCGTATTTTTCATGCCATAGATATTTACCCTACTTGCTTTATACATGTGTAGATCTTCGTCTTACATGTATAGAGCAATTCCTGGACTATACAGAATTTTTTTAGGAAAATGCTACAGCCACCGCTTTTTCTTCCCACTTTTGCATCCCGCTTGACGTGGATATGCCACTGCATGCGTATATTTTTTTTTCCTTTTTTTTAAAAAAAACTCCTTCGTCTTCCCCCTCCAACCCCGCACTTCGTCTTTCCTCCAACTCCCTATAGATTCACTCCCCTCATCAGACCTCATCTCCGACTGGCACATTTCCTGCACTTTTGACCTCACCTCATCACCAACTGGCACTTCGGAGCCCCTCTGCATTTTCTTTATTTCTATGGTACTCTCAGTTTGACAAGAAACTCTCCCTCTATTTTTTTTTTTCTCAAAAATTGTTCAAGTTCCAAATTTTTACTCCATTCCTATCATATACAGTTTTTTTCCTTCAAACTTCCCTTTTACTCCATTCCTATCATATACAGTTTTTTTCCTTCAAACTTCCCTTTCTTTTGCTTTCCAGTGTGAGAGTTTGGAAAGAGTGGCCTGTCATTTACAATCAAATTGAGTGAATGATTCGAGGAGGAAAATTAACGCCATGAGTTTTTTAACATGATCCTCAAAAGATAGTTGGCACCCAGTCATATGTCTTCTGATACAACAACCCCAAGTTAATGGCTGAACGGGAGGCTCTTGCTTTGTTCCATATGGGTCCTAGTTTCGATTGTTTTTGCATTCATTCTGATATGGAAAAACGAAGGTTTCCCCAAACGCCCTAGCAGAGAAACCCAGCAAGAAGAAGCAAGAACTTTATATGAGGATGAAAGTTGGAGGTCGACGGTGCTGAAAATGTGCCAGTCGCAGATGAGGTCCGATGAGGAGAGCGAATCTGTTGGGGTTGGAGGGAAGACAAAGTGCGGGGGTTGGAGGGGAAGAAGAAATGGGAAGACGAAGGAGTTTAAAAAAAGAAGAAAAAAAAAATACGCACACGTGGGCATATCCACGTCAAGCGAGATGCAAAAGCGAGAAGCAAAAGCGGTGGCTGTATGATTTTTTTTTTAAATTACTGTGCAAGTGAAAATTTAAAGGAAAATGTTATGCGCATGGGCATCCGTGCACGCGTTAGGACTCAATTCCGAACCTTTGTAGTTTGTATTGCACCATGCAAAATGTTTATCAAGATATACGAATTATCACAGAAGCTCTCCTTGATTTTAGATCTCCAAGTTTGAAACAAAATGTTCTAAGTAAAGTTTATTATTTTAAAAAGTTTTCTTGATACGTATAACTATTCATTATCATTTAACACCATATTATCGTAAAATAATTAATACTAAATTCATTTTCCATTTTACTTTTTCAAAACCTCTCTTGGTTCCTTCTTAGTGGGAGTCTTGCCCTATAACACCCCCTTCCCTAAGGTTAGAGATGTCATGTATTTTCATAAAAATAGCAAGAAACTTTATAATTTAATAAAATGAAAATTTATTTCATAAAAAAATTACTAAATAAATATGTCTCAAACATATTAAATAAAGAAAAAATTTCGATAACTAAATAAAATGTCTGTCATAAAAATAACTTATTCTAAGAAGTCTAAAACTAAATCAACTACTCCATCTAAGCCTAACTTGCTTGCTCATACTCATCATCTTCACCTAGGTGGTTAAAAATATGAAATAAAACTATAATGAGTCGAAAACTCAGTAAGAAACCCATCACACGTAAACATAATTGTAATGCCCCTAAAGAAACTTGATAGATGAATTTCTTTAGACCTTAGAAACATTGTGAAATCCCAAAATGATTTCAAAAATTGAGTGAACGATTAGGTTTTAATCCTTTTGTGTATTCGAATCTCGATCCACTATGGAGACAAAACTTCCTTTTTATTTAATTAAAATATTTAGGAGTATAATTTTACGAAACAAATTGCACCATTAGACTCGTAAAACTATTTAGGATTTTATGGTGCAATAAAAGTTTCAAGTTTTTTGAATGAATAGTAACCATTCGGGAGAGCGCCACATGACATCTGTTTCAAATAGTTGTCAAATCGCCATATAGGATGTCCAAATCCACTTAGGATCAATAGAAATTTTTTTTGGACACATGGCACAATCCTAGCCATCCATTTGGAAAACCTAGGGACACTTGTCAAGAGAAGCACAAATGTGTAAGTGATGGAGTGTGAATCAAGCCTTATGATCATGCTCTCTTACACCATTCACTATTTCATCCAACCAAACACTATTTGACCAACCAAAAGTGTGTTTCAACCCTATGTGGGATCCGAAACCCTAAATTCTCCCAAACCCTAAACATGGTCGGTTTGTAATCCGTTTCGATTCGAAACTCATTTCAACTCATCTCATCTCATCATTACAACTTTTCTAAATTTCCACACAAAATATAATAAACGATTCAATTTTTTCAAATCTCAAAATAATAATAATATTAAAAATAATATTCTAACAATATTTTATTCAACTCATCTAAAACCATCTCAATTCATCTAAACTATCTCTGAATCCAAATGGGGCAGTGTTTTCCCACTTGGTTAAGTCACTTCCACAAGCAACCAGCTACCCAAGTACCCACTCTCACATCCTCATCCACTCTCTTACATCCTAGTAATTATATTTGACCAAGAAAAATTAGGATTGTACCAAACCCTAACCGAAACCCCAAAGGAACAAGTGAATGAATTTGGTTAGCTTCCCTTGGTCCAGCCAAAACTAGCATGTTTCCTAAAGCTTCTTCAACAAGCTTCCACCCTCTTGTAAGGCCATCACTTGGCTGCCATACCACCTCATTTGGTGCCACAAATAGTGCATTTATGGCAAGCCAAACAAGCAACAAATCAGCCCCTTTCACCCACTCTGCAGTAGCAGTAGCAGGACAACAAGCCACTTTAGCCTTTTCTTCTCTCTTTTCACAAGCCAACCTCACCTCAAGAGTCATTCATCCAACCACCAAGTTGGCCCTCCCTATATACCCCATGCCACCTTCATTGGCTTCCCCACACCTACACTTTTTCCTTGTTTTCCTAGAGAGAAACCGAGAGAGGGCTAGAGGGAATTTTTTTGGGAAGCCTTGTTTACTAGGTTCCAAGCTTTTGTAAGTATTTTATCTTGGCTAAAATATCTTCTATTTTTTTTCGTATTGAGTCTTGATTACTTGGGATAGCATTGGTTTAAGTTTTTTGGAATTTGTTGGATGAAAGTTGGTGTTGATGGTGGAAGGGTTTGGTTTGATGTTTATTGATGAACCTTGGAAGTTTTATGAATTTTTTATGAGAAGTTATGTAGATCTAGGTTTGATGAAGTGTTTACAAGATTTTTATACAAGTTATGGTTTGATTCAAGGCATTTTAGTATTTTATAAAATTGTTTTGCATGATCTTTGAGGTGGTAGAAACGATTGGTTCAAAACAAGTTTGGTTGGTTTAGATTGCAATTTTCGATTTAGGATCTTGATTCTATGGTTTTGAATTTTGTAAATCTTGTTCTTGAAGCTTTGATTATGGATTAAGAATATATTTTTGAAGATTTATGACTTGGATCTTTGTTGGATTGTTGATGAACATGCAAGAGTTTGATTTTAAGCATGATATAGAGGCTCTCAAGTTTGATGATTATTTTGATGGATTATTTGCTATGACATGCTAGATGTGATGCTTAGATCAAGTTAGAACTTTAATGTGAGGTATATGCTTGTGTTATTTCAAGCTTTATTGCATGAAAAAAAAAATCTAGTCACTTTGAAAAGCATGCATGCTCGGTTTCAATGTTTTCATGCAAATTGAATTGTCATATATTGTGTTTTGTGATTTTTGAAGTTAGTTAAGTATGCTAGCACCTAGGTTTACTTGATGAACATGTTAGAAGTGTTATTTATGGACTTTTGGAGTCCTTGGATTTGATATGAAAGTGTTAGACCAAGAACATCAAGATTTTATTTTATTTGACCTAGTCTTGATGTTTTGGGCATTTCCTTGAAGTGTTGACTCTAAGGTTTTGTCTAATGTATAATTTATTGTCTTGGCATAATTTTAGAACTAAGAATGTAATTTTTGAGAGTTTTTATGTGGTGCCCACAACCCCCACATGTGATTTGGTGGAAGTCGTGACACCGGGTTAACGACCACATAAATCATACACCCCATCGTCATGTGCAAGTGTGTGCAAACATGCAAAAGGTGTACAACATAAATAATGCAGTGAAAAAATATAAGGTAGTAAAAAAAAAACTAAGTACCAGAAATTTTAACAACAATACAACCAGAAACAAAGTCCTCCAAGAGGTTAATACAGTCATCCGACTGAAAAAAAAAGAAGAAGAAATGAATACAAAGGTCCAACAACAAATAACGCGAAAAGTCCCGGTGCTATCACTCCTCAGGTGGGGCTAGTCCCTCTTGCTCGTACCCGAGGCTCTGCATCAAAGTCTACAATTACATGAAATAGAGCCGTAGGTAAGAATAATGTAATGAGATTTCGCAATCTCAGTAAATCAATCAGTAGAGCGACATCCAAGAGATTTAAGCATGAAATTATACAGCAAACAATGCACAATAACCATGGAAGCAATAACCCCAAAAATATTCATTTTTACAACCATCCCCAAGATGCATTTGTTAGAACCACTCACGCCAAAAACCCTTTTGTACCAAAAAACATGTCCATTTATTATGCATGCACCATGGTCTCCCCTAAGGACCATGCGCACACCCTATCTCCCTTCGTCACACCATAGGTAACAACCATGCATATGGCTTCATAATGAGCGATGCCCAGCTCCGCTCCCGACGCGTATGTGACCAGGCATCCTCTAGCCCCCACTAGCGGAGGGGCCACAGAGTCGGCACGAGAGTGTTACTGTCTCGTCTGAGCCCGTTGTCGCCCGAAGACAATCCAGGAGATGTCAGTCAGTCTTTTACGCTTCCGAGTGACCAGAAGGGCTCTACCGAGATAATACCCCATCTCGACTTGGGGTTGTGATACGCACGCACCCACAAAAATATTACCAAGATATGAAAACTCAGTTTTCAATTTTATTAGCATAGCATATAACATGGCACCATTGAATAAATCATGGCAGATATCAATAACACTAATATGCATATGCATGACAGGCATTTATTGGATGGCATGGTATAGAACACAACAACACAACAGTCACAAATCCACAGTTTCACAAACCCCAACTACACGCGTTTCCCATTGTCTGTCTCGGCCCAAATTCCGACAACAACTACATCAAATATGCCCAACACTTCCCCGGGCCCAAGGCCCTTCTTAAACACAACCAGACTGTAACAAAGTTAGCGATAATTTTACATTAGAAATTCAAAGGTCGCACTGGAGAGTTACCTACTATATGGAAGGTAATTATTCTGGATGATCACACGTGATGGTTTACGGTGCCCCACGATTGAACGAGTGCGTGTGTCACTGTGCAGACGGACAAAGACGATGGGAGGAGGGAAAAAAAATTCACCCACCAGGCAACCAAACAGCATTGTTTCGGTGGGAGGGTTGGGCTCTTCCTTAGCTCATGGGCTAGGCTCGAATTTCCTCTCTCGCAAGCCTAAAGCATGGCCCACAACACCTACAATAACCAATTAACCCACAACCATCCAATTGGGCTCAAAATTCCCTTAACGAAAAGAATAAAATAAAATAAAATAAAATAAAACACACCAATTTTTTGGGGTCTCACATTTTATATTCGGTTTAAGCATGTTAGTATGTTAATTGGCCAAGTGACAACAAAATTATGGATTTTAGCCTAGGAGTGAATCGGCCGATAGGAGTTTTTATACTTGGGTTTAGTTTTTAAAACTTCCAAGTTCATATTTGGATTTAGGATGAATTTCTATGAGGAATGTAAATTTTGGTAAGTTTTGAAGTCCATTTGCAAATTTCTTAAGTTTAAGGGCAAATTTGTAATTTTCTAAAAGTTAAGAGGTAAGTTTACAAATTTAGCCTAAAGTTAGTGAGTTTTGTATTTATGAGGATTAAGTAAGATGTTCTAACCCTAGAACGTCACTCATTTCAGCTTACATTTTTTTACGCTAAGCTTTTGTTACACACGACTCTCTTAAGTTAGCTTCTAACTTACTCATTGTATTATGTATGCAAGGTTCAAAATGAGTTTGTTTGGTTTTGATTGCTATTATGGCTTTAGGATCTTGATTCTATGGTTTTGATTTTCTAGATTCTATGGTTTCAATTTTTGTCAATCTTGTTCTTGAAGCTTTGGTCTATGAATTAAGAATGAATGTTTGAAGATTTATAACTTAAATCTTTGTTGGATTGTTGATTTGTTTTCAAGAGTTTGATTTTAATCATGATATAGAGGCTCTCGGGTTTGATGATTATTTTGATGGATTATTTGCTATGACATGCTAGATTTGATACTTAGGTCAAGTTAGAACTTCTATGGAAGGTATATGGTTGTGTTATTTCAAGATTTATTGTATGAAAAACAAGGATCTAGTCACTTTGAATCAAGTCCAAAAGCATGCATGCTCGGTTTTAATGTTTTCATGCAAACCAAAGTGTCATATGTTGCGTTTTCTGGTTTTTGAAGTTATTCAAGCATACTATCACCTAGGTTTATTTGATGAACATGTTAGAAGTGTTATTTATGGACTTTTGGAGTCGTTGGAGTTGATATGAAAGTATTAGACCAAGAACACCAAAATTTGGTTTTATCTGACCTAGTCTTGATGTTTTGGGCATTTTTTTAAATGTCGAGTTTAAGGTTTTGTCTAATGTATAATTTTGGTGTCTTGGCATGCTTTTACAACTAAGAATGTAGTTTTTTAGAGTTGTTATATTTAGGATGAAATTACATGAGGAATGTAGATTTTAGTAAGTTTTGGAGTTCATATGCAAATTCCTTAAGTTTAGAGACAAATCTATAATTTCCTAAAATGTACGGGGTAACTTTGCAAATTGGCCCAAAGTTAGTGAGTTTTGGATTTATGGGGATTAAGTGAGATATTCTAACCCTAGAACATCTCTCATTTTAGCTTACATTTATTTATGCTACGCTTTCGTAACCCATTGTATTTTATGTATGCAACAGACTTCGAATGGACCTAAGTAACTTGTTTTCAGAGCAAAATCAGGCACCAAACACCGATGGGTGCCAAAACATGCTACAAGTACAAGTTATGGTCTTACCTATGGGTAAAGAATACTCATAGCTGGTACAAGGACTTGTGATGTCATGCAGTACCGACAGGAGCACACGGTCCATAGGGGGTCGCGGAGAGTCCATTATCATGCAATCAAACAAGTTTATGTATGAATGTCTCTTTTTCATCCAAGCAAGTATGCCATGTTCTTGTCTAGTTATTATGTTTCCAATTATGCCATGTTCACATCAAGTTATGATGTTCTAACTCATGCCATGCATAAGCAAGTTCATGTTTATTAAGCAATCATGTTATATTACTATCATGCATGCTTGCTTATACGATTAGTAGCTTTATTTACTGAGATTTATAAATTTGACTGTGGTAGCCTAAATTACCATTCCCCTAAAATGCTAGAAGATGTGTTAGGGAGGCGAGGGTTAGTGCATGACTGTTTGGACGAGGTCGAGTAGGCTGGGATGGAGCCTCGAGGAGCTCATGGAGTTTGGTTCTCCAGCTTTTGGATTCCATTTTGGCACTTATAGCTGCTTGAGCGGCTTCGTGTTTAGCTTAGTTTTTATTTATGTCCATAACTATGGAGATTTGTCTCCAGTGCTAAGTCGTTTTGATAATAAACTTGTTGGACGGATGAAAAGTCTTTTTGGCTATGTGAATATTTATGGAAACATGTTTAATGTTTGGGATTAGCATTCTGGTACATTATTGCTAAAAAAATTATCCAATGTGAATATTATATTTTGTTAGAAGCATGCTAGGTGTATTGCATTCTCAAGCGGAGTTCAGGGGCGTCATAGGGTAGCATCAGAGCAATACATCTCTGGGTAAACTTATAAGTCCTTAGGAATTGGTACCAGAAATTAGGATTGGAATATTAGAGTTTTATTAAGCTTAAATTTTTTTGAAGTATTGGGTACGCATGTGAATCTGATACACGTGGGCATGTGTTTAGAGTGTAACACATGGTGCATGGAAGATTACCTCAAAACCTCGGTGGATACAACAAAAAAAGGGCTTTTACGTACGTAGTTGGCGGTAGTGCAGAGAAGAAGAGGCCATTTGGTGGGCCAAACAAAGGCAAGGGAGTCGTGATTAGGAGACAAATGCCGCCCTCGAACCCACATTGTACTAAGTGCGGCAAGTACCATGAGAGAGAATGTCGTTACACAATCAAGGTCTGTTTCACGTGCGGATAGCCCCGACCACGTGATTAGACAGTGCCCCAGTGTCGTTCAGGGTAGTGGAGTCGCTTCCAACACTAACAACAAGTCGAAGTTAGGGCCCCACATACCAGCTCGAGTATACACTATCACTCCAGGAGACATAGATGTTGATGCTCCAAAAAGGGAGGAAGCTGGCATCATTATCGGTATCTTGCTAAGACCTTTGCATCGTTAAGATAAATAATGTAACACCCTCTTCCCATAGGCTAGGAGTGTTACGTATTTTTTATAAAATAAACCCGACAAAAGATCTTATATTTAATAAATGAAGTTAGAATTTATTTTGTAAAAAATTTCTAATAAAATGTCTTTCAAAAATATTAAATGAATAAACTAAACAAAATTTATGTCATAAAAGCAATTTTATTCTAGAAAGTCTGAATTTAAATTAACTGCTCCTTCTAATCCTAGCCTGCTGGCTCGTGTTCATCATTCTCACCTGGGTGGTTAAAAAAACATGAAAAACTAAAATTAGTCGAAGACTCAGCAAGAAATCCAATTGGTACCGGAAATTAGGATTGGAATATTAGAGTTTTATTAAGCTTAAATTTTTGAAGTATTGGGTAAGCATGTGAATTTGATACACGTGGGCATGTGCTTAGAGTGTAACACATGGTGCGTGGAAGATTACCTCAAAACCTCGGTGGAGACAACAAAAAAAGGGCTTTTACGAATGCAGCTGGCGGTAGTGCGGAGAAGAATAGACCATTTGTTGGGCTAGGCAAAGGCAAGGGAGTTGTGATTGGGAGACAAATGCCGCCCTCGAACCCACATTGTACTAGGTGCAGCAAGTACCATGCGGGAGAATGTCGTTACACAATCATGGTCTGTTTCACGTGCGGATAGCCCCGACCACGTGATTAGACAGTGCCCCAGCGTAGTTCAGGATAGTGGAGTTGCTTCCAACACTAACAACAAGTCGAAGTTGCGGCCCCACATACCAGCTCGAGTATACACTATCACTCCAGGAGACGTAGATGTAGATGCTCCAGAAACGGAGGAAGCTGGCATCATTATCGGTATCTTGCTAAGACCTTTGCATCGTTAAGATAGATAATGTAACACCCTCTTCCCATAGGCTAGGAGTGTCACGTGTTTTTTATAAAATAAACCCGACAAAAGATCTCATATTTAATAAATGAAGTTAGAATTTATTTTGTAAAAAAAAAAATGTCTAATAAAATGTCTTCCAAAAATATTAAATGAATAAACTAAACAAAATTTATGTCACAAAAACAATTTTATTCTAGAAAGTCTGAAATTAAATTAACTACTCCTTCTAATCGTGGCCTGCCTTCTCGTGTTCATCATCCTCACCTAGGTGGTTAAAAAAGCATGAAAAACTAAAATGAGTCGAAGACTCAGCAAGAAATCTATCACAACGTAAACATAATAAACATAAGGTTTTCATAAAAGTTTTCATGCTGAGAGCTTAAAATTCATGACTGTTCATACTGATATTTATGCTATGCATGACTGATTTATCTGAATTAACTGACTGATCTGACTTAACTGACTGATCTGATTGACACTTAACCCTGTGTGCAAGGTTGTGCACCGGCCCCACATCCCGCTGCCGCGAGGGGAGCCGCTGATAGTATTCTGGCATATTATGGTGGACCACGCTTGAGTCTGTGGCTTGCACATCCACCTTGAAACTGAACTGCATTGGTACCATGCATCTAAATGGTCATCTGATTAACTGATCTGGTCTTATCTTGCACTTGAACTTAATATAGCTTACGTGTCTTATGTACATGAGATGTATGACATAATGCATACATAATTATAATTTCTGACTCTGAACATGATGCGGAATGACATGATCGTATTCTATGTTGGATGACATGTTTGCATATGACATGAGTGGTACATAAAAATGGCTGTCAAAGAACTGGCGCTAATAATAATCTATATAAACTAAACTGTGATGATCCTAATTTGTGATCAAATTACTTACCTCTTAGCATTGCTTTCTGAGTCTCACTTCGTAACTCGTCACCTATACGAAGTATTATAAGTCACTAAATTTGTCTAGGAAACGTGTCCTAATATTCCACTTGACTAAAATCATATTTAATTACACTTAGATTAATACATAATAATATTATTCAAAACTCATAACATATTCCTTAATTTTCCATTTAAAATATAACATAATAATCTTAAAAAATCTAGTTAAATAGTCAATTGGAATGTTAATTAACATAATAGGCTCAATAGTATACTTTAAAATACATTTCAAATTCTTTAAACATTTTCTTATAAAAATGAGCCCATGACTAATATATTTATTTAAGTAAAAATTTGGCGTAAATATCAGTCCAACCCCAATTAAGAAAAATAGTCCATTTAAAAATCATTAGAATCTCTAAAAGTTGCAACCTGGCCCATAATAATTATAAAACACAAGTCCATCTAAATAATCCAGGACACGCACATAAGGACTTAGGGCCCATCAAGAACTCAAGGGTTCCTCTGGAAATCAAAACAAACGGGACCAAAAACAGAGAGCTCATGAGGGAGGGAGAAGTTCTGTGATGGACTCACTGAGAGAGGAGGTTGCATGGAACGATGGCTCAGGCGGCTAGGAGTCAAGGCGGCGCGACTGGGTTCCTCTGGGCAGGGTGGTGCGACTCCGAGAGAGGGAGTGAGAGTTAGAGAGGGAGAGTTATGTCAAGCTGAAAACAACTGTGAGAGAGAGAGAGAGAGAGAGAGAGAGAGAGAGAGAGAGGTGGCGACGGTCGTGGGCTATCAGAAAGGAATGGGTTCGATGGGAGGTAATCGGTCGGCGGTTTCTGTGACTCCTAAGCTGTCCCTGGCGTAGGGTGGTGGAGGAACAACTTGGACTGGTTGCGTTGAGGTGCTCGTCTACGGGTGCAAGAGGCCGTAGCGTGGTGTATGTGTGACAATGCTTGGAGGCCTTCACAGTCATGCATGGTCTGGCAATGGAGTTGCCGCGGTGGTTCTGGTTTCGTCAACGAGTCGCAACCCCCTTTTTGGTTGCTGTTTTCAGTGCTCTGTTTGAGGATCGTAAAACAGGGCTATGTTTCGTGCAGGACTGTGGCGTACAGAGGGGTTTTAGTCTCCCAATGGTTGGCTTGATTTGAAGTAGGGGCTGAGACATGGAGGAAGGTTTGTTGATTTGTGTTGTATTTTATACAGAACCTTCATGGGATTTTATAGAGGGAAAAATGGAGGATTGATGATAGGATTTCTGAGTTGGTTTCCCATTAGGATTTATCACTATGGGGATAAGGATGAGGCTTATCGGTGGAGATAGGAAGAAATAAGGCTTAAATTCAAAACAAAACTCTAGTGGCTATTGCAAAAATCGGGTCATACATAAAATACTAATAACAATATGATAATAATCCTACTCAAATTAATAAATGTAAAATCTAATAAAATTATAATAATAATAAAACTAATAACAATAGAATATTTATAGTTATATGAAAAATACATAAAACGTATATTATGGCCTAATCTTAGAATCGAGTTGTTACGGATAAGATTAGTACAATTACTGTTAATAGTAGTACTACTTTGTTGTTGATGTTAGGGAATGTCAATCTGTTGAGATTGACAATGTGTGCACTATTCGATTCGGGCACGTTGCAGTCTTTTATGTCTGCAATGTTTGCACGAATTTGTAGTTTGCAATCCAAGCTCTTACCCCATAAAGTAGTGGTGATGATTCCCAATGGGAATACTGTAGCTTGTACCTGAGTAGTTAAGGAGTGTCCTATAGAAATAGAAGTAGAGCGTTGAATGCCAATTTGATGGTTTTCGATCTAATGGAATTCAATCTAATTTTGGGGATGGATTAGTTGTTCAAGCACTATGCTAAATAGATTGTCGGAAGAGAGAAGTTGTGTTTGAACTCTCGAATGAGGATAGGGTAAGTTATGCAGGAGCTTCGGCTAAGGCCACCCCTCCAGTAATTTCAGCTTTAAAAGCTAGGAGGTGTATTGAAGATGGTGTAACAGCTTTTCTGGAAATGGTAGTAGAGAAGTCAGTAAGGGATGCAGACGTATGTGGGATACCCATAGTTGAAGACATTCCCGAAATATTCGTTAACGAGTTATCCGAGTTGGCGCCAGATAGAGAGATTGGATTTGGAATAGAGTTGGAACTTGCGATGGCTCCAACGCACAAGACACCGTATTGTATGGCTCCCACGGAGTTGAAGGAGCTCAAGGAGCAGTTGGAAGAGCTATTAGAGAAATGATTTGTTCATTCAAGTTCTTCACCATGGGGTGCAACTGTGCTGTTCGTGAAGAAGAAAGAAGACTTGATGAGGATGTGCATTGACTACAGGGAGTTGAACAAGGTGAAGATAAAGAACAAGTAATTGTTACCTCGAGTCGTTGACCTACTAGATCAACTGCAAGGAGAATTGGTGTTTTCAAAGATAGATCTGCAATCGAAATACCATGAGCTGAAAGTCAGTGAACAGGATGTATCAAAGACTGCCTTTAGGACAAGATATGGCTATTAAGAGTTTTTGGTGATGCCCTTTGGGTTAACCAATGTTGAAACAACATTTATAGATATGTGAACAAAATATTCAAACCATATATGGATAGTTTTGTTGTCGTGTTCATTTATGACTTCTTGATTTACTTGAAAAGCGAAGAAGAACATCGAAGTCACCTATGTATTAAGTATGGCCCTGACCATATTCAGAGATCAAGAGTTGTGTGCCAAGTTCAGTAAGTGTGAGTTTTGGCTTCAAGAAGTGAAGTTCTTAGGTCACATTATTTCTAGTGGAGGAGTAGTAGTTGATCCCAGTAAGATTGAGGCAGTGATGAATTTTGGTAGAGGCCAACCAACGTGCATGAGATTCTGAGTTTCTTGGGACTGGCTGGTTACTACAGGTGTTTCATGGAGGGATTCTCCAGATTATCCAAACCACCTATTGTCCTAACAAGAAAAATGCAATATTTGTCTGCCGCGATAAATGCAAGACTAGTTTTCTTGAGTTGAAGAATAAACTGACTACGGCACTGGTACTGACACTACCGGTAAGTCTTATGTGGTGTATAGTGATGCATCCAAACCAGGACCCGAATGCATACTGATGAAGGAAGGACGTGCAGTCACTTAAGCTTCACATCAATTGAAGGATCATGAACATGATTATCCTACCCATGATTTGAAGCTAGCTACCATGGTTTTTGCTCTAAAGATTTATTACTCTTACGGTGAAAAGTGAAGTTTTTATGTATCACAAGAGCCTCAAGTATCCACTTGAGCGAAATAATCTGAATATGAGGCAAAGAATGTGGCTGGAGTTGATAAGTGATTATTAGTGTGACATATAAAGTACCACCTCAGGAATGCTAACATGGTAGCAGATGCAATAAGTCGCAAGAGCAGAGCTGAGGATTCGTCTGCTTTGTCATCAGAAATGGGATCTTTTTTTAACATTATAAGGAGACTGTTGATTGAAGACCATTCTGACCTCAGTCCAAGAGTTTGTCCCGTTGGATTGCAAAGAACTGAAGAACTGTCAAAGAGAGGACAACAAACTGATGGAAGTCATAAGTAGAACCGAGAAGTCAGAAGAGCCAAAAGACTTCAGAGTCAAAGATGATGGGACCCTGTATGAAAAAGATCGGAGATTAATTTCAGCTAATATGGAGTTAAGAGATAGGGTGTTAAGGGAAACTCATAATACTCCCTATACCATCTTGGTAGTACGAAGATATACCAAGATTTAAAATGTCATTTATGATAGGAAGGAATGAAGAAGGATGTAGTAGAGTTTGTGAATAAATGTTCTATCTATAGGCTTGTTAAGGTAGAACATCAGAAGCTGACAAGTATTTTACAACCATTGCCGATTCCAGAATGAAAGTGGGAAGATATCTCGATGGACTTTGTAATGGATTTTCCAAGAAATGCGTTTGGGAATAATATTATCTGTGATAGTTGACCAGTTGACAAAAAACACACACATTGTACCCATCAAGAATACAAATTCCTTGGAAAGATTGGTAAGGGCTTATGTGTTAGAGATTGTAAGATTGCACGAAGTACCAAGAACGATCATGTCAAACAAAGACCCTCGTTTTATGTCCCAACATTGGCAGAGCTTGTATAGTTTGATGGGCACCAGTCTGAAATTTAACGATACTTACCATCCTTAAATAGACAGACTAACTGACAGGACGATACAGACTCTGGAAGACATGCTTTAATTAGCCTAGTCGCAACAAAATCATGGATCGTATCCTATACATGAATCTTCCAAGAGGAATTTTGCATAGTTGTGTTTAGTTTTAAAACAATTCTAAGTTCATATTTGTATTTGAGATTAAATGTACATGAGAAATATAAATTTAGTTTTGGAATCCGTTCCTTATTTTTAGGGGTGAATTTATAATTTTTCATAAGTTGAAGGATAACTTTGCAAATTTGGTCCTAAGTTAGTGAATTTTATTATTATGAGGATTAAGTGAGATATTCTAGCCTTAGAACGTATCTCTTTTCAATTTACACTCTTTTACGCTATGCTTACTTTTACGTGACATTTCTGTAAGTTAGCTTCTAGCTTGGTTTTGGTATTTTTACGTATGTATGGTAGTAAGAATTCATTGGTTATATTCATGTTTATTTATCGGCCTATGTTAATTGTTCATAACATGCCATGCCATGTCATCTATTGTTGTTACATGATTATCTGTCGCATGATTAACCGTGGTTGACATGTCACCTCATTTGCTGCCCCAAATAGTGCCATTTATGGCCACTCAAACAAGCAAAAATCAGCCCCTTACCCACTTGGCAGCAGCAATAGCAGATGGCAGTAACACTTCATCCCTTTTTCTCTCTGCTTTTCATAAGTTAAACTCACCTCAATGGTCATTCACTCAACCACCAAGTCAGCCCCTTCATCTATATTCCACACCCATTCCACTTGCCTCCCACTCTTACATTTTTCCGTCCATTCTCTAGTGAGAAACTGAGAGAGAGCTAGAGAGATTTTCTAGGTAGCTTTTCACTTCCTTGTCCCAAGCCTTTGTAAGTTATTTTCTTTGGCTCTAATCTCTTCCATTTTGTTTAGTAATGAGTCTAGTTTACTTGAGAATGTGTTGGTTATTTTTTTTTTGGAGATTTGTTGGATGAAATTTAGTATTGATGGTGGAAGGGTTCGGTTTTGATGATTGATTATGAACCTTGGGAGTTTTGTGTTATTTTTGTTAAAATTTGTTTAGATCTTGGTTTGATGAAGTTTTAACAATATATTCTATAAAACTTCTAAACTACCAACTGTATGAATAGGCACACATGACAGTAATATGAGATGGGCTTGCACGTGCGTGACATGACTTGAAAGTAACATGACGTGACATGTAAATAACATGACTTGACCTCAACATAACATGACGACTTGAACATGACATGTTTGCGTGAACATGAGACCTTGTTATATATACATGTTTGTTTACTTGAAAATGAATGCTCCACAATCCCCAAGGGTCATGTGCTCCTGCCAGATACTGCATCACATCACAGGCTCCTGCACTAGTTGTGAGCTAACGAGTCGACTTGTACATAAACGAGTGGGCCTTAACTAGCCTTAGTCGAGTCGAGTTTAGCCGGATATATACCATTTACTAATCGAGCGGGTATCTGCTTTCACGAGCGAGTTCTTTTTTCATGAGTCAAGTTCGATTCAAATTTAAGTGAGTGGGTATCGAGCGGGCTATCGAACAGACTGGTTCATTTACAGTCTCACTCCAAAGTGGATAGAGGAGTTTCACTAGGATATTACCTTAGCATTGGGTCATGACAAAAATATCTTTATACTATGCTAATGACAAAACATATTTCATGACATGTGCTCATTTCGTGACATGTAGTATGCTTCAGGCTAAAATTTCATATTTCATGTAACATGCTAAATGGTGCAAAAGTACAAAAGTAGCATAACACATGTCATTTATGCAAGTAGCAGAATGCTCACTGACATTTCATGATCAAAATAACATATGTTTATAACATGAATGTGGTATTTATACAAGAATCATAGATAAATTATCCAAGAGTAAGTTAGAAGCTAACTTACAAACTTCCAAAGTTCTAAAAATCGTCGCGGCTGAAATAAAATATGTACTAGAGTTAGGAATCATGAAATTTACAGAATGTAATAAACTAAAAATAATATTTTCAAAATCGCCCTTGGCTTTTTTGAAATTGTTATTTTGGCCCAAAACTTTCACTATTTACATTTTGGCCCCAAATTTCACCAATTTACACAAACTTCATATATCCCATATCCTAAGTCCATTACGACCTTAGAATTTCATGAATCAAACATCCACTATGCGAAATTCATCCAACCCATGGCATGCATATTGCTAATTTTCACTATATGTGATTTCAAGTTTATAATCTCTATGGATGCCTATATAACCGAAGGTTAACACATGACTACACATTGGATCTGATCTTATTAACATGCTACTAACTTAGATTTAAGTCTCATGGGATCATATCAACATCCATGTTATGAACAATATCAAATTATCATGCAATCACCAAATCAAGTACCTAACATGATGTATCTAACTTCTCTTTAACATATAAACTCTTATAGCTCTAAAGAATCATTTATTATAACTCTTAACATGATGAAAATAGGCTTCTAGATGCTTATAATACATGTTTTGGGAAACTTAAACAAGATATAACAAGATAACTTCCAAACAAGGGGAAACTGAAACATGCTAGATGAGTAACTCAAGATATTGATTTATAAACATATCATGACATACTGTTTTCCTCAAATATAAGTCTTAAATCAAATAAAAAAGACATTATCTAAGCTTATAACATCATATCAAGACAAATCATGGCTAAAATTTACATCAAAACAAGTTATGCATGAAGGACTCCTAATATGAACCAAAACATGCTTCCCAATGATTAACCTCATATAACTCAATCCTAATCTCATTTTCATACCATATATCAAAACCTAACATGTTATTTTAACTTCCAATAAAAGATATGGTAGGGATACTCACCAATCTATGGCTTTTGGAGCTCTCAAGAACCAATCCTTTCCAAGAAACTGACTCAAACCTCTCAGTTTCACTCACTTAAAACTATGGGTGTTTTTGCTCACAAGAAGACTAATGAAATGCTTGAGAGTTTCATGGGAGGAAGTGAGGGTAGGGGATTGGTATTTATAGAGTTCAATTGAGGAAGGAACCGGTGCAAGAGGGCTAAGTGTTGCATGGTTTGGTGGAAATGGAGTGAATGTGAATGGTGATGGCAAGCATTCGGTGGAGTGCATGCTTGTGTTTCCAAAATTTCACATTTAAATCCATCACAATATTAACTCATGGACAAAGACCAAATGAGTCTAATAGGTGCAGGACCTAAGGGGTTTCAGAAGTTGGGACAAAAATCATTTGATTCCCCAAGAAAAACGAGTGTATGCCGGCAATTTTGGTCTTTAAACATGTCCAGTTTTTGTTTAGCTTTTGTCCTATCCTTGTGGCAAGTTCTTGATCACTATTACACATTTTTTGAGTAGCTTTTCCAAATAATTATTGGGGCATGAATGTTGAACACTTGGTGTTGTGCAGAAAATGAAAGAGAGTTGAATGGAGAAGTGTTCAGTCGAGAATTGGCACATGGTTTCCTACCCACATGTCCATCAATTTTGATTATTGCTAGGGTTAGTTCTTAGGATAACATGAGTGTGGTTTTATGACATGCTTCTAGACCTAGAGGTGGTGCTATAGGCATGTGAAAAGGGTTGGATTTGCTGCAGGAAAAATTAGAAAAATAATGGAGCAATTCGGTTGAACATGTCTCATTTCTAAGGTGAAATAATTTGGTTCTTGGAGTGACTATGTGAGCTGTTCTTGGCTTCATCCTAGACCCAAATTTTCTAGAGTTAGGTAGCATGAAAGGAAGTTAATCAAGTGTAGAAAACCACTTGAGAAAGTTGTTGAAAGAACAAGATTTGTTGGTTTATTCTTGGAGTGCATAGGCTTGCACCTAGTGCATTTGATTGGTGGAGTCACACTGCATTGACATGCCTTTCCTCTACATAACATGAGCTAAACTTGATTCACTATTCTAGGGCTGTAAAAGATTGATTCAAATCAAGATGAAAATATAAAAATTATAGAAAACAATTATGGAGAAAAAGAGCCAAGAGAAATCGGCATGTCTAGTGTTTGATGGATTCTTAAAGTTACTATGCAATGACTATTCCATATGAGGGATTTGGAAATGTAAACTTGAATTCATGATGAAAGGTTGATCATTGTTGAAAAATAAACTCTAGGGGCGTGTAGGAGGTTTGCAAAAGGGATAAAAACCATTTGCTAGATGGTGGTATTTCGTATTTGCATAGTTATGAGAATCCTATGCTTATTCTCCAAGTGGTGCAATCTCTTTAGGCGCTAAATTTTTATTGAGCTAGACCTTAATGTGGGCCTTGAAATGGGCCTTCCCTTGGGCCTCATGTTCAATATTTGTTGGGCCCCTCTTTGGGCCTCAATAACTTACTAAGTTTGGCCTTGTCTTGAACCTTTCTTTGGCCCTTTATCTTCTCAAGCTTGCACCCTCATTTTAACCAACTTTTGGGCCTTCTTCATATCTCCATCTAACCTCCATGACTTGCTATGAATCAATTAACAAGCCCATTAAGGTGGCAAGTCTTCTTCATGCCACTTGTCATCCCTCTATTGGCCTCTTAGCAATCCATTTTCACAAAAGAATTATTACTTTAAAAAATCTCTAAAACTCCTAATTAAAGCAATGTTGGAAGTTATTTTTCCAAATTATGATCCAAAAGCTCACTTTTCTTTATGATCATAGCTTCCACTTTGACCAAGGTCATGGGTTATCATTGTCAAATATCTGACAATGTTATTATCTTGATCTATGTAGTTCTTGGTGGGGTGTTACACATTGCATCCTTAACTGTCATGAACGGGAGTATGTGACATTGTGTTGTATGTCATAACGCTTCAAGCTCAGTCAAATCCCAAGCGGAGTTTGGGGTCATCACAAGGTGGTATCATGGCAATACATCTTTGGGTAAACCCATAAGTTTTTAGGAGATAGTACCAAAATTTAGGATTGCAATGTTAGTACTTTATTAGGCTAGGGTTTTTGAAGTAGTGGGTTAAGCACATGAATCTAATACATGCGAGCCTGTGTCTGGACGTAACACATGGTGCGTATTAGAGTACCTAGAAACCTTGGTGGGGACAACAATCAAGAAGGACAGAATCCTCCAATAGACGGAGCACAAAGCATGACTGAAGCTATTCTTCTCCTGAATTAGGTGCTCAGACAACCACTATTGCCATCTGCTGTTGTTGATGTCGAGTGGGTGAGGGGTTGATTGTTGCTTGTTTGAGTAGCCATAAATGGCACTATTTGGAGCAGCAAATGAGGTGGCATTTCAGCTATGGTATGGCCTTGTAAGGGTGGAGAAACTTGTTGAAGAAGCTTGGACTAATTGGTGGTTTCGGCAGAACCAAAAAGGGGCTAACCGAGTGGCACACATTTGGGGTTTAAAGAGGGTTTCGGTTAGGGTTTGGTTCCAATTAAATTTTTCTTAGTCAAATGCAATTTCCAAGATTTAAGAGAATGGATGAGGGTGTGAGAGCGTGTACTTGAGTGGTTGATTGCTTGTGACTTAACCAAGTGGGAAATCACATGCTCAAACCGACCATGTTTAGTGTTTGTGAACAATTTAGGGTTTCAGCTTCCACAAGGGCTTGAGGATTTTGGTTTGCTTCCAATGGTTTGGGGTATCATTAGGGTTGAAATCCTCTTTTGGTTGACCAAATAGTATTTGGTTGGATGGAATAGTGAATGGTGTGAGAGACATAATGACAAGCTTGATTCACACTCCATCACTTACACCCTTATTCTCCTCTTGACAAGTGTCCTAAGGTTTCCAAGTGGATGGATAGGATTGTGCCATGTGTCTAACTAAGAAGTATTCTAATGATCGTGGATTTGGACATCCTACATGGCAATTTGACAACTGTTTGAACTAGATGCCACATGGCATTCTCTTGAAGAGTTACTACTTACCCGAAAAACTCAAAACTTTTTATTGCACTATGAAATCCTAAATATTCACACGAGTCTAATGGTGCAATTCAATTCATAAAATTATACTCGTACCATGCCTTAATTAAATAAAAAGGAAATTCCATCACTGTAGTGGATCAGGATCCGAAAATGCTAATGGACTAAAATCTAATATATCGCTCAATTCGTGATATCCTTTCAAGATTTCATGATGTTATACTTCCTCATTTGGGGTGGGAAAACATAAAAACAACTCAAATTTGTCAAAGACATAGTAAGAACCACATCATGTAAACATAATAGCAGTCTAAGGTTTCAGTTAACTTTAACGTTCTTAAGACAACATTACCTTTAAGCATGCATAACATTTACCTCAAAGCATTAAGAAAAAAATTCATTTCCTCAACCTCAAAGCATTAAGCATTCATTTCATTAACCTCATCTTTAATGGCAGTTACACATTGTTAACCTTTGTGTGTTAAGGTTAGGGTTGCAATCAATGGTTCTCCCCTAGCTAGCGAATAAGAATCAAACCTTAGGAGTGGGTCATCACCAGGTGCACCACCAGTGATGCTTTCTGATGTTTCAATCTGTCCCAACCTCAATGTACACTCTTCAATGTCATATGGCCCATTCATTATCTCATCAAACACATGTAGTCTTACTTTTTTCATTTTCCTTTCTTTTTCTTTAACCTTACCTTACCTCACCTTTTATTTTTTAAAATAAATAGTCATACTATATAATATTCAATCACACTATCATTCATGCAATTTTACAGTCATAAGAAATTTTGTTCATCATACGTAGGTTCATAAAAAGGGGCTAGCAATGATGACTAATACATATGTATATACCTTTATAAACATTTACTACGTATATACAATCACTTACCTCGATCATCGTGTAAGTTATGCTAACATTGCGTGTCTCCATGCTTTAAACCGAATATTATATATTTAGGCAGTGTTATAAGCATTCTTAATTGTTAAACATTATGCGTATTGTGAATCATGCACTGAACCTCAGGGTATATAAGTTCCTCGCCTACTTTGCTCGGTTAGCACATTTCTCGCTTAACACACTGTTGTCTGAACACATTGCTCGGCTGGACTTGATTTTAACTTTTGTAGCAATGGCTCTATAAAAATGATGACCTTTTCAAGTTTACATAATATGACATAGAAAAACATGATCGTAGTCACTTACCTTGAGCCTTATGCAAAATAAACAAAATTAATGTGTCACAAAAGCTTCAAATGGAACCTAGCAACATTCATACAATTGGATAAGTGTTCGCTCATATTAAGTAAATATGAAACATGTATCATGCAACTAGGCCTAAGAGGCTAACCGTGGTGTCTAAAAGCACTCAAGTTTGACACTAGCTATAGGCACAACTTTTTAGCCTAATTCATAATGGTTGCACTCTTCTTTTATTCACTCAAAAATCATATGACATGACCTCAAGGACATCACAAATAACCCACATAAAATAATGAATCATAGTATACCAATTTTAACTCTTCCAACCCTAATACCCAAAACCTCAAGTATGTCCAACATTTGGTCACAACACCTCTATAAACTCATATTCAACTCATTAAATCCATACATAACTCAATAAGGCTCACAACCTCTAATCCATAACCTACCACACTTGCACATAAATTCACAAAAAACCTAGTTTGCACCCCCTAGCACACAAACATCTATTTTAACCATTTAACCACTTCCACCTAAAATAACCTACACTAAGGATCATAATCATAATACCATCTTGTTGTTGAACCATCAGATAACCACACAAATGAATAGAATATATACAACTAGACCCACTCATACACACACTTTGTTTTCACTCTAACTCCATGCCTACACCTCCTACTCGTTTCCCATTCATGCCATGCTATGTTGTACGTTCAACATATATAAAGAGAGGAAAGAAGTGAGTCATATACCTAGGGGTGGTTGATGATGCTCGAAGAGGGGTGAAGGCCTTGGCGTTTATGGTTCTGACATGCGGCATTGTGGCAGTTCTAGGTGTTGTGAAATGTTGTGCAAAACACACATACCAACAATGGCAAATAAAGTAAAAGCAACACAATCAAGAACACGGCGCACAATATACGTGGTTTGAAAAATTGCCTACGTCCACAGAGCTGCAAAAATCATATTAACCAGAGGAGATTACAATCACTCAATCTCAACTCACACTCTCTAGGGCTTTTTGCTCTCTCATACAATATGTACTCACTAGATAATTTTTCTCTCCCAAAATAAGCTTGAGGTCGTACAAGAAATGTCTAATATGATATATTTATAGCAAACGGTGCTGAAAACCCTAATCTGGTAAAATCAGCATTCTTTGCTCGAGCGGCGTGTCGAGCGCACCTCGAGCGAACAACCAAATCAACATTGGCTCGAGCGGGGCGTCGAGCGGGACTCTGGCGAACACTAGGGTTTGCATCTTGCTCGAGCGGAGTGTTGAGCGGGACTTAAGCAAACTCTCAGACTTGAACTTCGCTCGAGCGGTATGTCAAGCGATTTAGAGCGAACTTCGCTCGAGCGTACTGTCGAGCCAACTTTCAGCAAACATATTTTTCAGCTCCAAAACTAGTCTCCACATACACCCCAACACTAGGCAGGTGCTACATCACGAAGAGGTAGGGATGAAGGTTTACTGTATAATATAAGTTATAGTGCATTGGTGCAAGCATTAAGGCGTGGAGTGGTGGCCGAAAGCTTGTGTGTGTGAGATTGCTCAATCAGGCATGGCTTACCTAGCAGGGATGGGTGATGCACGGTGTAACAAATGGTGGAGGCTGGATGCGTGGTGGTGCACGGTTGGGAGGATGACAAATTGCGGCACAAAACATAGGAGGCAACTTTTGTTCACGTTCTGCATGGGGCTCAAATTGATGGGGCTTATATGCATGAAAGGATCAAGTCGGGTCATGGGTTTAAGACCAAATTTATCGTTGCCCTAGTTGAGTGGTTGACAGTTTGCACCCTATTTCCATGGATCTTGGTCTTGGTTTCTCGTACATACCTAATAGGCTTGACTCTTGGATCTTAGATCACCATCCTAGCCCAAATTCATCTCCAAATAATTCTAAATCCAATAATTCAAAACCCAATATCCCTTATAAAAACATCCCTTACAAAACCTGAAAATTTGGCCCTTCTTACGTGTTATTTTATTGTTCCAATACTTGTTTATTTTAATTATATATGCGTACTCCCCTTTATATATGATTTGCAATACTCTGCCTAAAACGACCGTTAGGGCTTAAACCATCAACTCTCTTAATCTTAGATAGTGTAAGTTATTATTGTTGGGAAAAAAAAATTGCGATTATTTTAGCATGAGAATCACATTTTAAATCATTGGAAGATCTCTAGTATTTTATTTTCGATTAATTTCTAAGAAGCCAATAGGGGAATGACACTTGGCATCCTTAGTGGGCTAAGCTAAAAGGGCTAAGTATGGGTGGATATAGATGTAAGCCCAATATTGTTTTTATCTAGGGCCCTCAATCGTTAAGAATGTGATGGGCTAATGATAGATGTCATAAGCCAAGACCTATGTGGATTTAGCTTAGGCCTTTCTTGAAAAGCCTTAAAAATTAGACCCAAACATGAAGAAGGCATGAAGCCTATGGGCCTAACTTGGTGATAGTAGAGGGCCTTGGCCCAACCTTAGAAAGACAAGTCCTTTTGACCCAATCTTGGTAGACCTTTGAGGCCTTATATGAGCCCTCAAATCTGGACATAAGTTCCACTCATTGACCCACACCAAAGGCCCACAACCAAGAGACTTACACAAATAGCCCAACAAAGCCCAAAAGCCTCATCATCCATTTTTACACTTCTAATTGAAGCTTACATATACCATACCATTCATTTCCCTCAAGTCCAAGAAGTACCCCAATTCCCCTAAGGTCCCCACTTGACTATAATTAAGCTTCTAACTTGAGTTTAGGGCATTAATCAAGTTATACATGATTAGTGACCTCTAAACCATGTTTTAAACTTAATTTTCCTTTAATTATTTCCCACATTTTTTATCTGGAATTTTTTTATTTTATTACTGAATTGCATCATTCTTAGACAAAATTAGAAGTTTAATCTTGACCCAATACATGTCAATAGAGGCAAAGACATGTCAATGCCCAAATCATCACAATCGGCACACATGTGCACCTTCATGTGCATTGCACTAAACTAGCCCCTAGCCCACACCTTTTACACAATTCTCTCAAGGAAAATTTCATCATTTAACACCTCACATTATCTCTCATAATTCAATTCTAATTATGGAAGAATTGGCTCCAAGGAACCAAACCAAAAACCCAACCAATTCCATTAGAAACCCAATTGAAGCTAAACCGAGTGACATTGTGTTTTTGTTGGAATTGCTGCTCTTGGTTGAGCCAACACCACACGCCACCTCCCTTTCCCTCCAATCCCCATGAGCCCCTCAAAGTCATCATGAAGTTTTGACCAGGTTTTTCCCCAAGCCAAACACCACAAACCGATGGGCATTATGCTTGAATCACTCGGCAACTTCACCCTCTTCCATGAGCTGCACACACTTGAGCACTTGGCAGCCAATCCTCCACCTTCCACCACTTGAAAAAGCCTTCAAAGAGTGTCATTATACCTACACAAATCAACTATGGAGAAAAGACAAGAATGATACAAGCATGAAATGAAAATCTGTCCAGATTTTGAGACCCCTACGTGACGGCATCATGGCATGACCTCATGTCATTTTTTTTTTCATTTTTCATTTTTATTTCTGCACCATGGTAGCACCTACACCCACATAGCACCTTGCAACACCTGAAATGAAGCAATCATGAAAGGTTAGGACACTATTCACCTACACAAGTGATGACACAAGCTGGAATTTTATCACCACACTCCACTGCCCACTCAACCAATCACCAAGCCCTTCTTCATCCAAGCCCAACGTCCCCCTCCCCTCTTGAAGCCTGTAAACACCTCCCTCATTTCCTCATTTATCCACACCTCTCCTCCAAGCCTTCTCTTGAGTCTTGAGAGTATTTATCCCCCTTAGTGTGCAATAAAATGAAACCGAGCGAAGTTCTTGACAGTTCTTGAGTGTGCTTAAGTGAAGTTGTGTTGGGAACTCTAAGGGCCACGAATCTTTGTAATTAACCTTGCCCTATTATTTGTTTAGTATTAGCATAGCATGTTAGGCTTTTATGCCATGGGAATGAGTTTTTAATTGAGTTTAGTTGAGGTTACCATGCCTAGTTCAAAACCGAGTTAATTGGGATCATTGATTTCATAAGTTGTTTTGAAGTTGAGTTTTTAGCTATGACATGTCTTAGAATAATTTTATATGATTCAAGAATGTCTTACTATGAATCTTGAAGGTTTAATTTTTAGAAGTATGCCATAATAGGCTTTAATTCTATCTTGTATTGATCATCTAGGCATGCATCAATTTTGATTAGTTTATGCTTAAGTTATGGAAATTTTGATTAATTTACCTAGGCTTGAATAATTTGCATTTAGAAAAGCCTTGTTATTAGGATAATAATGAGAATGCATGATTTGATTAAGTTTTTAAAATGTCTCTTGGTGAATAAAGCTAGAAACATTATGCATGCTTAATGGAAGATTTTGTGGTGATCAAGGTGTTGAGCCGTGTTTAAAGTGTTCGGATGAGCTTTTATGACCTGAACCTAAGTTTGTAATTTTTCATTAAGGTTGTAATTATTGATGGCACTTGATGAAATTGAGTACACATACATCTATGGGGGTTAATTAGTTGAAATCACACTTTGGCAATAATGGAATGCCTGCCACGGGTTGGGTGTGGTTAGCATAGTTTCACTTTGATTATTAAAATTCTAAGGGCATAGCTGGTTTTAAAACATAGAAAATAGGTGGTTTGTGAAGTTTGATAAATTTTGGGGCTCATTTGTAAATAGTAAAAATTTAAGGCCTTAGTGGCAATTTTGAAAAGTTTAGGGGTATTTTTGTAAATAATTATTTTTGAACTCTTTTGAATATGAACATGTTTCTTAGAAGCTCAATTCATAACTTAGTATAACCTTGTTTACAGCCGCTACAATTTTACAAACTCGGACAGTTTGTAAGTTGGTCTCTAACTTACACTTTGATAAGTTATTTATGATTATCGATAAATGCTATATTCATGTTATAATTTTCATTTTGAACATGAAATATAGCATTGTGCATTTGATTTTAATTGTTCACATGACGTGCATTTTCTATTTGAACACTATGTGAAGCTACCATTTCTTTTAAACTTCACCCCCCCACATGTCATGAAAAATATTTTCAAACATAGCATGAAAATTTAATTTTTGTCATGATCCCAAAGGCTAGGATGGGGACGTATCCCTAGTGGAACTGATTTGTCCACTATGGAGTGATTAGAAATTGAGTGGTATCCCTTGGGTTGACGAAGAACAGTCAACGGGCTTCGAATGGGTTCTTTTTAAAGAACACCAGAGCGAAGTCAAATGTTATGATACCTAAGGCCGGTAGGTGTAATGTTATGATGATATAATATTATGACGTTATGATAATGATGTTATGTTACTAATGCATTAAAAATGAGTCTGTAGACAACGTCGTCTCAATATGAATTGTACTACCGTCACCAGCAGGTACTCACAGTGCGTATGTGGAACTGTGATGATACCATACGTTATGCGATTAATGTTACTAATAATGATGCTTAATGATGATAAAATGTTATGTTTTCGAAAGTTGAATTGAAAAAAAAAATATTTTTTATAAGAAAATGTGCATAAAAGCTTTTTCTGAAAAAGTTGGATGGGAGAATAATACATGTTTATATGCATGGATTCATATTATGTTTATCATTTTTCATGCATAATTTATCGTTGTGCATGTTGGTTGTTAACTTACTAAGATTTCAAGGAATCTCATTGTGGTAGTCCTACTATCATTTTCCCAGAATGGTAGAAGTTATGTCAGGTTAGACTAGGACGGGCGGGATGGACCAGACTAGTGGATCCAACTAATTGAAGAGGAGTCGAACCTCAAAAGGAGATTAGACCTTATTTTTATTTTCATAGCTTTAACTCTTTGTACCTTAGAGCGTATGAAAAAGTTGATCTAACCATGGAGACTTGTTATTTTGAGTATATTGTATTATGGAGATGCTACTCTGAAGATGAACTTATGATGATTATTAGTGCTATTGTAATGTTTTAGTCATTCTGGCATATGTTATATTTAGTCACTTATTCTGGTACGATTATTGCATACTCCTAGTTGCATACTAGGATGCATTGCATATTAATTGTCATGAACGGGGTATGTAACCATCTGTCGCATGTTCCAACGTTCCAAGACTCTGTTACATCCCAAGAGGAGAATTAGGGGCATCACATGCTTTATCAAAACTAACCAATATCATATGTTTAGAAAACTTGGTGGTACAAAATTAAATGCAATCAATTTCTTTTAAAGAGTCATAATACTCACGTGGTAGTCCCATGCACCTGATGTCCAAATCTTTGAACCACTGCTGTTAGTGCACGTGCCGAGTAGAGCCAAAATGTATAGGATCTTGTCGACTATCCCTACAACCAGCGTGACTATCTACCGTACGTGAATTTGGGCAAATGCCTACAACACAACTCAGTTTGTCTATGAATTTCATGCACTTTCACTATAATAAAATTGAGTATTTATGACAACTTATTCATAAGAAAACTGATTATTTACGACAAGAATAGATTTATAATTTTGCAAAAAGTAACTAGTAACAAATAAACAATTTTCTTGTAATGAACTTTTGAAGACAATGTTCAGTCTAATTTGTGCATATTGTGGAACCTTTTATTTGGACATGTATTAATGTATGGATATGATGTTTTACAAGGTTCTATTCTCTTTATGGACCTATGGTTATGTTTAGTTTCTTTGGTACTTTATAATTTCATGGTTATGTCCTCTGCAATGACAGTATTAATTAGTAGCATGATAGGCGTACTCTGATATTTTTTTTTTTAAGGTTTTAAGAGAAATTGTCATCTTTCATTTATAAAAAAAAACTTACATCCAGGACTGGATACATTTTAGGATGTCTTCATGTCAAACATGATATCATAAACTATTTGGAACTCCACCAGTATACTATTTTCTTTTGTGACTTGGTCTGGTCTTCACTATTGCTTATGCTCTCTATAGGCAAACGTCTAAGAGACAACACTATCTGCCTAAGCAGAGACTCAACATCACCCTTCATAAAAAGAGATGACTCAACATCTATAGGCAAACGTACGAGAGATGAACTCCTTTTTTATTTTAATTAACAATAAGGAAACCAAAAAGGAAAGCAGTATGGATGCGAAAAAGAACGGATTACTGTTTGGACCAACTCCGGTAGATTTGGGAATCTGTGACGGATCGTGAAGGCAACACATTTGTCTCTTTTCAGCCATAAAGGTCAGATCTAAAAGGTCTAGTGGTGGCGAGTCCAATGATCAGACGTGTGCCGAGAAGAGATGCGGAAGGGGTGGCGCGTGAGGACCATGCGTAGATGTGAGTGGCACGTGAGAACCATGCAAAACCACCACTTTCCTCAGAATGATTTTCGACCTGTGAATCTGCTTGTGTCGTGCGTGTCTCTTGAGAGTTGCCGGAAAGCTGTAGATCTATCTTTTTCGGACTTGAAGAAAGCAAAATAAAACTAAGTAAAAGAAACCTTGATAGACAAGGTGGGTTAATGGAGGAAGAAGAGAAGGAGAAGGAGAAGGAGGAGGCACCCTTCAAATTTTAGGACTTCGACGTACTCTAATAATTAAGCATTGTTACGTGTAAAAAGGCACATAACGCATATTTATGTATTTGATCATGTGTCCATAACCCGGCCTTCCTACTAAATTGGGAAGGTGGGGCATTGCTATAACTTTGAAAATCCTTAGTATTATTCAAAAAATAATGTTATTCATCTTTTTATTATTATTATCATCACATCATCTCTTGATATGGTATTAAATTATTGAAAACTATTTATTATGTTTTACTTGTGAGCCTATCATTTAATACCACATTAAGGAATATTGAGAGGACGATGATAAAAATAATAAATAGATTTTTCCTTATTCAAATTCGAGTGTCCCCAATTAAGCCCATGAATTGGACTTAAATAGCTGAAAACTACAATATGGGAAATTTTTACTGAAAATGAAAAATCCAAATTAAGAAATGGAATTAAAATATGAAATTAAACATGTATCCTCATCCTACCACAAATTTGGTGTTTCCGAATAAAAGAAAAAACTAACAAAAAGATAAAAAGTGTCTTAAATAATAAATTGACTATTCATAGGAGAAAAAATAAATGACTTAGAGCATTGGCATTGGATTATGCAAATGCAAATAAATGAAGAGTTTGGCTAATAGAACCCAAAAATATGCTACATTAGATTATGCAAATTCAAAAAAAGATGACTTATAGCTACTATAAATTAGTGTTATGGGTCATATTTGGTAGTCATTGTAGATAGACCAAATTGAAAAAAAAAATATTTTATTGGCTGTGAACACACTCTCTCTCTTCCATGTATACTCCAAGGAGCGTTCTGATGCATTTTGATGTATACTCTAGGTCTCTTGTACTTGAATAATCCACGTCTGAATCACTAACAAAAAATCATCTTGTTAAAAAGGGTAATTGTGTTTTTATTATCACTAATAAAATCATCTTTTTAATTGTTGGTGTTAAAAATCATCACTAATAAAATTATTTAAGGAACAACCAGAATCTTATTGTAGAACATTAATATTTCTTGTCAATAGTAAAAATAATTTAGAAAAAATATATTATTATTAAATTATTAATATTTTGACTAATAGAAGGATAATCCAATGTGGAAATAAGTTTTGAATGGAATAGTCAAATGCAGAATCATGTAGTATTATGTAAATTATGATTTTGCATTTGCATAACCCATTGTCTGTGGCACCCTCGACCCCCACATATGATTTGGTAGGAGTCGCGACACCAGGGTGATGGCCACTCGGGTCACACACCTAGGGGTGTAACCGGTCCGGTCCGGTCACGTTTTGGATAAAATCTAGGACCGAACCAGTATGTACCAGTTTTGTATTTTTCAAAACCGATTACGTACCGGTTACCCTCCTAAACCGGTACTTCCGGTTTTTCCGGTTTCCGGTCCGGTCCGGTCCGGTTTCCCGATTTTTTTAAAATGTAAGTTTCATAATTTGTCATTTAAAATTTGTTTATAAAAAAAAAATTGATTTAAAAAAAACTGTTTTATACTTTTATTAATATATTAGACTATATAATAGTATTAATATTAGACTATTGGTATAGTTATAAGTTATATATTAGTATTAGTTATAAACTTTTAGTGATTTAGTATTAACATTTTATGTAATAATTTATAAATTATAATAAGAAATTATTTCATATATGAATATATATATTATAGATAAAATTTCACATAAAAATTTATAATTATACATTATATATAAAACTTATATATATTAATATTTAATATATATAAAATATTTTGTATAAAACTTATATATAAAAATATTATTTTTTATTTTTTTTAATCAACCGGTCCGGTCCGAGCCAAAAAATTCCGGAACTGGAACCGGCCGGTTTTTACATTTTAAAAACTGGTTCCGGACCGGACCGGTTCAAAACCGGTAAATCGGTCCGGTTCGGTCCGGTCCGGACCGGTTTTCCAGTTTTTCGGTTTGAGTTTACACCCCTACACACACCCCATCGCCAAGTGCAAGTGTGTGCAGACATGCAATATGTGTACAATTTATAAACGCAGCAGAAAATCATAAGACATTCTAAAACTATTTACCAGAAAATTAAAACACAACTTAACAAGACGTCCTCCATAAAGTTATTACAGTCATCCATCTTATTAAATTAAGAATAAAAAAAGAAGTTCATCCATTACACCAAAAATAAACCCCAGGTAATCACTCTTCAGGTGGGGTCGGTCCATCCTGCTCAGACCCGTCCTCTACATCAAAGTCTACGGTTCCATGAAACGAAACTGTAGGTAGGAACACCACAATGAGATCTCGCAATCTCAGCAAGTAAAATCACAGATCAACAACCAAGAATTCCAAGCATGGATGCATACAACAAACATGGACATCAATAATAAAAGATTATCCAAAATACCCTTTCTGTAACATTTACCCAAAAATTTCTTCAATTAGAGCCACTCACGCCAAAAATCACATTTACACAAGTGACATTTATTTAATTATAGTGTACACCATGGTCTCCCCTAGGGACCATCCACACAATCTGGCTCCTTTCATCACACCACAGGTAACGACCGTGCATGTGACTTCATAACGAACAATGCCTAGCTCCACGCCCGGTGTGTACGTAACCAGACATCCTTTAACCCTCGCCAGCAAAGGGGCCACGGAGTCGTACCAAGAGCATTACTTTCTTGGCCAAGCCTATTGTTGTCCGGCGATAGCCCAGGGGACGTCACTCAGTTTTAGAAGCTCCTGAGTTACCAAAAGAGCTCCACCGAGATAATACCCCATCTCGGCATGGGGTCTTGATACGCACGCACCCACAAAAAATACTTTTGATCCTTTGACACCAAAACCACAGTTTTATCAGTTTCACAACACAACCATAAACAGAGCACAATATTAATATCACGACAAACAATAGCAATTAAAAATACAGATGCATGACAGGCAGTTATTGGATGACATGGCAATATTACAATACAACAAACATCATAGATTTCATAGTTTTCACAGTTTCAAATAATCAAGTTTTTCCACAACTACATGCAATTCCCAACACTCCATCCGACCATCGGCCAACAATTCCAACAACAACCACGATATTATAACCCAACACTTCACAGGGCCCTCAGCCACTTAACCAACCACATCCAAATTGCAACAGAACACAGTTTTCCAACGTTAGTAATCCAAGGGTCAGTCTAGAGTTTTACTTACTACACAGAACGAAAATTCTAAATGATCGCGCGTGCTGTCTAAGAGATCCCACGAGTGTGCGTGCGTGAGCGTCGTTGCAAGTGGAAAAACCTGCCAATAATTAATAACGGTGATTAAAATAAGAAATAATACAAACATTAGGTCACACAACTTACAAAGGTGGCGGCGACATTGGAGGCGCGACTAAGGCAATGGCAAATCTGGTCAAAACATGGAGATCCACAACCGAAAAAAATCACAAGAAGCCATATTTGTCATGACAATGGGTGGTGGTGCACGGCGGAGCAGGTCTCAAAAGGGAGTTTTGGCCATTGGGTTGGGGTGGATCTAAGGGGGGAAAAGGCCTAGTAGAGGGGAAGGGGTCGGACGACCATTGCGAAGCTGCTGGAAGGGGTTGGCACGTGGCGACGCACGGAGGAGCTTGGAGAAAAAGTTCTTGAAGGTTACATAATGAAGATCGGAGGGGGAGGATGGCAAAGAGACAATATTGAGAGGAGGAGAGGGTATTTAAGGGATGATTTGGGGGTGAAGAGGCTCGACCTATTTATAGGCCGAGGGTTGGGGGTCGGAGATCGCAGTCGTGGCTGCGATTGGTGGTGGGGGACGGTGGGGGCTTCACGAGCGTCGCACGCGTGGCATGTGATGAGTGGTGGGCAGAGGCGGCGAGCAGCTACCATGGCTGAGGGCCTCACTAGTTGCAAAGATCAAATAGCCCAGATTGGTCAGGGCATGCAGTGGAGGCAGACGAAGGAAAGGGGCTTCTGCGTGGCGAACATGTGGAGGCTATTTGGTGGCGGTGGGAAGAGGCGCTGTAGGTCACGGGCGGAGGCAGGGGAAGTAGAAGAAAAATGGAGAAGAAAGAAAGAAAAGAAAAGAAAGACGAAGAGAGGGGGTTCGCACGGTGCAAGGGAGAAAAGGGGGGTCTTAGAGTTTTTACCCTTTGACTCAAAATGGCGTCGTATAAGGGAGGAGGACTAAATTTTAGTCCATGCCTCAAAATGGCGCCATTTCAAGTAGGGGATAGGGTTGGGCTTACATGCACACGGGCTGGGCCTGAAATCCAGTCACTTCACACTAAAATCAATCCAACTCATACTAAAAAAAGAACCCACTTCAGACAATTAAACCCACTTACCACAATTTGGGCTCAAACCCCACTAGACAAACACACACACAAGACAAACTTGGGCTCCCACATTGCCAATGCTCTTAGGACTCAAAATGATGACGACCAAAATGGTGTGGTGACCAAGACGTGTCCATCAACCCTAATCAAAAACATGTGGCCCAATCACAAACTGCCATATGTCAACTTTAATTTTTTTAAAAAATAATAAATTAAATTTTTAAAAGAAGCGGGAAATAATTTTTTTATAATAAAAAAAATTATATGATAAAAATCGAAAACTAAAAAGAAGACAGCTAAGAATGGTCACTGTAGGTGGTTGACACCCCAGCCACCACACCACTAAGTGGCTAGATCTACACTTTATTATTAATGAAAGGTGATAAAGGTTAGAAGAATGCCAAAGATTGTTAGAAAAGTTGCATTTATTGCATATGAATGTGCATTTTTATTTTCTAAAGCTAGGAATATGATAAGTATAATATGAATTTGTATCTTATTTATTTGAGTTTCAACAAGTAGACGACCAGAATGATTAATAAATAAATGAAAACAGATCAACAAGAGTTGCCGTAATTCGTTTTTATTTAAAGAATAAGAACAATGTTTGCACCTAGACATTAGAGAATGATTGAGATACGTTACTATTAAAATTTTGGGATGTCGACATTTATGCTTCCGGCGTTGAATAGTAATGAATTTATAACCATTTATAAATATCTGCTCTAAGTTTCATGTAAATATTTGTATATTTGAGTCTAAAAAGTTAACTAACCAAACTAATCACTCTCTTTCGGGCCGGAATAAATCGATTTGCATGGGTTTTTTTTGGCACACTAAATGCATTGCTGAATCGCTGATGTGAAAACTTACCATTTCAATTTACATAAGAAAATACTGGTGTTTTGATTCTTTTTAAATATAATAGGTCCCACAATAAGTGATGTGTTTCATAAATAAGTGATTCTTGTGGCAACCCGATTTGATGACCCAACCCAAAAGAGATTTTGATCTGGTTTGCAACTCAAGAAACACTAGGCGGAAAGTTCGCGCGACAGGTCACTCAAGTGAAGCTCAAGTAGAAAGTTCATTCGACAAGTCGCTCGAACAAACATGAGATAGAGAGTTTGCTTAATGCTCGCTCGAGTGAATAACTTGATAATTGTGTTTCTAAGGTTTGTGTTGCATGCCTATATGTATTATATATCTTTCAATTTTGGTGTGAAACATCAGGTGGAACAAAGAGAAATAAAGAGGCAACCCTTGAGAGAGAGAAAGTGAGCGAGAGAAACATTGTATTGCCCCACAGTGTATTCCTACTTTCCTCATAATAAAATCCTCTACAGCTCCATGGGCATAGGCACGTCGAACCATGTAAATCCATGTGTTGTGTGTTTGATTGGTTTCTTGTTTTGCTTCTTTTCTAGCATCATTTTCACAACACATACTTCCAAACACCATCGCTCTTCGGCCGGGGTTGCTACAATGCTACTATGGGATACAACAGAGAAAAGTGTTGTTGATATGGCGCCATGCTTTCAGTTGTAGCATGGGGTATTTGGCAACAAAGGAATGTATGCATCTATGGCAGGAAACAATGGATCCGAAGGAGGGATAGAATTCTACGTTGGTAATTTCTTCCAGAGTGTATTCAAATCAAATGCACGCAAAAGGGCTAGTTTAGGGGCTGTTATCAGGTATGATAATTGGCTTTTAACATAATTGAAAATGCTGGAGAGGTCTCTGAAGACATTGAAGCTTTGGCTCTCCTCGAGCTTGCAATTCATTCACGCGACTCTGAACTTGTGTAATGCGAGTCCTCGTTGAGGTCAAAATCCTCCAATTTAGGAAAGAACAATAAAGTGACACCTACTAGTAAAAAATTACTTTTTTCCATAGTTTACCACTTTCTTTTAAGAGGGTTGATTAGACAAATTATATGCATCAACCACTATTCACTAACCCACAATCTAAAAAAAAAAAAACTATAAGTATGAAGTGTGAAAGTGAATAGTAGCTAATGTATAAAATTCTTAGGGTTGATTATCCCAAACTTACATGCCCGGGGCTTTCGAAAATAATTTTCCATTATCAAAACAATGACCATGAGATTAAAGAAATGCTTAAATGGATAAAACGTTCTTATGAATGCTAGGATGCAATTGTTTCATATTCTATAACTAAAGAGTTTCTTTCTATTGAAAAATAAAAAGGAAACTGATTTAATATTATGTAAACTCTTTTGATACTGGATCCGATACTATGATTCAATCGAAAAGAACTTATCCACTAACATTCCTTGATTTTAAGTTTTAAAAATGTTGATTGGCAGCCCTTTGTTTTGTTTATCATGAATTAGAAGCACGTACAATCATACACATAATAATTCAAAGGACAATTACTAATCAATCGGGACAACAGAGTGGACCAAATGCAGTTGGGCAGACACATTTGGGTTGAAATTTCAAATAAACAAAAAAACAAAAGGGTTCAAACAACTTTAAGAATCAAGGCTTCAAATATTAAAATAGGGCCAACTTTTCATTTGGTTTTTGGGTTTTTCATTTTGAATCAGAATGATATTTCCATCGTTAACTAGTTCTTCGTGCATCACTTCAGTACAATTTGACTCGTGACAAGTGTCCAATTCACATCTCATACCTGCTAGTCCCTACCATATTCACTCATTGAGAGTTAATCCATATAAAATCAACACTTGTCTCAAAAGCTTAACTGATGAAAATATGTAAATTTTATTATTTATTTTATATCTTAACACTTCCCCTCACGTGTGACTCTCTCAATGGATAGCCCAACACATTGAATATTTAATTAGATTCAAACTCAAGACCTCTGCTCTGATATCATGTGAAATCACTTGTCTCAAAAATTTAAGCTGATGAGAAGAGGTAGATTTTATTATTTATTTTATAAATTAACAATCTGAAATGCACAGAAACAATACTCTTCATTAATAAGCTCAGAAAACCTAATGTCAAAACTGCTAAAACAGCAATCATAATAATAATATTAAGGAAATAGTTCGTCGGTAGAGGCTTATCTGGGCTTCCACTAATTGCTTCTTACCCTGCTCTAATCTTTTGGTTCATACTCTCTCTCTCTGAAAGTACAATGGTAAGAGTCTGACTGTTGAATTTTATTCCTTCTTTTAAGACATCCATGTATTATATTTGAGTTGACAGGATTTGAAAATGGCTTCATCTTGTGCTATTAAAAGATACGGCATACAAAAACATGATACTTGTTCTTAATCCTGCACCAAACCGTGAAAAGTAGAGATAATGAACAGATTGCAAAAAGATATTTTCGAAAATAAATGCAAAAAGATATTTTCGAAAATAAAGGAATTTCTGACAATCATCAACTTAAAAAATATTGGGATACAAGTTCATGAGGCTTACAACCTTCCCAGACGAGTACTTGCTGCCTCAAACTTCTCTGGTGCAGATTGCTAACGACCATGGTTTATCACAATACCCTGATCACCAAATCAATAGCAGTTCATTTAGAATGCTCAAAGTTTATATTAGAAAGAAAATATAGTAGTTCAAAGTCCTTTTTGTCTGCATACGTATGGCTGCACATATTCCAATGTCTGTTCTTCATGCCTTTAAAGGAGTTGAGATTGCAAGTTGTTGGTTTGAAACCAAGAAACATAACAAATCGAGTTCAACAAAAACATTTCCAAAAGTACCGAGTATTTGAAGTTTGTGATGCAATTTAGCACTACTCGTACATATGTTTTTGCTGCTTTTAGGATTTGATAAATGCTATAGCATTTCAAAATTGCTACTTTTAAGTATTTGAAAATTGAGGTTAGAAGTTTGGGATGAACACCAATCAAGAGCTACTTTTAGCAAAGGAAGTTTCTTGCACATTCAAAAGTAAAAAGAACCCCTAACATGTATTTTTTGTGATGACAAAGAAAACTGTTACATATGAATACGATTGACGAAACATAGTCTAGTTACACTGGTTAGCATCCCCGGCAAAATCAACAAACACAAGCACTTTAGAATGACAAACCTCTGGAGGATCAAATTTGGCTCCAATGTTGCTGAGTTTGGCATGGGCTTCAGCATAATCCTTGAAGAATGTTTCCTGATCTTCAGCATATTTCTCAGCATATACCTGAAAATCAGGCATTATATCATTAAAAGGTTTTACACTATAAACCTTGTCTCACAGCAAAACGTCATTTTGTTTTAACCTTGAATGATGGATCTTCAAAAAGAACAGCATCAGTTGGCAACACCAGTAAATCTTCATCCCTTCTTTCTTTGATATCCTGATAGGGTAATCACAATCAGCAAAAAGTATTCTGCAGACAGCTTCTTATCGTATGCATGGGCTGGATTTCATAATGTTCAAGAGGGCATTGTGATTTTCAAACCTTGAAGTAGGAATTATCAAACTTCAACCATTGCACTGTCCAGGACTGTCCTCCTGGTGCTCCAGGCCCAGATTTCTGTAATTAAATAGATGATAGTCATATTTCTATACTGATCAAAACAAGAGATTGTCATATTTCTATCAGTTGGATTTGCTGTTTTTCTTCATCTTTTAATTTTCTTAAGCTGTGACTAGTGGTTAATCCTAAATTATTGAGCCATCCTCTTTGGGTTAGTTCTTGAGCGATATTCCTAAAGAACAGAAGAAAATGTAGAAATGCCTAACTTAGTTAAGTCAGAATCAGTTTACAGATAGAAAACAAAGACATAAAAGAGGTATAATACTGATAAAAAAACCTCATATGTTGCTCAATAGCAGTAACACTAATGATAAAATCCTTGATAGCTATTCAGCATCATTTACTGCCTCTTGAGTGACCTGGATTGAATGATGTTCCTGATAATATAATCATGCAGTACGGGCAACATGATGGGTGGTAATACCATGAAATCACCATTCACCAGACTCATAATATTGTTACATTACTTTAAGCTTTCACAGTAGATTATGGAATCAATCGTATTGCCATAATTTATGATCAGAAAAGATTTTCTATCGTTAGCAGGTTTGATCAGAAAAGAAACTTTCACACCTCTGACTAATGGGTATGGATCTCATTTTCAATTTTCTAAGATTACAGATTTTGTCATCTAATAATAAAATCCAAAATCCGTGGAAGAGAGCATGAAATGCGCAACTAAGTCACAAAAGGCTCTTCCGCACTCATGAATAGAAGATGATTCAATACCGTGTACTTTGTCTCTGGCTTACCCCAACCACTGCGTTCTGGTCTGGACCTTCCCAGTGTGTGTGCACCAGATAATGCAACTATTTCCTGCACATCAAACAGCTTCACAGGTAAACATCACATGCATGTTGAGGTGAAAAAAAGCAAACCAAGTATACAGAACCATGAAAATTACCTTGTCACTTAAGCCCATTCTATAGAAAACATCACGTAGATGATCAGCAGGTGAAGGGGGACCAGCAGCTAACAAGTGGATGATTTTCAAAAATAAGATAATAAAAGTTGAAGCAAAGTGGATTTACAAGAAGGAAATATAAAGGAGCATGTGTGTGTGTGTTTATATATATATATATATTTGGCTGATCAGTGCGGGAAACATGTGGAATAAAAAAAGCTGGGTTTACCAACATGCTTTCACTGAAGGGAGACAGGATTCCATTATTATTTGGTAATGCACGTGTTATTTGCAAGGCAGGGCCCTTTGGTTAAAAAAAAAAAAAAAACCTCTCCAAGGCAGGCCCTTTGGTGATGAACATATTTGACGTTAGAGTCAAAGATCAAGTGAAAAGCGTTATTTGCAAAATAGTTTTCAAAATATGACCCAGTTTATTCAGAGTCTAATTTATTAAATGGAATTATTTGACTATGGAGAGACATGGAGGAGATGATTAATTTCTTGTATTTTCACTTTTAGATTCTTGGTTCTGGTAAATGCTTTTTTAATAGCTCTAGGGTTCAAAATATATGAGCCATCGCTTCCCCTGTTGTTTTGTAACACCCCAGCCCTAGCTCCTTATGGCTGATATGTGAGTATTTTTATTGGACCCTTGAAATCTCTGGAAGCCTCTGTGAGATTTAGACTGGATGGTGATTGTTCTTGGATAATAGACCCTGCCCATTAGGTATCAGCCAATTGACCTGCCTCATTGTCCCTGCCACCTCTGCCCTCTAGGCATTTGAAACCTCATCACTGTAGGACTACATTGACTCGCAACTGACCCCATTTGCCTAAAACTTGCCACGGTCCCTCTTCTCAAATTTCTCTTGCCCACAGCTCCAGATAAAGCCCAAGTACCTTCCTCCTCTTTGTATACTGTTCACGCACATGTTCCCTTCTCTACTTTCGCGCAATCACATTTCACCCCAGATCGGCAACCCCCCCCCCCCTCTCTCTCTCTCTCTCTCTGCCTCAACATTGAAAGACAGCTCGCAGTCATGGCTGTCTCATCTGCACTACTAAAGACACCAGAAGCCAGCTCAAGTACACACCCAAACTCCCGTTGGGTCTCACGTCTATCCTTGTGCACTGTTAAAGACCAAAAATCCAGCTAAAGTTGCCAATGGTGATTTCCATGTGTTATGGGTTGATGTCAATATACGGGTGTTATAGCCAAGGGTGTAATGTTTTTATGTTAATCACGAGAGGAAACATCTGTTTAGTGTTACGGGAAGATATGTTTGATGCATCTGTTTGAGTGTTACAGGTAGATATGTTTGATGTAGATGCAGTAGTGTTGGGATTTTAAAATCATGGGTAGTATTAAGGTAATTTTTGGATAGTACGGGTTGGATGTGTCACGGGTTGTTGTTGATGGCAAAATTACAAGGAAATCTAATAGGGGGTCATGAGTAGCTCATTAAATGAAATCTCAATCCTTAATCGATAGTATGTGCTTGTTAGAAATTGACTTGGAATTATGTATGTGTTAAAATAGGTGATTATCAATGCGTAATTATTGTTCGGAGCTAAGAGGTAAGTACATACGATCATGCCCTTGAAATGCCTCTTCTCTAAATTATAAGATTGCTTATTGTATAAATTATGTAATTTATGAATGTGTTTCTACTTTTGTCACATATTTGTAATGCTCATTGCTCAAACTATTGATGAACCCTTTATTATAAAGATATGTGAATGTAAAAAGGAAATTTTAAGAATTCTTCCACTATGCCATTATATTATATGTACTAATGTTTATTGAATGAAAAAAAAAATGAAACAAAAAAGAATGAAAGAAACAGGAAACTAAATGATTGCATGATCGCTGATGACTGATGAATAATGAATAATGGCAGATAATAGTTAATAGGGTGGATGGCAATGCAGGAAGGGCTCACTAGACGTGCGCCTAGGTGATGTCCACCTCCTTTTTATGGAATTTTATTCGGGGCCTTGGGTGGAACCATGATCATCAAGATCACCAACCCATGTGCACAAGAGGTAATTGTATAAATGATGGATGGTTTGTATGTAATGGAATGTAAGATTGATGTTTAAGCTATGCTTGATGTTTAAGTTATGAATGATGGCTAAAAGAAAAAAGTTTGGTAAACTCTTAGTGGTTTTTTTTTTACTCTTTACCAACTCATGGGCGTCTATGTATAGCGGTGGATCTCGTGTATTAGTGGGTCTTAATTATTAAATACCCCACATTTAACTAATTAATTGTAACACCCTAATGGAAGGCCCAAACCATATGGCCTATACTCCAAAAGGACTAGTCAATAATACAATTGGAACCACATTAGAACCTTATAAAGAGCAAGACCTTCTCCTTCCCAAGCAATATGGGATCCCATACACCACCTACCCTTATCCTTATATCATATGGATCTTTCCCCCCTTCAAATTCCCGACATCCTCGTCGGGCCTCTATTTCGTAGGTGGCACGACTCAAGTCATACATTTTTGGTTGGGATAGGCTCTGATACCATTTGTAACGCCCCAATGGAAGGCTCAAACCACATGACCTATACTCCAAAATGACTAGTCAATGATATAATTGGAGCCCCCATTGGAACCTTATAAAGAGCAAGAACTTCTCCTTCCCAAACAATGTGGGATCCTATACACCACCTACTCTTATCTTTATCACATTAATTGTGATATTCATGGTAAGAAAGATCTCAGAATGCCACTTCATAGTGCAACATACAAGCAGTGGAGAAAAATCATGCATCTACAGGAACATAGATACGGTAAAAGTCAAGAATAAAAGATAAAGATCTAAAAGGGGAGTCTTCATAAAATCATTGGATAAATAAAAACCCAATGACAAAATAAAATTCATCTATAGAGCAAAGCATGTAGCATTAATGAAGAGAGGGGCGGTTGTCGTCCATCAAATTGCTAAGAACCTCTCTTTTCTCAAAGAGATAGATGTTATGTTTTAACTTTATGTAATTAGTTAATTACTTAGTTTTCATATTGCATAAAACTCTAAGAAATTGAGTTCATAGACTAGATATATTGCCATGTCACTTTTTAGACCTTTTTTCTATTTTGCTTGGATATCTTGTTATTATACATCATCTTTAGTTGTAACATATGGGTCCAAATTTAGGGCTTAAAACCTTTTTTTTTTTATACGTAAGAGATAAATTTTATTAATATGAATGAAATAGGCCTAAACCATGTACACAGGAAGTATACCACAGAACACCTATATACATTCTAAGAGCGATGAACTAAAGACAAGAAGCATGAATATTATCCCCAATTAAAACAATAGCAAAAAACCAAAGCAAAAAGGTATTTAGAAAGAAATTCTTCAGTTCATCGCTACAAAGCGAATATGATTTTCAAAACATATCCACCCATTCCTTATGTACTTCCATAACCCCACTCCATACCACCTCACTTCGTTGGAACACCATCCGCCCCAAGCAACACCATATCTCGCGTCTATAGTTTCCTTCCACAATGCTCCTCCCTCCCGATGATATCTCCAAAGCCATTTCCCCAATAATGCTTTATTAAAGGTTCTCAAGTTACAAACACCCAACCCACCATTCACAATTGGGGCACATATCGTCTTCCAACTAACCAGGTGGAATTTCTTCTCCTCCCCCTAGGCCTCCCCTTAAGAATGCCCTAAAAAATTTCTCAATCTTATTCACCACCCCTGCAGGCATAGGAAAAAGAGATACGAAATACGTGGGCAGGTTAGCGAGTGTACTCTTGATAAGAGTAAGACGCCCCCCTTTTGATAAATACACCCTTTTCCATCCCGCCAGCCTTTTCTCTATCTTTTCCACCACTCCATCCCATATAGCTCTACTCTTGAAAGATGCTCCTAACGGAAAACCCAGATATTTCATTGGTAATGAGGACACCCTGCAATCCAAAAGACTTGCTAGATTGCGGATTTTAGGAACCTCACCCACCAGTACCATCTCAGATTTGCTAAGGTTCACCTTAAGCCCTGACACTGCTTCGGAAAAAAGTAACAATGCTCGTAGAGTTTGGACCTGACTGCTATCCGCTTCACAGAATACCAGTGTCATCTACAAAAAGAAGATGTGAGATGATAAATGGGCCACCAGAGCCATTTCCCACCTTAAAACCCGATAAAAAACCCCCATCAACAGTAGCCTGCACCATCCTACTCAATGCCTCCATAACGATAACAAATAGAAGAGGAGATAACGGATCTCCCTATTGCAAACCCCTCTAGCTATCAAAAAAACCAGCAGGAGTGCCATTAACTAGAACTGAAAATCGGGCAGTTGAAATACAATGACTCGTCCAAGAAATCCACCTATTTCCAAAGCCACACCTCTCAAGCAGGTACAAGAGAAATTCCCAATTCACATGATCATAAGTCTTCTACATGTCCAACTTGCAGAGAATACCTGGGCTTCCCTCCCGCAATCTAGCATCGAGGCTCTCATTTGCTATGAGCACCGAATCAAGAATATGTCTCCCACGAATAAAAGCATTCTGAGGCTTGGATATAATATTTTCCAACACTGGACTAAGCCGGTTAGCAAGAACCTTAGAAATAATCTTATAAACACTACTAACCAAACTTATAGGACGAAAATCCTCAATAATTGAGGCCCCGTGTTTCTTGAGGATGAGAGCAATAAATGTCACATTAAGGGATTTTTCATACTTCTGAAAAGCGTGGAATTCACTGAACACCTGCAAGACATCACCTTTCACAACATCCCAATAAGTTAGGAAGAAACCCATTGAGAAACCATCCGAGCCTAGCACTTTATCCATAGCCATACCAGAGATGACCTTGAAAATCTCTTCTTCATCGAACGGTCTCTCCAAAACACTCACATATTGCGGATCAATTGCCTCAAAAGACAAAGCATCAAGCTTCGGCCCCCAATTTGCCGATTCGGTGAGAAGAGTCTCATAATAATGTACAACATGATTTTCTAATTATGGAGGAGAGGATAACACCTGAGTACCAAAATGAAGCGACTCAATAGCATTGTTACGACGATGTGAATTAGCCACTTTGTGAAAGAACTTTGTATACCTATCACCCTCTTTCAACCAAAGAGCCCTGAATTTTTGACGCCATGATATCTCCTCTGACAACAAAACCCTCTCCAACTATGCCACAACCGTGCCCTTCCTCAATAATACCTCCTCCGAGACATCTCCCAATAATTCCCTACCCTCTATCTCCTGCAATTCCTCCAACAAAGTGGACTTCTGATTGTCTTTGTGACCAAAAACTTCCAAATTCCATTTTTTCATATCTAATTTTAGAGCCTTAAGCTTACCTGCTAAAATGAAACTTGGAGTGCCACTAAATTGATACGATGCCCACCAAGCACACACCGTCTCTAAAAACCCATTCACTGTCAGCCACATGTTCTCAAACTTGAAGTACCGGCGGCCCCTATGAATGCCCCCACAATCTAAAAGAATGGAAAAATGATCTGAACTGACTCGAGCTAACCTTTTTTTACTTACTTCTGGATAGTGGGCTTCCCATGACGGAGAGACAGGAATCTATCCAACTTCGACCAAGCCTGGTCGTTAGACCATGTGTACTCAACCCCCACCAAGGGAAGTCCATAAGGTCCAGATCAAAAATGAACTCAGAGAATTCTTCCATGGGCCTAGTATGCCGATGATGCCCTGAACGTTCACTAGGAAAGCGAGTATTGTTGAAATCACCACCCATACACCACGGAACATCCTATAAAGAGTATATACCCGCCAATTCCTCCCACAACCTTTGCCTATCACTGTCCATGTTTGGACCATAACACCCTACAAAAGCCCATTCCCATCCATCACTCACATCTTTGAATAAAATCGAACTGAGAACTCACCAACACACTCCTCGATCACCTCAACCACTCTTTTATCCCACATTAATAACACTCCACCTGAGGCTCCCAGTGAGGCCAAATAAGACCAACCCACATGTGAGCATCCCCATAAACTACGCACAATGTTTCTATCTATGAGACTCAACTTTGTTTCTTGTAAACATACCACATCACCCTTCCACATTCTCAATAAGGATTTGATACGAAGAAGTTTATTACTATCATTGAGTCCCCGTATGTTCCAAGATAAAATCTTAGGCTTCATAAAAAGCTTAACTTGCCCCTCCCTTTCGGTCTATCCCTTCCACTACTCCCTTCCTTGACATCATAATTAATGGAACACGTTAAACGTTTAAGTTCCCTATCCTGTTTTGTTGTTGATTTTGAACGGCTAGCTTCAACAGCCACTACAAGAGCCATAAATTGCTCTTCATAACCTCCAAAAGAAACCCCAAAAATATCTTAAAGCTCCTCTACCTTCTTAAAAATCCAATTAGACGAGCAACTCCCATAGTTAGAACTGGGAGGAAGTGTACAAAGAAGAGTAGCTGCCCCCTCCTCGCCTACACTGTCCTTGGGAATCAAAGACAGTTCTGAGCCCCCCACAGAAATTGGTTCATCACCTGAAACCAAGTTTTCAATGAAAATATCTTCCCCAGATCTATGCCCATGACAAACATCCATTTCCAATGTTGGTAACCCAAACTCGATATCCATTATCGGAACCTCCAGACTCGATAACCCAAGATCCGGCAAAGCAGGCTGCACCGGCACGACATCTTGGCCTACAATCTCCACACACGACTCAGTCTACCCACTCCCCAGCACCACCTCAAGAGACGACGACGGTACAGCCTCACTCACAGTCTCCACCGCTACCTGCTGCCCATCCCTGAGCCCCACGTACCCGAGTTACACAGCCCGTTACTAGGCCCAGATCAAACTTCATCTCTGCCTTGCCTTTAACGCAGCGTTTCAAATAACCGATTTCCTCTAACACTGCTCCCACTTTTTCCTCTAAGCCAACCAGCATCCTCAGAATAGTTTCCTCATTAAGCCCCCACTGCCTTCTCCCTCATGTATCTGCACAGCCTCTAGGATGGGCGCGTCTGACAACGTAGCACTAACGGCTCAAGGCACTGCCTTCTTCTGAAGCACCTCACTGTACGACCTTGCACCTCCTGTCGTCGACGATGGAGCAACACCACCATCTCCTCTGATCATCTTCAAGTTACCTGCCTGAACAACAGGAAATACTCTGGTTCTCCTGCATGAAATAGAGGATGCATGGAGCTCCATTAATGTATCTCCGAAGTTTTTCCACCCCTCCCCCTTCCTCCCTTCCAGCACAACAATCAAACCTCTCCTCTTATCACAACCAAACTCCGAGAGAGAAATGAAACTGCCATTGTGATTATGTCCCTTCCGCACCATTAACACCGTGTCTCCTTTTCTATGAATTCTCAAAAACTCATGAGCACCCCTAAACACTGCACATTCCCTCACCATAGAACCCGGCCACCCCATAGCTTCATTATCTAAGGCTATGTATTTCACAACACGATGACTACTTTCTATGATTTTCCACCACCTATCATTTTCCCTCCTGAACTCGAAAAGCTTCTGGTCAATGAAAACCTCATTGCATCTCCCCATCTAGTCCAACCCACAACGAAAACCCAAAGCTTCAAGTGATACGTTAATCTTCACAAAGAGCAAAGCCATTAGTGAATCCCCAACCAATCAGCAAGAAAAACCAAAAGAAAAAGAGAAAATGGAAAAATTGTACGGAGAGAAAAATATTTAGGAGAGAGAAAAATATTTAGGAGAGAGAAAATATCTCTGAATGCCTGTAGTCAAATCAAATCCAATTGACTTCAGAATAACATTTGTTCATTAGGGCTTAAAACTAGTATTATATTTTTTTTTTTTTACTTTTATTATCATCTTAGGAAATATGCTAACAAATCGATTAAATTAGTGATTCCTTCCCTATCAAAACCTTCGTATAGTTTATCCATTAGGTTCCCATATCAGATTTGGTTCCTAGTTTGAGACTAATTCCAACTCAAACTCTTCAAAAAAAAAAGAAATCCACTTAGAATCCATATCCTCTAGGAATAATTTCGTAGCCAACTTCAAACACTAGCATACCTCCTGAGGACTCACGCCACTCCCCTCCCCATCGTCATAAAATCCCATCAAACCCTATATTTTAAACACACAAAAAATACGAAGAACTCACTTTCGCATAAGCCGTATATACTCTACCCAGCCACCGCCAACCACCCGAGGATGTCGGAGAACTACCCCGGCTGCCCAGAAATCGCTGACCAGCCCAACCCCGTTGAACCCACTCCTTTTTGGTAAGTCCCCGACGGGATCTCTCTCTCTCCCCATGATTTTCACTTCTCGGTCTAACTCTCTCATTCTCTCTCTCTTGCATCGCAGCACTGCCCAGAGGACCCAATCGCGTCACCGGTCGCTTCTAACCACCCCAGAGCCGTCGTCGCCTCAGCCTCCTTCTCTCGGTGAGCATCGCACAACAACTCCCTTTATTCTTAGTTCAGTCCCTCTGTTACACGATGAGAGCCTTTCCCCCATACGCTTATATCTTCCTTTATATCCAGTTTTCCCAAAATACCCATGCCCATTAGGTTGATTTCCCAAAATACCCTTAAAACATTTGATAGCTAGTTGTACAGGCTTCCGTAAACCCTCTTGATGAAACCTTGTTCTTTTAAAGTGGACTGTTTTCCCCAATTTGCCTTTGGCCTTCCTATATTTTAATACAATTATTAAGTTATATTATGGGGCTTGAATAATATTAATATGTAGTAATTTTTAATTGAATATGTATTATATTATCTCTATGGTATGATTTTAAGTAATTAGAACGCTAGACAAGTTCACTAAGAAATTAGTAACATCTAGTACCTCATATAGGTAACGCACTACAAGTTGGAAATCAGGAAGCAGCGCTAAAAGGTAAATAGTATGTTCATATAAATGCATGCATATTGTGTATATTATTGTTATGTATAAAATATGATGTGCTTATGATGGTTATCTACGCTACGCTAAGAGACAAGTCAAGTTTAGATTCCTTTCACGATCTTTGATGAAATATGAGATTATGCTTGAATGAATGAATTTGTTGTTTGATTGATTGAATGTTACTAAAATCATATGAAAGCCATGAGATGTTCATGTAGTAATTCAAGTCAAGTATGCCATGTAATAGAATAGCCAGATTATGCAAGCCATGTTCATGTAATACTCAGATTATGTATGCCATGTTCATGTAGTACTTAGATCATGTATGCCATGGAATGTCATAAAATGTTCAGATCATGTTATGTAATGTCATGTTATGCTATGCCATGTACAAGAAAAAGCCATGTTATGCTATGCCATGTACAAAAATATGTTATGTTATGTCATGAACAAGAATATGCCATGATAGAAAAGTTCATGAAGCCTAATAAATTCTCATGCATTAAGAAAGATAAAAAGTTTTAAGACAGTGCCACGGATTCAAGCGTGGTGAACCACAAGTTAAGTGAAATACAGACTCAAGCGTGTTTCATTCCATGTTATGCAAGTTAAGTGAAACACGGACTCAAGCGTGTTTCACTCCATGTTATGCAAGATAAGTGAAACACGGACTCAAGCGTGTTTCACTCCATGTTAAGATAAGATAAACAATGTATTATGCATTCACGTTACATGTTTGTCATGATTATGTATGCTTCCGCTCATGTTAATGATGAATACGTATGCTATATGAATCTGTGACGATATATAAGTAAAGTTTTTCAGAAAGTTATGTTACGTGTATGATTGTAAATCTGTGATGCTGTATGTATGTTATGAAGAGTCTTCAGAAATTAAGTCCATGCTAGGCCAAATTATATTTTACGGTATGATGTGCTACTTACTGAGTATTCGACTCATTTTTGTTTGTCTTCTTGTTTTCTTCCATGTTTAATTCTCACAGATGGTCATTATGATGACGCAGAGCTGGATGGCCAGGAATAGATCTAGTACAAAGACTTAGGAAGGAATAAGTGATATTCATACAAAAATTAGATTTCTTTTATGTCATTCGTAGGATTAGTTTATGTTCTTTTACTTTATGTTCAGTTTTCGAAACAATCATGTTCAATTCAATTTTAATATTTTGATGTTCTTCAATAAATGAGGTATTTCAGGATATGAATCTCTTTATCGGGCATTATGTTATGAATGTTAGTAATATCTCTATCCTACGGGAAGGGGTGTTACATTAGCCATGTGCGCTTTACTTCAATCAGGCGCGCACTTGTGCTTTGCAGTTTTGCTCTATACAGCATATGTGCTTAAGTGCGCCTAGTGCTTTCACCAAGACTGGTTGTCTATCAAGTGGGTATGGCTGTATTGACTATTTGTCATCTCCTATTCACAGGTGGGTATGATGTGGAGGTATTTGCAACATTTTTATTTTCTAATATGGGGTCTATACCTATGAGCTACCTTAGAATGCCCTTGTGATCTCCATGTACGGTTTCTATCATGTATCTAGTATGGATAGAGAATATATTAGCAGAACAGAAATTATTTTATTTATCTAAGGTGAAAGGCTCATGCTTATTAGATTACTTTGCCTAGCCCCCCACCTTTTTCTTTGACTCTCTTTACCATTCCTCTTGTGGCTTACAGTTGGAGTTGATTTACAGGACCTTTTTATGGTGGGTGGTATAAATGAAGAGTTCAAGTTTCATTTAGTGAGATGGAATATGGCATGCTCCCTTTTAAAGCACAGGATGGTAAAGGGTAAAGACATTCAGTATTTTAGCCAACTCTGTTGGGTTGATGTTTATGGTAGTTGGTGAGGAGAAAGATCATTTTCTGGGAGATTTTATAGGTGCAAAATATGGAGAAGCATGGGGTAAATGAATTGAGTTACAAAGACCTCATTAGTGGTCTTTGAAAAACTAAGGCCAGCTCGGATAGATTTTGTGTTTTTATTTCTTAAGGACGGTAAATAGATGGAGATTTCAGTTTTGGTAGGATGTACAGTCTGGGAACTATATTTAATGCAAATATTCATCAACTCATTTGTATGGTCTTCTTACCAGGAAGCCTCCCTTCTTCTGGGCAATCTGTAGGTCCTGTAACATCCACTCTTCCATACTTCATGGGGATTTTGGGGCCCCCAGATTCCTGAAATTTCCAACAAACTCGTTAGGAGATTCTTCCATGAGTGATGTTATATACTACACTCCTATCCTACTATACTAATGTGGCACAGTTCATGAAGTCCTAGATCAATTCTTTTTCTTTTTAATTGAATGATTGATGTAATGCAATGGCACATTACATCTGCACATTCCAATCATAGCAATTTCTACAGTTAGAGCAAGGACAACCTCCACTGCGGTAGCACTGGCCAACTGAAACAAGTCTGCATATGTCACACCAGAATACTTGTCTTTGATAGGCTGAAGAAGTTTCAATGCATTCACAAGACCTGAAAAATGCAAGCATATAAGACTACGGGATCGTTTAGGCACTTTAGAATATCTCATAATTCCGTAAATAGTAGTAAAATGGTTTGTGAATAGTAATGAAATGGTTTAAGTTAAGATGTTTTATTGAGTTTTGGGAAATGAGACAGAAAAAGTTGAATTTTGAAGTTAAAATTTTATGAAGTTGAAATTTGAAAAAGTTGTATCGTTTTTTGTGTTTAGTTTGAAAATTTGGGAAAGTTGTATTAGGTTTTGTGTTTGGATAATGATTAAATAAAAAAGTTGAATATTTGAAATTGAAAAGTGTTTTGTGTTTGAGTATTTTTTAGAAGGCAATTATGAGAAATTTTAAGAATATTTGAGAATTCCTCGTCGCCCAAACAAGGCCACATCACTATCAACCAAAGCTAAGTAACAACCAATGATAATGAACCATACCAGCATTAGCTCCATGTTTGAGCTCAATCTCGAATCTCAAACTCCCATTAGCTCCACCTCTTTGTGGCCATTCCTGAATGTTTTTGTTGTAAGTACCAGCATCATGCCAACCCAAGCGAACCTGTTTTCCACACATGAACTACGTTAGCTATAGGAAGACGCGAGGGGGGGGGGGGGGGGGGGGGATTTTTTAATATTTTCCCAAAAGATGTGTCTGCCCAGTACTTTAACATCCACAACGATAAAATAGAAATCTTGACAGATCGTAGATTTAGAGGGCACGGGATGAAATAAAATAATAATTTATATACAACTACAAATGCAACGGTACAAAATGCAATTGAATCTCGAACAGCTGCATCAGAATTTTGTCAACAAATGAAGTTTGCAACCGTTCTGAGAAGCATTTTGTGGAAGTGAAAAGCGAAAGAACCCTGACTTGTACAACATACTGAGGCACTCAACGATATGGTTTAACTAAATGCAGAGGAAAGTAAAGGTACTAGAATAGGATGGCAGAACGTGGTCTTGAGGAGATCCTTGATATCCTCTCTTGCACTCTTCAACTGGTCAGGATCAGAAGCCACGCATTTCGGAGTAGCCGCGGCGCTCAGAGCTCTCTCCGATAAGCAAGGTGTTGGTGATCGTCTCTAAAAGTTTATTAAAAAAAATCAAAAGATACGGACAAATTTTCAGAGAAAATAAAACAAAAACAAAGACAAAGCATTAGAGAGAGAGAGAGAGAGAGAGAGAGTTGGACCTGGTTGAGAAATAGACGAGAGCCGAGAGGAGAGGATCTGAGGCATTTGAAAGAGGAGAGAGAAGAAGAAGAGAAGAAAGAGAAAGAGATTCTGGCTGAAAAGGCGGCGGCCGTGGGGACGATGCGAGAAGAGGCGGCGGCGGCGTTGCCGAAGAAAGCAACCTGCATGGCTAGGGCTGGCGATGATCGGTTAGAGCAGTGACAGTAGCTGTGCCATTTGCTGCCTTTCCTTTTATTCTGACCAACGGCACCACGAAACGCCACGCAACGCAAGCATTGTTCGGGCCAGGCCCCTTTTTTATTTCTAATAATAACTTCTTTTTTAGTTTTAAAATAGAAAAATAATAATAACAATAGCGAATATGTAAGTATTGTATAATTTGAGAAATGGTTATAAAGTCTTTAAAGTAAGATAATAAATAATAAATACAGAATTTAGATGAAAAATAATAATTTTTAATAATAGATTTTTTTTTTTAAATAATTATACAATATTTACGTATTTTACAATTATAGAAGATTATTCTCAAAAATATAAGATTAGGAAAGGTAAATGACATGACTCCGGACAGCAAAGTCCGAAAGGGCAAGTTCTCGCTATATCGACTAGAAATGTAGAAAGATGGAAGAGTTCGTACTTTAAATAAACACAACCGGAGTTAAATTGCTCCCCACTTCGACGAGCAATATGGAAAGTGTTGACCACCCGCCACCATGGCAGCACCACATGTCGATTTGGGTGCACGGTAGCGCCCTGGTCCACCATCCCTGGGTCAATCTGGAATCACACCGACTTTCCCTTGGTCGATATGGACGCACGGCAGCATTATGGTCCTTCTCTAGGTAGATGTTGACCCTTAGCAATGTCATGCATCTATCCATGGGCCGACAATATCTACATAAGGTGTTGTCATTGCCATGGATCTCCACACCGTTGGATGCTCCCTACCTGCATGTTTATAAACAACAGCCATAACTGCCTCTTACCCTTGGCGCCTCAACCATTTCTTCACAATGCAATATTATCACTCTCATCCACATTGCTTGATGCTCATTGCATGTCCGATTATAAATAACAGCCATAACCACCTCTCACCCTCCGCACCTCAACCAATTCTCCCACGACGCAATATTACTACTCTCATCTACTATTGACTATGGCGACGGCCATGGGTCTCTGGTTCTCATGTTTGGGTGATGCTTTCAGGGAGAAGCGAACAGGAAGAGGAAAATAAGCAATCACATTTTTTTGTGTTGGAGGAAGACAATTAAAAGAACGAATAAGACAATCTTTCTCGTGGCAGGGCTCTCGATATGAACGAAGCGACATAACGAGAGTGAATGAAGAAAGTTTGTAGGCAAAAAGGCACTGCGTAAAGCTGAAAAGATAGCAGTGGAGAAGAAGTAAGCTAATAATAGGATCAATTTAGTAAAATAGGCACAAAAAGTAGAGTAGCATGTGAGTATACCAGTTTGATTTATAGGCCTAGAGCCAGTATAATTTTCCATGTCCGATCAAATATTTGGAACAGATTTTGAAGTCCGAGGTCAATGAGCAATACCTAAGATATATAAATTGACGAATGATAAATTATATTTACAATCTTGAGTGGGAGATTGCGTATATAGTCTCATTGATAAATAAGGATAAAAGAGGAAAAAACATCATTTTAAAAAATATATTATTGTAATTTTAAATTTTTTTAAATATAATTGTATGAGCTCGCATGAGCAGTCCCCATTTGAAAACTGTATATAGACTAACTGTATGAATGTATAAAGATTTATACATGGGTGAATAGTATCATTTAGTTTGATACTTAGCAAAAGAGACACGCTGCGGAGCGGTCCGGTTGTTAAACTGATAATAACAACCCTCCATTCACACGATGACACGTATACAAAAACACAATAAACCTATTAGACCTCGCCACACAGAATCACAAGCAATTCACAGAATCAGTTTCCAATTTTACTCACGATTTCTATTCTTCATCTTCGTGCACTTCTAGCCCGCATCCTTGCTGCGCCACCAAGCCTGCCGCCCACCGACCAAGACTTTCAAGGTTCCACCACCACCATCTCATTCTTTCCACCCCCGGAGAACAGAGACACCCCCAGATAGAGAGAGATTCAGCAAAACAGAAACCAATTTAGGGTTTTTTCTAATTACGTTACTCATCCCCCCCGATTCTTCCAACTTAGATTTTCTGCTTCCAACCCAAAATACTCCAAGACAAACAATTCTTTATTATCCCACTGCCACTATTTCTTTTTCATTTGCCAAAAGTAACAAACTCTGAGATAGAGAGGGAGATAATTGGATCAAATTGATAAGTCAGAGATTGGGAATTTAAGCTATGGACTTAGACAGCGGCAACAAGCGTGTGTTCCCACGGCGGTGCAAATAGTAGAACGGTTAGGAAGCCGAAGAGAGTATCCAAGATTTGTAAATTTTGGGTTCAGGGGAGTTGTGGCTACAGCGAGCAGTGTAGGTTATTGCATTCTTGGAGCTTGGGAGAGGGTTTTTTGATGCTAACGCAGCTCGAAGGGCATCAAAAGGTGAAGTCTGGGTCGAGCGTCGTGCGGGATGGCAGTAGTGTTAAGATCTTGAGCTCGTCGGGGATGGAGTGGAAGAAGTTCAAAGGGAGGCCTACGAGTGAGGAAGAAGTGGTGTAATGATTCTCTGATCGGGTGTATGCAGATGTAGAATAAACACAATGTGAATGGAGGGCTGTTTTTCTCAGTTTAATGGACGGACCGTTTCCCAGGATTTCTCTTAGCAAAAATATATTTTACATTTCATTTAGATAATTGGTTGGAGAGGGTTTTTTGAAGATTTGTTTGAATATTTTACATATAGACGTAAAATATATGATCTGTTGGGAATGGTCTAGGTTTGGTTTTGGGAGTTTAGAGAGAAATGGAATGAATAAAGTACTAAAAGATGCAACGCAATGGAATGGAAATAAAATGGAATATAATGGAAAGGAATGGAAGGAATCTTTCTTGTTTGGAACTTTGGATGTTTTAAAAAAGAGGATGAAAAGTAGTGGAAAATAAATAACCTTGTTTGAGAGTATAACTACATGGATTGAAAACGAAGACTTGTATAATAATATTACTATTATGCCCCTATATATTATTAAAAACAAAATTATATATTATTAAAAACAAAATTATATATTAAAAACTACTATGCCACTCCAATTATACCGTTCACTTTCTTCCATTGACAATGACGTGGTATATCATGTTGTGTCATGTGGTTTATTAAAAAAATAAAAAACGCAAATATAAAAGAGGTAGAGGAAACTTAGGGTTTCAATCTTCATCTTTTTGTGTTTTTGGAAGCCTTTTTTTAATATATTTTTTTATTTTTCTAATAAATCATGTGGCATTATGTGATTGTGCTACATCAATGGGGACAACATGAGCGGTATAATTGAGATGACATAGTAGCAATACTCTTTAAAAAAAATGGCAGAAAATTCAACAAAAAATACCATATTTTGTAAGGAAGACTGATTTTAATTTGAGGATGTGCTTTCATGCATGTCTATTACTTTCTAGGGGTGTAAAAACAAATTGAAAAATCATTTGAACCAAATCCGATCGGACCAAATCGGTGAATGTGGTTCTGTTTGTAAGTGATCCTGTGCGGTACCCATTTTTAAGAATCGAAACCGGTCCTAAACTGGTGCATTACCGGTTTTCATATTTTGAAAATCGATTTAAACTGAATTGAACTGGTATACATATTTATAATTTTTTATATTATATTATATATATATATTATATGTTAAATTTTTAATTAATATAACATGTGATATAACATAAAATTAACCTTATAATTTTAATATAACATTTTATATAACATATAAATTTTAATCTTATAATATAAAATTAATATAACATAAAATTTTAATTTTAAACATAAACATTAATATTAAGTTATTAATATAAACTTACTTTTGATACATATATATAATACATTTTTGGCATAATAAATTATAATATTTTTTTTTTTGTAAATACATTTTTACACATTTGATCATATATACTCATATAAAAAGTCTATAACTTATATAGACTATAGTTAAATTCAATATTAATATAAACTTACTTTTGATACATATATATATATATAATACATTTTTGGCATAATAAATTATAATATATATTTTTTTGTAAATACATTTTTACACATTTGATCATATATACTCATATAAAAAGTCTATAACTTATATAGACTATAGTTAAATTCAATATTATATTAGTATGTGTTAATTATTATAAAATAATATATTTATATTATAATATAAATATAATAATAGTTTAGTATATGTAAACATCATATTATTACTAATATAAATAATCCGTAAAATCAAAAAAATCGGACTGGACCAAAATCGAAAAAACTTTAAGTTTCGGTTTCGATAGTAAATTAGTTCTTACATTTTTAAAATCAATATATATATTGATTCGATTTAAAAATATATATAAAATTGGACTAAACGGACCGCTATTACTTTCATATATATTTTTTGTAAGGAAGACCCATTCCATATATATATATAAATATATATATAAATTCACTAATAGTCACTTTCTTAATTATTAAGAAAAAATAAAAAAAAATAAAATAAAAAATAAAAATATGTGAGTGAACATATTTAGTGTGCATATTTAATATTCATACTATCATTTTTTATTTTTGAATAACAATGTCCTAAGAATTGATTGTCATGAATAATTCATTGTCAAATAAGACAGAATTCAATATCATATATCCAGCATAAAATTAGTTGCTATCAAATAAACCATTATAATATCATGCCGAATAATAATAAAAAAAAAACCTTTATAATATCATAGTTACATATTTCAACCTCCAATAATCAAAATAAATTGTAATAATTAAATATTATATATCAAGATACATTGTTAGGCCTATACATGAGTTTCAATAATAATTCTTTACTGACTTTAACACAGGAGCACCTCCTTATATACTCGATTGGAAAATATTACATATATTTATAATTTTACTTATGATATATTTGCTATTGAAAATAATTAAATTTTAAAATTAAAAATTAAAATTTAAAAAATACTAATAAAATAAAATTATCAGTCAATACATATAATATTGTATTATATGTACGTGTAGCAATACTCGCACTAGATTATCCATCAAAAGTATGTAGGCATCACTAACAAAAGTTGAAAACAGATCTAATTCCTGTAAAGGTGTTAAAATTTTGGTTCCTAATGTTTTGGACAAAGACTTTGCCACAACGCTCATAAAATTAGTTGCTCTATCAATAGTCATCCCCGAGCGATTTTCCTGTCGTTTTAGTCACAAAAAATCTCATAAAAATAAATTTATAAGTTGATGTAGATTGATGTGGTATGTTAAATTATAAAATTATTTTTATTATAAAGTAGATCTAATGTATCATATAAAGTGTCAATTTATGAATTTTCTTTTATGAAATTTTTGTGTTGTAACACTTCTAACAACAATATTTTTTGCCCTTATTTTAAGGTAAAATTCAATTTTTATATTGCTTATTGCTTATTAGTGGCTAGTTGGTGAACTTCCACACTTCTATGACATATTGAGGTGTTTATCAAGATTGTATTAGGGCACTCGATGGAACCCACGTTCGTGTCAAGGTGTGTAATGAGGATGCACCATAATATCGAAGTAGGAAGGGTTACCAAATACAAAATGTGTTGTCTGCATTCTTGTTCAATTTGAAATTCTTTCGTGTTACCTGGTTGGGAAGGGATTACAGTTGCGTTTGTATAGTGAGATATTCTCAAGTATTCTGTGAATAATAGTAAAAAAATAATAAAAAAGTAATAATAGAATATTGAATAATAGTGAATAGTAGTGAAAAATATGTAAATAATAATAATAAAATAATGAATAGTAGTGAGGTGTTATAAGAATACCTCAGTACCCAAACTAGGCTGCGAGAATAATAAAAAAATGCATTACAGTTTGTACTAGTCAAGACTCTAAACACAAATAAGAAATAGATGAAAACACCTATTTATAAAATATCAATGACAAACTACAGTCACAAAGAGCTCTTACAAAAGAAAACCTACAAAATAACATGACTTCATATCACTACAACACAATTTATCTTTTGTGATAGAGGAAACTGTCACAAAAAATTACCAAAACGTCACTAAAAATATTTGGTGACGGTTTCAACCGTCACCACTACCTTCACCTAATGTGCATCACAGAAAACAATTGGTGACGGTTTACTGTTGAACCGTTTGGTTTAACGTTCGAACATTCCCCTTTTTTTTTGTGATGGTTCAGATCTGTCACATAAAGTAATGTTCGAACGTCCAATTGAACATTCGAACGGCAACCCGATCGATTGCTATTCGAATGACAGAAGTTGACGTTCGTTGATTGTAGTTTGAACGTATCATATTTACGTTCGAACGTTAATGCGTCCGAACGTTAATTACAATCAACGTTCGAATTTTCGTTTGAACGTTAATGGACCAATGTTCAAACGTAACGGGTTTAACGTTCAGACATTATTTCGAATGTTAACGAAGAAGCGTTCGAATGCAAGTGGTATATTCGGAGGTTTGTTCAAATGTTAATCGTTTAATCATTCGAACGTTTTGTTTGTTTGAGGGTGAGTATGTTCGAACGTAGAAGCCTACGTTCGAATGTTACTATATAATTTTATGTATTCACGTTCGAACGTTGGTTCGAATGTGAACCAATGTTCGAACGTTTTTAATTTACATTCGAACGTATAGAACAGAAATACTAATTTTATAAAATTTAAAAACATATCAATTGTATCATATTATATACCATCAATTAACAACTAACAATGTCTTATAAAATTTTAAAATTAGATATTAAAATTAGTTATATACCCTAATAAAATTTATTTCTTTTTTTTTCCTCGCCCACCGCGATTTTGTTGCAACGACATAACACGCTCCATTTGCACCATCATCTCCCGCTGCACTTGCTCTTGGACTTCACTGCGTATTCTTTCCTCTTGGTCTCTTTATTGGTCCTACAAACGCGCCTCTAAATGAGACTGTCGTTCTAAGAGAGATTTTAACTTTTGCTGTCTCGACCTCATATACTTATTCTCACGCCGTGCAACTTCTAAATCTTTGGTAAGATTATTAATTTGTAAAGTCTATGAGGTTGAGGAGGATGAACATCTATGCTTGATAGATCGTCCCAAACATCTTGTCATACTAGACTGCGGCCCGAACACTTATGTGAATATGTCTATGTCACTAGGAGAGAATTCCCCAGAAGCCGACTGCATCTCCATCATTTTTTTCCTGCAATTTGAAAGGTAATGATCTTTAATAAGTAACGTATTAAAAGAAATAGAAATAAAAAATAAATTATTCACATGTTGTATAATTTATTTAACAAAATTAACACTGCTTACATAATTATCTGCAGCGACAGGATCTATCCACTCACTACACTCATTAGTGTGAGTAGCAACATAGACATGAATGAGGGAAAAGTTTTCAGAATCATCACGTTTCTAACAAAGCGACATTAGCAATTTTAAAAAGATAATGTTAGTACTTAAATAAAATAATATCAGAAAAATAAATGAATTCTATAATTTTTTAATTACCATTTTTTCAGCAAGACGGTGGAATGATCTTGAACCGGCACGATGGTGGACAATCAGAGCGGATCTATTATGTGCATTTGTAGAACTCAAGTGCTATAAAATATATTAAGAATGTTAATTGTAATATATATACATATAATATATAGAACAAATATGAATGTAAATAATTAAAAGATATAAATGCAAAATATCTGATAATCTGGAGATGCGAAAAGATCACAATACTTTCTCCAATCATCTAACTTCATCTGCTGGAAAGGGGACTGCGCAGCTTCTTCCAACATCTCAAACTTCTTGAAGTGGTCATGACATCGTCCATTGTGACGTCGAAATAGTGTAACCATAAACTCATTCACGGTTCTCAAATCCTCGCTACGACCAAAGTCGAGGTCGAATTCATCCTAACAAGTGAATCATGTCAAAAATATGATATACTAATCTAGGTGAAAAAAATGTACTCTCAAAGTAAACTCACCAGCACACGACTTCGAATGTGCTCCTTAATCTCATTCGAAACATCTCGCCATGAGCGCACATAAAATGGAGCATAAGCTCGAACTACTGTGCCAATATAGGGGGAAAGCATTGCTGCACTATCATCCACTCCTCCAGGGAAATTATCAGGAATGATGATTTTGAGTTTTCCGTGCCTTCTATTTTTCTCAAGAGAGATGCCACATGTATAGCCACGACCGCGACGTGTAGATGCATCAACTACATGATAATAGTATAATTATAGTTATATAGTTATTGAGACAAAAGTATTAACTATATAATTAATTATCAACGACAATATTTCCTTACCGGTAGGTGTCGACTGGCTGTTGTTCTCTTGCAAGTTAACTTGATCTTCAGGAGCGGATTCCTCGAGTGGGGAGTCATCAATGGGTTCGGGACTTGGACTTGATGAATGCACATTTCTTCGTTGTCGTTTTGGCGGCATCCTTGAAAATAATTAATTATATCAAGGAAAATTAATTAGAAGAAATTATGAAAAGTATAATATTTTATAGTCACCTATATGAATAAAATATTTAGTACTTTTATTCTTCATCTTTGGATGTATTTTCCATGCTTGTTTCAAAATCTCCCTCAATAACATTTTCATCATCATCATACACCTCTTCTTTATCCTTCTTATCCACCTCCTGCCTGAATTATGATTCGTCTTCATCTTCTGACTCTTATTATTCTTCTTCCTCCTCACTTACTTGAACTGAATGATCATTTAATACGAACAAGTAGAGATGGACGGGTGGAACATCATCTCTACACAAGGGGAGCAACACGAGTAAACCGTGGTCAACAAACAAGTTAATATCATCTACATCTTCCTGGTATGCCTCTACAATCGGAGTGTCATCTTCATCTCCACTATTCTTGCAATCTGCACTCGTTCCTACTTCATATATATTTCGAGGGACAAATTTTTGTACGACTCACCAAGTTATCTCTCCACTATCTTCATCATCACTTTTCATTGGATCAATCAAGTAATAGACTTGGGTAGCTTGACAAGCCAATACGAATGGATCATTTTTGTACCATTTACATGCAGTATTGACACTCGTAAAGTGATTATCCCTATGTATCGAAACCCGACCATCTCCTAAATCCCACCAATCACATTTAAAGACATATGTTACAGACCCACCCAGATATTTCAATCCAATAATATCACGTATGACACCATAATAGTCAATATCATTTGTTCCATGACTCCCATCGACCAACACACCAGAGTTTTGAGTCTTTCTATTACGTTTACGATCCAGAGTATAGAATCTATAATCTCGAACCGTGCATGCAGTGTATCGAAGTACTCTATTTGAGGGACCACAGGCCAATACATACAATTCAAGAGAAATTGATCCGGGATCACGAGCACATTGTTCCAAAATCTAACAATTGAAATAGTATATATTTATTAAAAGTTACCCAGAGTTAAAAGTTTCAAAATGTAACATATATATAATTTTAGTTCATACACGTTCTTCAAACCATCCGGGAAACTCTTCCTTGTGTCTTGCCTCTATATTTTCTACGCCTTCCGTTCTAAGTTTGTCCATGTGCTCACTGTTATATATAAATGCAAAAGAAGTATATTTTGAGTACAATAGTTATAGTTAAACTTCAAGAAAACTAGAATTATTCGAAGCATTGAACGACATACCTGAGATAGTCATCAATCTCCCGACAATTATTTAACACATACTACTAAACTTTACCCAACTCTTCATCAATTAAATCATATATCGTTTGTGCACTTAAGGATCGTACATTCTGGGAAAACACTGATAGCTCACGAGGAGGCGGAGCAACAAGATCAGCATTTCGCTCTTGACGATTAAATCGTGTCTCAACACCACGAAGATATAGAGAGCAAAATGTTAACCATTCATCATGTATCTATGCTATTGAACCCTCAGCTCTGTCTTTATTCCCAACAGTACGCTTCAGTCGACCTAAATATCTTTCAACTGGATACATCCAACGAAACTGCACCGGTCCACCCAACAGTACCGCTCGCGATAAATGTATTACTAAATGGACCATGACATCAAAAAATGATGGTGGAAAGATCTGCTCGAATTTACATAGTATAGTAGCAATGTATTCTTCCAATTTCTGCAACACATCTCAATTTACTACCCGAGTGCACAAATCCTTAATAAACATACAGAGTTTGGATATGGCGACACGTACATTAGATGTCAGTTTCCCACGAATTCCCACAGGCAATAACTTCTGCAAAAATACGTGACAGTCATGACTTTTCAATCCACTAATTTTCCAGTCATCAGGACTCACGCATCTACCAATATTTGAAGCATAACTATATGGCAACTTCACACCTTGCAACCATTTGCAGAAATCCATTCTCTCCTCTCTCGTCATCGTAAAACATGCATGCGGCATAACCACCTTATTGCCTTCCACTCTCAAATGTAGATTATGTTTAATTCTCATTCTCTCAATATCTTTCCTCATTTTGATCGTGTCCTTCATCTTTTTGTTAATGCTCATCAATGTACCCAGTATATTATCACAAATATTCTTCTCTATGTGCATTACATCCAAATTATGTCGCAACATGCAGGACGACCAATACGGCAAGTAAAAACAAATACTACGCTTTGTCCAATTCAATTCTGTTGTGCCTCGTTTTCTCTTGTTCTTTCTCCGACCATTGCCAAAATTGTTCGCTCTAACATGTACCAATTGTTCTACTATCTCTTCCCTAGACAACTCTTTTGGTGCAATTCTATCATTTATTCTCCCATCAAACTTAGCACATTCTCTTCTCCATGCATGATTTGCTAGTAGATAACGTCGATGACTCATGAAACACAACTTCTGAGAATATTTTAACCACTCACTAGCAGTTTCTTTATTACACGTTGGACACGCTAACTTCCCTTCCGCACTCCAGCCGGAAAGATTCTCATATGCCGGGAAGTCATTTATGGTCTACGTTACCGCAGCATGCATCTGAAAAGATGTCGACGTGGATGCATCATAAGTTCTAACGCATGTTTCCCATAACTCTTTCAGCTCTTCAATCAACGGCTGCATGAATACGTCAATGTCATTCCCAGGTAATCTCGGGCCGGGGATAAGTAAAGTTAACAAAAAGTTGGGCGCCTTCATGCACCTCCATAGTGGAAGATTGTACGGAATTAACACTACGGGACAAGTGCTATAACTTGTACTCATATTCCCAAAATGGTTGAATCCATCAGTTGTGAGTCTCAGGCGCACGTTCCGAGTATCTATCACAAACTCTGGGTATCGATTATCGAAAGACTGTCACGCTAGTGAGTTAGCTGGGTGCCTCATATATTCATCCTTAACTCTTTTTTTCTCGTGCCACCTCATATCGTGAGCTGTTTTCTTACACATATATAGTCTTTGCAACCTAGGTCTCAAGGAAAAATACCGCAACACCTTAACCGGCACGTTTTTCTTACCCTTCCACCTCGACTCTCCACATATAGGACATGCTTGTTTCTTCTCGTTCTCCTTCCAGATCAAAACACAATCATTCTTGCATGCATGTATGGACTTGTACTCAAATCCTAATCCCTTTCTCAATTGTTTCACTTTATAAAAGTTCTTGGGCAATACAGACCCTTCGGGAAGCACCTCGTTAAATAAGTCCAATACCATGTTTATTGCTTTCGTCGACATCCCACACAATGACTTAATGTGAAGCAACCTCACAATAAACGACATTTTGGAATGTTTTGTACAGCCTGGATAAAGCTCGCACTTTTCATCTTCCCACATTGAAACGAAATTTTCACAATAAGTCCCTCCGCCACTTGAGGCATTGTCGTCAACCTCATCCATAAACATCACCGCTCCAATATCACTCAACATCTCCTCCATCTCATCCTGCTCATAATTATCATCCATGTGCCGCAAATAATTGTGATAATCGACCAATACATTTGCTGACTATTCATACGGCTCACCATGCAGTACCCATTGGGTATACCCCAGATCTATACCGTTCACAAATATATGACTTTCAACTTCATCCAACCCTATCGCACACAAATTTTTACACCATTGACATGGACACTTAATGTAACCACGACTATTAGTAGAGGCCCGTGCAAAATCAATAAAGGTTCTTACTCCACGCGCATAGGGTATGTAATCCTTTCCAAGTCTATCGCCCAGACACATCTAATTTTTGTCCATTTCTAAAAACATCTATCTATTAATAACACGTACATAGAAAATTCACATGCATGTCATGCTCCAATTCTCATTGCTCTCTTGATAAGGTAGTTGGTCATATCCCATTTGAGATTATATTATCCATATTGCACAAATCTCGTCACTCTACTATTTTCCATGTTAGTAGAAATTTCGGTAGCACCTCCCCATAGTTCTCCAAGTATACATGTTTAAATAGAGAGATTGTGACCCTAAGAATAGTATACCCGAAGAACAATAGAGGAAAACACCGAAACTTCATATTAAACGTGGAAAGTAGGAGTAACACAAATGTGCAATACAGATAATATAATTTCAAACTATCCACACTGGACAATTTAGGAATTAGTGGACATATAAATGTACACTAATTTCCAAACGGGTCTAAGGTTATTTATGCAATATCACATCATATCTATAAAAAAACACTACAAACAATATCCCCATGTTGTGTGTCTAGATTGTCAAACAAATAGTATTGCATGTTATATTGTTAAACTAGCTGGAGAGAGATGGAAGAATATGTTCACAAGTTTCTTATCATGAGCAGATAACGAGAGAGAATGATCTTGAAAAAATGTCTAAATTTTAGTCTAATTGCTTAACTTTTATAGACTCTCCGGCCTTGACAACTCTCAAGGTTGGAGTTGTCAAGGCCGGAGAGACTACGACAGTCAAGCAATTTGATAGACATTTCTTCAAGATCATTCTCCCTCGTTGTTATTATATAATTATTATTATAATTATTATATATAATTTTAAAGGTTGTTATATAATTTTAATTATTATCATTTTTAAATTTTAATTTTAATTGTTATACTTAATTGAGTGAGTTATTTATTTATATAGACAATAAGTATATAATTTCTATATAAGCATTTTTTTTATCCTTATTTATTTACTCTCTAGTTTATTTTAAATAAGTATATTTATTTATTCCAACTCTACTTATTTGGTAGGTTCAAGACTTTTTTATTGAAGAGTATTTTACTTTCTTTCTTTATATATATATATATACATTTAATAATATAATGGTTTGGAACCTCACAATGGTAAGAATATTTAATAAGTAATTATTAATTATAGTTATTATATATATATATATATATATTTTATATACAGTTAAGTTATATATATATTTTTTTAAATTAAGTTTTATACTATACTTATAAATTGAATAATATCATATTCTAACTAAATTAGTATGAATATATTATATATACTTATTAAATGTTAAATATTAATTCTCATATTAAATGTTTTTAATCTTTACTTAAATTAAGATCCTAAACTTATAATTTTCTTGTTAAAGAACAAATTCAAAAAATACCAAAAAATATTATATCAAAAAATTCACATAAATCCACAAACTAAACACAATATATTTCTAACCATATAAACATATTCAATAAAAATTCACAAATAATAATCACAAAATTTTAAATCCATATCACAACAACAACAACAATATTCCCACAACAATATTTCTACACATATTAATTCATCAATGAACACCATAAACTCAAAAACTATTCACAAAATTCACAAACAATAATCACAATTATTTCAAGAGTAAGCATAAAATCACAACAACATGTATAAACATATTGCTAAAATTTAGAAATATAACTAGCACTCACAAATTCAAAAAACACCAAAAAATATCATATCAAATTTTTTACATAAATTCAAAACCTAAACACAATATATTCCTAACCATATAAACACAATATTTCAAATCCATATCACAACATATTCACAATATTCCTACAACAATATTTCTACACATATTAATTCATCAATGAATACTATAAACTCACAAACTATTCACAAAATTCACAAACAATAATCACAATTTTTCAAGAGTAAGCATAAAATGTATAAACATATTGCTAAAGTTTAGAAATATACCTAGCACTCACAAATTCAAAAAATACTAAAAAATATTATATCAAAGTTTGTACATAAATCCAAAACCTAAACACAATATATTCCTAACCATATAAACACAATATTTCAAATCCATATCACAACATATTCACAATATTCCCACAATAATATTTCTACATATATTAATTCATTAATGAATACCATAAATTCACAAACTATTCATAAACAATAATCACAATATTTCAAGAGTAAGCATAAAATGTATAAACATATTGCTAAAGTTTAGAAATATACCTAGCACTCACAATATCCTCTTACAAATCAAAAGATTCCAACTTGCCAAAACAACCAATCATTCAAAAAAATACAACACTAACTTATTAGAAGCATATATATAACAAAAATACAAGACAAATATCATAAAATTCAAGAAAATACAAAAGAAAAATAGTTTTTCCTTACCAAAATCAATAGACCTAGAATTTCAAAATATTAATTAACCCTCTCTCACTCTAACCCACGACCCTCTCTCACTCTAACCCAAAACCTCTCTCTCTCTCTAACCCACGGGAGAAGCAGCAGAAATGAGTCTGCTGCCTCCCATTCGTGTATTCATTCAATCACAAAATCTTTAGATGTAACATTCGAATGTTTAAATTCTATGTTCGAACGTTATATTATCCTGCCCAATTTCTAGATGACGTTCGAACGTTAAAAAACTCGAGTAAATTTTCTGCGGATAACGTTCGGACGTTATCTATACATGTTCGAACGTATCTTTCTTTGACAGAGCCAAAAATCTAGCGGGAAATTTCCAGCACTTTTATTTTCATGTTCGAACGTTAGGAAATTTGACGTTCGAACGTTTATAAATTCCCAGTGATTTTCATTGACTAACGTTCGAACATAAAATTTTAACGTCCGAACGTTTCAGATCATCACAAAGGTGCCTAAATCGAGCGAAAAATTTCCCGCACTTTTATTTTCATGTTCGAACGTTAGAAAATTTAGCATTTGAACGTTTATAAATTCCCAGTGAGTTTCATCGAACGTTCGAATGTAAAATTTTAACGTCCGAACGTTTCGAGATATTCTTTGTTACTTATTAAATTCTTCTTTACTCAATGTGTTTATTTGAGTATCATCTCCAATCACTTGTGAATATGTTGGAGAAAAATGTTCATTTTTAAGATTATGAGAGGTGAATGTCAAGGTGAGTAATCCGGACTATATATAGTATATTATATATATGAATCAATAATATATAATTAATAAAACTAACAACAAAACTTATATATATAATACACTATATATATAGTACTATATAGTACTATATACTCAAATAATCACTATCAAAGTCTCATAGCAAATCTGAAGATGAAGATTCAGACACTGCATCAGAGGCTTCATACAGCAATGTCTTCGGTAACTCTGGGTTCTACTCAGAAGAAGAATAATTGCTAAAGAACAGACAAAATTCAAGAAGGACTCATTCCTAGTAAATATTTTGAAAAATCTACCGAAAGATTATTCTCGGCAAATGGCTCAAAGATGACCATTAATTATGAGCTCAATAAAGCTCATGTTTGCCAGGATAATATCTGTTTTCGAATTCCCTCTGTTTTAGTCAAAAACATGTCTGACAAAGTGATTTTGGGAATTCCTTTTATTTCTTCTTTATATCCCTTCATGACTGAGAAAGATGGTATCACTACCGATCCTTTTGGTCAAAAGGTTAAATTTCATTTTGCTTCTCGTTTTGAGATTGATACGGATAAGAGCAAGAAATCTTTGTTTTTAGCCAAACAAAAACATTTGAATTTCCTCCAACAGGAGATCAAATACAAAAAGATTTCTGAACAATTATCCTCTTCCATTTTACTTTCAAAAATTGATGCTTTTAACAAACGTTTGATAACGGATGTTTGTTCTGAGTTACCCAATGCTTTTTGGTATAGGAAGAAACACATAGTTTCTCTCCCATACATTAAAGATTTTAATGAAACCAATATTCCCACAAAAGCCACCTCTGTTCAAATGAACAGAAAGACTTTGGAGTATTGTAAAAAGGAGATACAAGATCTTCTGAATAAAGGCATTATCAGAGACAGCAAGTCCCCTTGGTCCTGTCCTGCATTTTATGTCCAGAAAAGTGCTGAACTAGAACGTGGAACCCCTCGTCTAGTTATCAATTACAAACCCTTGAATAAAGTCTTAGAGTGGATTAGATACCCTATTCCCAATAAGAATGACTTAATTCATAGGTTGAGTGATGCTGTGGTCTTCTCCAAATTTGACCTTAAGTCCGGTTTTTGGCAAATCCAAATAGCCGAGTCAGATAGGTATAAGACTGCTTTTGTAACCCCATTTGGTCATTTCGAGTGGAACGTGATGCCTTTCGACCTTAAAAACGCTCCCAGTGAATTCCAAAATATCATGAACGATATTTTCAATTTGTTCTCCCTTTTTACCATTGTCTATATAGACGATATTCTTGTTTTTTCTAAATCTATTGATGAACATTGGAAACACTTGCAATCGTTTCTTGACATCATTAGATTCAATGGTCTTGTTGTTTCAGCAACAAAAATTAAATTGTTTCAAACCAAGATTAGATTCCTTGGTTATGACATCTCTGAAAGCAAAATCAGGCCCATCCAAAGAGCCATCGAATTTGCTGACAAATTTCCTGATGTCATTTTAGATAAAAAACAATTGCAGAGGTTCTTAGGATCTCTCAATTATGTCTCTGATTTCTACAAGGATATGAGGAAACAATGTCGTCCTTTGTTCAAACGACTCCTTTCTAACCCTCCTCCTTGGACAGAAATCCATACAAATCTAGTAAGGAAAATCAAAGCACATGTCAAAACTCTTCCGTGCCTTGGTATCCCTACTTCTGATTCATTTAAAATTGTTCAAACAGATGCCTCAGACATTGGTTATGGTGGCATTCTGAAACAATGTGTTTCACCAGGTTCTTCTGAACAAATTATTCGTTTCCATTCTGGAACCTGGAACTCTGCACAAGAAAAATATAGTACTATCAAAAAAGAAATCTTAGCTATAGTACTATGTATTTCAAAATTTCAATCTGACCTTTTAAACCAAAAATTTTTGGTCAGGATTGACTGCATGAGTGCTAAATTTGTTTTAGAAAAAGATGTTAAAAACATTGCATCAAAACACATTTTTGCACGATGGCAAGCTATTTTAAGTGTTTTTGATTTTGATATTGAATACATCAAAGGCACGCAAAATTCCATCCCTGATTTTCTTACCCGTGAATTCTTGCAGAAACCCCATCATGGCCAGCAAGAAGAAAGGAAAAGAGAAAAAAGTTCATCCACCACCACCAATACCCAGTATAAAACTCATCAAGAATGAGTCTGGATCATCCACTGTTACAGGTGCTGTATCTACAGCACTTGATATTGCAAATAGGTTCCAGCCACTTGGCAAACCTGTTCAACCACAGACTTTCTCGTCTGCGGTTACTACTACTTTTGACCCATATGCGAAAGCAATTGAGTCAAAAAACAAAAATGTTGTTACCTCTCAGTTTTTCCTCCCAAAAGGAAAATTTGAATATTTAAAAAAGAATTTTTCCTCCTATCTGTTTCATATCGAGCCCAATAGCACGATATATTCAGATGTGTTTAAAATTTCTTCTTCTTATTTTCCTCCTCTTTTTCACTGGATTCCAGAAGATTCCTCCAAGAATCTCCAATTTTATTCCAGTATTCTCATTCATACCAATTCCCTGGTGATCAAACCTATTTATGACAAGGTTGACACCAATAAACTGATTTTTCACAGTGCCTATATTCACCGAGTCATTACTCAGGCAGAATGGGGATCAAACCCATCTACCACCAAACGACTCGCTTCTTCAGACACTGATTTCTCTTATTTTGATTATATTGATGCCTGAAAACGCTTCATGTTTTTCCAGACCCCAAATATGGACCACTCTTGGTTCATAAGATTTGACTCAAAATTCAAAGGAAGTTTTCCTTTATGGTTCCTTCAATGGTGGAATCAATATGGATTAATTCCCGAGAATCTTCCTGGTCAGCTTTCCCAAGCTTACCAACATTTTGCTAATATCGTTGGTCCAACTTTGGATCAACACTCCAAAAAATTCCATCAAACTTTACACTTCTGTCAAAGATACCACCTCCCGTGGATCTTTAAATGGAATTACGAAAAGCAAGGTGATGTTATGACACGAGTTTATTTCACAAAATGGTGGGATAAATTCGCCAATACAGAAAAAATTGTTGATTTAATGATCAAGGACTTTCCAACTACTGCACCCAACCTGCAGAATAAAACAGAATTTCCAAAGATCATGGTTGGACCATCCAATGCTCCTGAATATCCTCTAATTCAGGCCCCTACTTCTCCAACAAAATCCGGGGGGGTAAAGGACAGTTCATCCTCAAAATCCTCTAAGTCTAAAAAGAAAACTGATATCTTTGATGGACTTAAAAAGAAGGATTTAATCAACATACTCTTAATTTCTTCATTTTCAGTAGCTTATTCCTTCATTCCGCTGTATTGGTATCAGAGCCATTCTGGTATCTAATCTGATTGAATTATTTTCCTGTGCATACTCTTAATTTCTTCATTTTCAGTAGCTTATATAATATATATATACTATATATATAGTATTATATATAGTATAGTATATATATATATATATACTATATATAATACACTATATATATAGTCTATATATAATTTCTCGAATCTGTGTGTCAAGACTCTGGAATCTGGTGTCAAAAGATCTAGTGTCAAAATTTTGAGATTTATTCTAAAAGATTGATGTAAGAACAGATCTGGGTGTATGATAACTAGAAGGTGCGAAGCCAATATTTGAGTATTTCTCTGGTTGAACTTGATGACTTCAAAATGAGGGTATTCTTCATAAACAATTTGATTATTATCTTCTTTAATCCATTGATTAGTAGTCCTGTTTATGGTAGACAATTGATTTGATTTATAGATCTCAAACCATGTAAAGAAAGGTATATTAATATGTATTTTCTCTAAATACTCATAATATTTTTCTTGAATATAATCTCTTTCTATTTTTGTAAATGTTGAGAAAAATACTAATCTTTTGTGACTATTTTCTTCTTTCATATAATCTTGTTTGAAATATTCTTTGTTAATTTTAAATTCTTCTTTATTCAGGATATATATTTGGGTATCATCTCCAACTACTTGTGAATATATATAGTGTATAATATATATATATAAGAGTATTATATATATAATACACTATATATATATAGTCTATATATAATATACTATATAATACATTATATATATAATACACTCTATATATACTATATAATAATAATTTTCTGGAATCACATCATCTAAGGGTCATAATTTGTTAATTTCAGATCGAACGGGTCTTGGGAATCCATTAGAGGTAATGGATTAAATATTTCTTTGATTGAATTTAATGGTTTCAAAATGAGGATATTCTTCATAAACATTTTAATTATTTTCTTCTTTAATCCATTGATTAGTAGTCCTGTTTATAGTTGATAATTGATTTGATTTATAAATTTCAAACCATGTAAAGAAATATATATTAATTTGTATTCCTTTTAAGTACTCGTAATATTTTTCTAGAATATAATCTCTTTCTATTTTTGTAAGACTCAAGAAAAATATTAATCTTTTGTGACTATTTTCTTCTTTCATATAATCTTGTTTAAGATATTTTTTGTTAATTTTAAATTCTTCTTTACTCAAGGTGTATGTTTGGGAATCATCTCTATATCACTTGTAAATATGTTGGAGAAGAAGGTTCATTTTCAGGATTATGAGAGGTAGATGCCTTATCCGGATGATTAACAGTATATACTGGTGTATCAATAATATTTCCAGGAATAATTCCCCAAATCTGTGTATCTAGATTCTGGGATTTGTTGTCAAAATTTTGAGATTTATTTCAAAAAATTGATATAATAACATATATGGGTGTATGATAACTAGAAGGTGCTGGAGAAGAATAATGTGATAAAGATCATTAGTTTATAATGGATCATATATATATATATATAATATTATATAATATATAATATAATATTAGATATATACTATACTATATATATAGAACAATATATATATGTAATGTATTATATAATATACTATATATATTATATTATAATATTAGATATAGTATGATATATGTTATAGTATACATTATAATATATAACATATATTAATAATATAATATATTATAGTCAATATTTTGGAAAGAATTACATTCGAACGTTTCATGTATATAAGCCCAAAACAAAACGGCGAAACGTCATTTTCACCGTTTTTTACTCATTCCCGTTTCACGCCGCCACTCCTACGTCGTCAAACCCCGCCACAACCGTCACTAAAAGGTAGACATCCATCTTTTAACCTCTAACATGTATTTTATTTGAGATTTGAGTTTGGTTTTGTTTAAAACGGGCCAAGTGGTGGTCAGATTTTCAACTCCATTTTCCGGCCACCACAGGTTGCCATTGGCCAAATAGTTACTGTAGAAAAGTTTCTTGAAGTGTATACTTCATTTCTACGGTGACATTTTGGCATTTAGAACCTTGTAACTTGATTTTCGAGATTTCAATAATGGCTGAGTCGACTCAGCCATTCTGTGTCTAACGTTCAAACGTTTCACCAAGACATTCGAACATACGACGTTTCAATTACATAGCCGTTATGTCTTCTACGTTCGAACGTATATTATTTTACATTCAGACGTTATTTTTCGTAACATTTACGTTCAAACGTTTAATTATAACGTCCAAACGTATTACTTTTTAAATTTATTTATGCTTCAACGTTCGGGCGTTCATCCTTTACGTTTGCACATAAAACCCATACGTTCGAACGTATAACATAAACGTCCGAACGTACGTCATTTAAATTTATTTACTACTTACATTCGAACGTGTATGTTATACGTTCGCACGTATGTGTTTTACGTGTGAACGTAAATGATACACGTCCGAACGTTTTATCTGAATGTTTAACCATTTGTTTTACTATGTTCGAACGTTAATGCATATCAGTTTAAAATTAACACAAAAAATGCATCAATGTAAATAATTTTTTTTCATTTTCTATTTTCAAGATATGGCTCATCCTTTGCATACCAGGAAACGAGAGAGGGAATGAGCCACTCAAGACACTGACTGCTCGTATCGGGGTTCGTACTGTTATGGTAGAGCGAGAGGTCCTGATCAATGAGTTCGACGAACTCAAATGGGAGCAGATGAACCTCAGAAATGTCTTCGTCAGTAGAGACTAGGGAAATATCTGCACATTGAGGGAGAATATATACCACTCAATGGTTCAGGAGTTCTATATGGGGATGTGTGACATGCCTCAGGATGCATCCTCTCACACCGTGACTGTACGCGGTGTTTCCATTGAGATTTCACCAGATGTCATCGCCGAGCACCTTGGGATTCGTCGAGGAGTTGAGACATCGACTACGGCTGACTCTCTAGACATGGTTCGCACATCTACATCTGCACACGACGTACCCCGTGAGGATGTAGGCACTTCTGCATCATCTACTGGCCCATTTGAGCCAGCATCAGCCAGAGATGTAGACCGGTCAGAGGCCGAGGATACTGGCCTCGAGGCTGGGGATGATGACTGAGATGAGGATTTCTACATCCTCACCGGGAGGGACCGCATGCAGATTGAGAGGAAGAACGCCTTCAACCAAAACCATCTGCTACCTTTCTTCCGCATGTTGCACCTTATTGTTGCAACAAACGTGGATCCTGTGGCACATAAAACCACATTTAGTCGGCTTCAAACACAATTTTTGATACGAGTGGCACGTGGAGGTCCCATAGACTTGCCACTGCACATCTTTGAGAGGATCCGTTACAAGGCGAGCATCGTCTCCACGGACAATCTCTTATACTGTGTCCTGATCAGCCTACTATTACTTGCTCGAAGAGTGCCAACCCAGCCGGAGGAGTAGGTCAAAGATCAGATGAGCCCCCTTAACATGACCACGCATCGACGTAGCATTGGACAGGCGAGGGGACGTCAGCCACCCCTATAGAGGGTCTTGTTCCTCCAACGCAGCCTGAGCCAGGTGTGGGGAGTAGTAGTCAACAACCGACGAGTACATTGCGGGAGATGTGCGGCCTGCTTTGGTTGATGCGGTGATCTCACAGCTGACTGCGCATATCGATCGTAAGATCGATCGATCGCTCGGGGTTGTAGAGGCGTCTATCTCCGAGATAGCCCATCGTGTAGGTATCCTCAACGACAAGGTTGATACCTTGACTGAGGAGATACGGAGTACGAATTTCGCGAACAATACTATCATCTGAGTGTTGTTTACGAAATTCTATCATATTTTGTATTTTGCTTTTAATATATGTAAGTAAAAATATTATTTAATATTTCTATGGTTTTTTAACTTCAATTCTCAATTTTCTTTAATGTTATATTTTTCAACTTTAATACTCACTACAAGAAAAATGACCTTTTGCAGCAATTTTTGTTTTGTTGCAAAACAAATCACCGTAATAAGTAATTATTTGCAGCGAAAATAAAATCATCACAGCTCGAAAACATCGACTTGTAATTTAAACTCGGTGGTCCAGTCACTTTGTTAATTGCAGCGATTTATCATCTTATTGCGGCGAAAAAAATCGCTGCAATGAGAAAAAACGTGTTTTGGGGGCGCCAAAACGTGTTTTGGCATTTTATTTTCCCCCCCGTTTTGTTCCCCCCAAGTACAAGTCCCTTCTCCACTTTGATACTCTTCCCCATTTTCGCCTACTTGCAAATCCACCCACCCCCACACGGCTTCATCTCCATTTTCGACGTCAGGGCACAAAGCTATGATCTCCTCCACTTCATTTTCCTTCCGCGGAAGCTAGGGTCCTCGTTTCCACCCTTCTCCACTTCAACGCTTTTCCCCATTTTCACCTACCTGCAAATCCACCCTCCCCCACACAGCTTGATCTCTATTTTTAACATCAGGGCACAAAGCTTCTACTCCTCCACTTAATTTTCCTTCCGTGGAAGCTAGGGTCGTCGTTTCCCCCCATACAAAATCACATGCCTCCATCATTCGTCTCGGTGTGATTTGCTTTCAACGATTTTCCATTGGATTGGAGGTCCAAATAGTCAACTGAGACTCTTGGGTATACCTTCTCTCACCACAGGTATCTCTGCAACTCATTTGCTGTTCTCTCCCCCTTCATCCGTGCTAGTTACTTTACAAAAATTGGCCTTTTTGTTTGTAGACTAATTTCTAGATGTTTGAATCTAAAAGTATGTCCTTTCTTGCACAAGATTTTTTTGTATCTCGGGATTTTCTGTACATGTTGATGTGGGTATTAGATTAGGGCAAGATTTTGGCGTTGAGTATGATTTTTCCTATCTAAGCAGAGTTGCCTTTTGAAAATTAGCATAGTTTTCTTTTTGGCTTTTAGTGACTTACAGTTCAGGGCAGGGCACCGCTTTTAGTGGCTTTTGGTACTTGGAGTTTTAACTCAATGAGTTACACTTTTCTTTCCACCATTCTTTGACTAACCAAAAGAAGTGTTGTTGAAATGTGTACATTTATGTTATAATTCACATAAGATGTCAAGCTTATTGGCATTCTCGACCTAATAACCACAACGAATTGAGATCACCCATTTTAATTACCTAGTACATGATTTTTGCACCATTGAACTTCTATTATTTTAACTCTTGGTGTTCAATAGTAACAATGATAACATCAGGCATTATGGGTCACCTAAAACTCGTGTAACTTAGATTTGAATTTCAAATTTCCTAATCCAAATATAACATGTGGGTTTCTAGTAATGTTTTCCAGCAGTGTATGATAGAAAATTTCTAGTGGAACAATATAACATAACATCAGAAGATGCAGAAGAAAAAGAAAAAGAACGCAATATAAGTTGTGCCAATTAATTAAAGAATGTTCATTTCTCCATCTCATGACTGATGTTTTATTAAGGTGATTATCCTAATATTGATAGTGATTGGCATAAAGTGGCCAATTAATTACCTGAGCATCTTGTTTAATGTGCTAAGTACTGAATTGTTTTGCATTTGTTTTGTATTATTTGTTTTTAGTCTTTTTGTGATATATATATATACATTTCTTTAGATCATTGGAATGTGTGGGGTAATTTAAATGTGAATGTACAGTTTTTATAGTTTCCTCTGTCCACACTCTGGTACCTCATTTGGTTCCACCATTGGTTTGGATATTTTGGCTATTTTGCATGTTCCTCACTAGTTTTTCTATTTGCTGCACTATTTAGGTGAATTAATTATATCTTACAGTTATATATACATATATTATATATAAGGGTCTCTAATATGAAGTATAGCTTGGGTATAGTTCATCTCTATTTTAATTTATCTATTTTTCCTTCATCACGCTTGTTTTCTGTTTCAAACTGTTGCATGCCAACAAAATCAACTACCCTTGTTTTCTTCACGAGTTCTTATATATATGTATTTTCATTTTTCAAATTTTATACATAAAAAAAAAAACAAAACAAGAGAGTTAATTATTTAAACAAAACCGTGCTTTGTCCACCTACTTTGATGTGCTTTAGAAGTGGTCCCGTTCATAATGCTTAGGTTCTTTCTTGAACTTCACATATCCCAATATAGATCAATAGGGATTTATATGTTTTAATTTAACAGCAGCTTGCATTAAAGATCCCCCAAAAGTTATGAGAAATCAGATCATTTTTGCCCATTTAATCTTTTGTTGTTGAACCAAAGAATGTAAATGGGAGAAAGATCGGGTGCTTACAATAACCTTTGTATTTTGTTTTACTTTCTGTGCTACTTTTATTTTTAAGCTGAAAACGCAATCATATATGTTGACCTAAAAATTAAAATCCTCAATGTTTCTAACCCCCAACCACTACAAGAAAAAGTAGCTAACTGCAAAGAGAACCTAATGATGCTACTTTATATATAATAAGTTTAATTATATTTTGATTATTTGAGATTTAGCTAACTGCAAGAGAACCTAATGACTACAAATAGGGTAGATCTGTGGAATGAGCTTGGAGGACTACATTCTGTCACGCTCACCTCCCTCGAAGAGGTCTTCACTTGGTCTGTTATAATTCTATTTTCTTTTTCTTTTAATAAGTTGTTCTAGATTTACTTTATACTCTCGAAATAGAAGACCTCATTTGCTCATATTTCAATTTAGATTTTAAAATTTCGTGGAACTTGTGTTTACATTAGTTTAATTGTTTAAATAAAATTGCTTTAGGTTGATTTACTGCAAGCTTTAGTATAATGATTACTGCAAGTTTTTATTTCACTTTTAACTTATTTCATTTATTGTTTACTTGAAATGCACTTTCAATTAATTGAACAAATAAATTGGCACAATAGGGTTTTTATGTGTCATATACTCTTAAATAGAAGAAAAAGATGAGAATAAACTGCTGCTTCTAGTACCCTCCTTAGTCCTTGCATATTATGAAATCAGTAGCCTCTTTTGTTACAAATAATATTCTTTTCCTTCTGGTAAATCGTTATGCTTTTCTCAACTAAACACTACATCTCAATCAGAATATTTCATGTTGCTCCCTATGATAGCATTGAAGATGAATAGCATGCAGTTCCTTTAATCCTTACTTCTTATTGGCTGGGCATGACTTCCCCATAATTTTTTACCTAGCTGTTGGTGGATCCTTAGTATCATACATATACTCTACTCCACCTTTAAAGGTACTTTTTTGGTCATCCTTAGCATCCATTAGCAATCATTTCTGGATGTTTTATAAATATAATTCATTAAGAAATCAAGGGAAATATCACTACAAGAAAAAGAGTCAATTGAGGTGATTTTTCATATGTTGCAAATAAAATTGCCGTTGTGATAACCACCATCTCATCAGTGGCCATTGTTTGTAGCCAAAATGGGAGATCACTTCACCCGTTTCCTTCGCACGAAAGCCACTCAAGCCATCTTGTAACGACCCGATCCTATATTTTTTAGGGATAAATTACGGATAATTTCTTTTAGCTCAATAAATAAGTTAAAGCCCATTAGAGAATTTATCGGATAAATTATTATTATTTTAATTAAGGCTCCATTATTATTATTATTATTATTATTATTATTATTATTATTATTATTATTATTATTATTATTATTATTATTATTATTATTTTCTCTCCAAGCTCAGGAGTCCTTTTCATAATAAAATTCCTCCCTACTAGATTTTCTTCTATGAATTTCAAACAATCCACTCACATGCACATTCATGTCTCTTTTTCTCTAGAGTTTTCCTTTTGGTTCTCAACCAGCTAAGCTTATAAATATTGTTAGCCCTTCCGCATGAAATGAATAGCCACTGCCGCCCAAGCTGCTTCCTCTCCGTAAATTACCATGGAAACCAAACCCACGCACCCACATAGCACTAACCAGCACGCACGACCAATGCGCCCAACTCCTCTCATCTGCTTTAACCCCTCGGCAACGGATCCTTGTCACCGTCCAGCTTCCACAAACTGCATCATGAGCCATCTCACGTCTATCCAACAACACCACGTTTGCTCCCCAACCCCATGAAGACCACGCCGCAGCACCGGGTCAGTCTACATCCCGTGCAGAAGCCATGAAACCGCCAGCCCACTGCCCAGCCAACGCGTAACCGAGAACCACCATAAAGCAGTCTTCACCACCAAAGTCAGTAGTGAACCCACAACGGAAAACAACCTCACTGAAAGACTGTTCTTGCATCCGAAAATAGAGCACGTCTCTTCCCTTCGCAAGTTGCCCAGTCGTGAAGCACCCTCCACCACCATCAACATCGCCAAGCTTGGCAGCACCTCCCCAGAACGCACGATGAAAATACCACAGCCCTCTCTCGGTAACCTGCCTCCTCTCCCTCAAGCCGTGTCCTCCCCCTCTCGTTTATCTCGTCTCTTTCGCTCTCCATTCTCCCTCTATCACTCACGACATGTAGTTTCTTCCGTAAACATTCTCTCACTCTTCGTCTCTCTCTCTCTCTCTCTCTCTCTCTCTCTCTCTCTCTCTCTCTCTCTCTCTCTCTCTCTCTCTCTCTCTCGCAGAGTTCTGCCGCCGCACTCGCCACCCTCTCCTCAGCCCCCGCTTCGTCGCGTGCTTCCTCTCTCGGTAAGGATATCGCATGGCTTGTATTTTCCTCAAGAAAATACGTCTGCTGTTAATATAAGTTCCTAAGCCTTATGTCGGTTACAATTATAGAAGGGTAGACTTTTATTACATATTTGTCCCTTAGTTATACGCCAAATAGCATACGTATTGAACTTATATTTTATATTGAGCTTTAATGTTTATGTGAGCTCTTATCTACGGGTTAAGTCTTTTTGTTACAAAGATTAACAGTTTAGAATAATTCAATGTTAGGAAGATTTTAGGTTTAGAAAATATAGGATATTTTTAATAGTTTAGATTTTCAATAAAATCTCTTGTTTAATTAGAGATTTATGCAAATTATGCGTTTATTTTTTATAGGCGACCGATTACGTGCCGAAAATAGTCGATTAGCATTGCAAGGTAAGTAGCATGATCATACCCAACGCATGTACGATAAACGACATGTCTTTTATAAAAATATTATGCATGTACGCCCTCCATTGGAAGCCCCTTTTACGTACCCAAGGCATGATAAAATTATGAAAATTCATGATTTTACATGAAGAATTATGCATTAAATTATTTATGAAAACTCATGATTTTATGAAATGAGTTATGCATCAAAAGATTTATGAGAGTCATGATTTTATGTGAAGGTTTATGAAAATTGATGAACTTATGTGAGACTTTATGCATTAAAATAGTTATGGAAAGTCATGCATGATTTTATGTGAGAGTTATGCATAAAATTATTTATGAAAAGTCATGAATTTATGTAAGGAAACATGTATCACGACATTTATGAAAGAATGTGATTTCATTTGAAATCTATGATATGATATGACAAGTATGTATGTGATTTCTTTTGAAATCTATGATATGGCAAGTATGTATGCGATTTCTTTTGAAATTTATGAAATGACAAGTATGCAAGTATGATTATGAAAAGATATGTAATGACCTATGTTATGATATGAAGACGGTACCTATGTTATGGGCATATTGCATTGCCAGGTCGTGTATGCTGGTAGTGCACCCAGTATGTCTTTCTTATGTATGGATTTCACAACCTGCGGCCACGGGCGAATCAGAATCTACTTAGATTCGCTAACCATAACTCACGTGGGTCAACAGTGGGTAACGGTCTATGATAAGTGAAAGATAAGTTAATGTTAATGTTCATATTATTTATGTATGTATTTATGAATATGCACGTTTTTCAAGAAACCTTATATTTATTATGTTTACTGTATGATGTGTTGCTTATTGAGTATTCAACTCATTTTAGTTTGTTTTCATGTTTTTAAGCCACCCCAGGTGATTACAATTATGAAGATGAGATTACGGGACAGGACTTGACCCCGGGAGGCAAGGTAGAGGCCCAGACAGATTATGCTATGATTATTTTTATGGTTTAAGGTTTAAATAAATTATTCTGATAAGCACATGAAACTTTCGTATTTTTTTTACTAAGTGCTTCTGCAGACTCTATTTTGGATTTTAAGTATTTATTAAATTTCGTTTTATTTATAGAATCTTCCGCATCTGGCGCGTTATTAAAAAGAAAAGTTTTTAAGTTCAAGTTTAGTAGTAGCACACTTGCTCCCCAAAAATTCTAAAATGTCTTTATTGGGAAGCGGGGTGTTACACATCTGCTCTCATTTTTCTGCCATAGAGTGTCTGTTTCCTTCGCACAAAAGCCATATAGGTCGTTTCTCGTCGACGCAGCACCACTCAAGGCAGGCAAAGAGTAGCCATTGAAGCAGCTCAGAGATGGAGGCGCCTTAATGCAGCCGAGGCCCAACTCAAGGTCCCTCCTCCTCACCTACCCATCTAATCTGACCAAATCGTGACCCCCTTTGTGTGTTTTAGCTTTTATTTAGCTTTTTTTTTTGTTCGGACTCTCTAATTGGTTTATGATTAATTTTTCATAAACCTCAGATTGATTGTATGGATCAGAAAACTCATTTTTTATCTGATTTATTAATAAATTATTACTTAGGCTCTATTTAATGCTTTGAAATAAAATCGTCCCATTTCACTTTGAAATTGGGTTTCATCACAGCAATAGCCCATAGCACCAGCAGTCCATCGCAGCAGCACCAGCACATCCTGCCGTGAGTTTGGAAAAATAGGAAAGGGCGTTTGAAATTTGTTTTACTGTGATGTTGGTTGAATTTGTATATTGGACAGGATCAAGAAGTAGAAAGCAAAGAGATTGATTTGTTTCTTTTTTTGCTTCTAAAAGTAGAGCTTTTGCCTAGCATGGTAAACATTCTAGATTGCTTACCTTAAAAGCAGAGTAGTAGATTGGACAAAGTTTGTGGGTTTGTTCAAGCCTAGCTAGCTAGGTAGTTGCAGTACTAACTGGATCATTGCATGCCCTAACATCCAAATAAGAAAACACAATAGGTCATATGACTCAGAACCTTGCATCACGAACCATCGGCAGAGAGATGACCTAGAATCAGTTGTTTTTTGTACATATGCTTTCTTCAAGCACACAAAGGTGTAAAGTCATGTACTTTTCCCTTTCAATTACAAGTTGTCCTTCTTGCAGTGGTGTTAAATGGACCATTAATAATGCATGCCATCCCCCTTTTTGTCAAATAAGAAAGTAAAAATGGATGGTTTTTAGAATTTTATGTGAGCATATTTGAACATTATTTAATGGGTTAGAAAAAAAAATTATGTTCCTCCAAGACAACTTATAATGTATCTTCACTAACTCTCTAAAAATGGCAAATATTATATACAAGATTTTATCTCACATTTAAGGTGGTGGGGAAAAAAAAAGAAAAAAGAAAAAGGAAGAGTTTTATGCAGAAGCTGGGAGACATTTATGGAGATGAACCGGTTGCTTACTCTTCATGGGTTTATCCTTTTGAGGTTGCATTTCTGAAATCCTCTCCCAAGAAATAGCTATGGATTGCAGACAACATATATGATCTGTTTTTTGGGGTTGATATCATCGTGACTCGAGAAATATTGTTGTGAGGTAATAATTAGTACAATATGTTATTAGTTAGACTCATCGTCCTGGCCAGATTTTCATAAACCCTAATAACAATTAATATCAATTAAAAACAAATAAAATACACCTCAATAATTCTTTGGACCCTTTTGAGTTATTTATTTTCCATGACTTTGTGTGAGCTGTTTGTAGGTACGAAATATGCCACTTGATGAATTGGAGTTGGCTTCACTACGGGTAACAATTCAAATAGTAAGTTGTCTCCTTTGTCTCTTGATTTTATTTTTATTCTTTATGTCTAAAGCTTTGTATGACTTATCACAAAAGTACAAATTCTCTATGTCAACCAGTATTTGAATAAGCCAAATTGCTTGATTGGCCTTAGCCCCATGACCTAAATTGTCGACCAGTTTAGCTGCTTTATACTTTGAGACTTTACCCTCTTTCGAAGCCATATAATTGCCAAAAAACCTCTAAGGGACATATATATATATTAGCTGAATGGGCCAACTAACGCCATGATGTCTACATGCACTTCCTGTGGTTCGGAACCACCATACATGACTACCATGGCTTGGATTCAAAAATTTGTTACACTATGAACAAATCTAATGTGTAACATGTTATTTATTGTGATATCTATTATATTTATAATGAGAGTCAAAGTACCCATAAATTTTTATGTAAGTTAATATGACAGACTTTCATATTAATAATAACTTTAGTGTATCAATAAATTAGAGGCTTGTAAATAAATTTATCAAGTTCCTCTTGATTAATAACTTTTGGGGGTTCATTGGTTTTTTTTTTCTAGTCATAATGTCATTACACCTCTTCTAGTCATAATGTCATTAAAAACCCAATCGGGCAAAAAAAAGGGAGCTCGTTATCACTCTTTCCACAAAGATCAAGATAGAACTAGGAGGTGCATCCGAGCCTTTTTTTTATTTTTTCTCCTTGTTCCATCTGAAGTTCCGGAAAATCGGGTTCATATTGGCGGGTATTTGCTTGGACTTTACCCGAACCCATATAATGTGCGTTCCAGATTAATATCCGATACCCATAACTGAATTTTCTATTTTAAAAAATTATCTTATAGATCAAAACGACATAGTCTAAAAACGATGTCGATTTGTGTTTGTACCTCATCTTTAAAACTCTTTTTGACAAATCTAGATTATACCCAAATACCTAGATTTTTATAACTAGTACCTGCCGGGATTATAAGTAGATCAATCCAGACGGGTAGCCAACTACATTGTAAACCTACCCTAGATCCGCATCCAAGTTTACACCAAAACTATCTATTTTCTCTTTATGATTGATAGTGGATTGCAATATCAATACATAAGAAGTGTATAAAGGATTAAAAATGTTTTTATTTATAAAAATAATCTCTTAAATTAATATTAATATATTAAATTATAAATTTATTTTTGTGAGAATTTTTATTGCTGCAGCACTTTCCTAAAAGTATACACCCAACCCGTGAGAAAAGAAAAAAAGTGCAAAAGTCTTTAAGTCTACAAAGCTAGCTAGTAAAGGACACATAGTAGCCCTCCCAAACTTCAAAAATAGATTCTAAATAGCTCCTAACTCTGTCCCCTTAAAAAGTGCTGCTTTGGGAGATTGTCAAACACACCACGTTACACATAAAAGGAGGAGTACTTGTTTTTCACTTTTGTGATCGCTTAACAACACCACCACCATACGTAGGGGAAGTGGGGAACAACCCTTTCAATCTCTAAAATTAATGGGTCTGTACATAAATTTTATACAAATAAGTTTTACATCCTAACCTAACTTAGTATAATACTTTATATTTATTTTACAACAAATAAATTTTACAATTTATAAATCATATTAAATCATATCAATGTGTAAACTTCTTTACTCAGGATTCATGTGTAGACTAAATATTTATATTATAATATTTAGTAAATCATTAAATCTTCGTATTACTTTTATAATGATTTGATTAGATTTGGGTCTGGTTTGGATAGTGAGTTGAGATGAGATGAGATAGTTTGAATTAAAATATTTTATGAGATTTTTGAAAATGAGAGAAAAAAATTGAATAAAAATATTATAAAATTAAAATATTGTTATAATATAAATTTTTAATATAATTTCTGTTTTGAAATTTAAAAAAATTAAATTATTTTTTATATTTTATTTAGAAGTTTGGGTTTGTTATAATTACTAATTAGATAATCATTATATGAAAAGTTGAAGATTTGAAATTAAAAAATATTTATTTTTGTGACATTTGGATATTAATGTGAAATTAGATGAGATAAAATCATATCTCTATCCAAACCAGATCTTAAAAGTAATTGTACAACGGGCGGGTGTATATTTCTATTTAAACATATGAGAAATTCTTGTGGCTGGCGCCCGGGGTGCATAATCTCCGGCCACTCCCATACCAAGTCGGTTTTACAAAGGGTGAGGAACTTGCGAAAATTTGAAAGGAATCGAACCATTAAAGCAATGGTGCAAGAAATCTCCACCCCACCAAAGTTCATGGCTGCCATTTTCACCATAAAAAGAGGCCAAAATACAGCTGAGTTTATAAAAGGGCCAGAAATTGAACCATAAAAGCTAGCAATAATAAATGGAAATGAATTGAATGAGACGAGAGGTTATAGTGGAATTAGAATAGCAAAAATGAAAACGAAATGAAAGGAATAAAACAAGTATAATAAATGAAATCAAATTAATAGAATTTATTTTGTCCGAATATTTTAAAATAAATAATAGAAGAGAAATTATATTTGCAACAATAAGGTGTGCAAGTCCCGCCTATTTCTTTTAAAAAAATGGATAAATTTAAGATTTATATGAAAAAATCATCTTCTTAATGATGGATCCTATTTTTTTTTTTAAATGAATGCACGTAAATTACTCGTACTAAAAATGAATAAAAAATAAATAATATTGTATTACAAGTATTTTCTTACCACATTACCATCATGCCCTTTTCTTGAATTCCCCTTTTTAATTCATAAATTGTACTTTGTTAAGATGAATTTCCTAATATTATTTTTATTGAATAATTGTAGAGATGGACTGTCAAATATAATTTTTATTTGAAAATTATATCAATATACAATTATTTTGTAACCAAGCAATAAAAGTTACCATACATCTATTATATTTGCTATTATTCTTTTCTTATTATTTTTTCCAATTTCGGAACGAGAGGTAATAGGTTTACATAAAAACTTTATAAATTGATTTGTCCAATATGAAATGTTAAATCTATTTTATAATTTTATATTACGATGTCACATGTCTAGTCATGTCTTTCTATAAATTTACTTTTATAAAGAATGATGATATATAGGCGAACAATTTCATAGAATACGGGTCATAAGAATAAATGCTAAATATAAATTTTAAATAGACAAATCTTACACAAATTCTTTATAAAAAAATAAGTTATATTAAAAAAGAATTATTTTTTTTATATTTTTTTATAATATAGTCTATTTTTTTAATAAAAAAATTATCTATTTAAAATTTATACAAATTATTACTTTTTAACTAGCCATCGTTATTGATTATTTTCCATTCCTTCCCCTTTTAAAATGAAAAAAGAAAAATAAAATGAGAAATATTTTAGTCTGTAAATGATTATATAAAAATAATTTAATTATTTAATATGGTTTAATCTAGTTTGTTAAATTATATAATTATTTTTATTGTAAAATAAATCTACGAATTACATAAAAACTAGTTTATAAAAGTTACCTATTCCAGTTGGAGTAATACTACATGCAGTCGTGTAGTACGCAAGCGCTGTATAATCACTTTGAAAAAGAGTGGAGTCTACTATTAAAAAATTAATTTTTTTTCATGTGAATCTCGTATTTATTCATTTCTTTTTTTAAATGATTACACTAGGTTTCAGACTCACAATTACAAGTATTATTTCTCTTCTGGTTGTTACTGTAGTACTCTCAAATAAAATTTTAAGGAAAGAACCTAGAAGAACCGAAACACAAAACAAATCAGCTCCAAGCCGTCATTCACCGACTGCAGCAGGATCCTGGATGTGACCACCACCTCCAAAAACCCCATTAACAGACAAATCCAAACACCTCAAAGCAGAGACCAGGAAGCTCAGAGCCAGCGAAGGGTAAGGAAAAGTATTTACTTTCGTCCGTTAGACTTGTACAAATTCAAAGTTTGACAAATCATACAGCTTTCTCCATTTCATTTGTTCTTTTCTGTCTGTTTTGTCGGGTCTCTCTCTCTCTCTTTTCAATTCAATTCTTGACATTTGACACTTCTCAGAGCCGGGAGCCCCGGGTTCTGTTTAATTTCCTGGAAAAAACCCTATTTGACATTCAACATTTCAGTATTGTGGATATTAGACATATAGACCGACTCACACCCAAACAATCGATTTTCGGTTCGTATTCTTAATTTGCTAACCCGAGCAACGGCCGGTACTAGATTGATTACTCATTCATTTCGCAAGTACGTGATTCTCCTGAGGAAAAAAAAAGTATTTAATTCTCCAATTATTACTCGTCGGTGGCTCTTTCTGTCTGAATCTGTTGGCGGTGGGAGTACGCTCCCTTTCTCCCTTTCTCCAACTCCCCAATTTGTTGTTCCTCCCAATTATTCAACCATTTTTCTTTATGGGTTCTCTTCTCTTGGCATATCATCTGTCTCTGATTTCTCACCACTGCCATTACTTGTATCTTTTTTATTTTTTATTTTTCATTTTTTCGGCGATGGTATTTTTAAATTATGTGAATATTCTGAATCTTTTTGGGTGCAGATTAGGGTAGAGAACAATGTTCAGAAGCGTGAATTTACTCTCTAAGCTGCGCTCTCGAATTGTAAGTTCTGTTTTTTTTCTTTGCCGTGACGAGAGATGGAGATATGGGATCGAGTTTCTTGGATAGTGAAGACACTTATTTGAATTTGATTGGAATGGAAGTTAAAAATGACTTAAAACCATGCAGGGCGAGCAGCCTAGTCTCAAGAACTCTGTTAGATGGCTTCAGATACAGAGCTCCTCTGATCTTGTAATCTCTCCATCTCTCTCAAGTTTTCCTGCTAAGAAGGATTGCAGCTCGTATTTTGAGTCCTTGGTGCTATTTCTTGGTATTTCGTACTATATAGATTAATGCTAAATCAAGTGTTGGTGCCTTTAGTTGATGAATTTGGCAACCTGGTGGTTATATTCATTCGCCTGTCTTTAAAACGTTTGTATACAGTAATACAGCAATTGATTTCTAATCTGGGGTCACTGCCGAGCTCATTTTGATAGGATTCTGCTTATTTTTGTTGTCCTTTTTAGGGCTGAGCACCGACCCTTTCGGAGTTGGAGGGCCCATCCTCCGACTTCGACTGTGTCGGAGGTCGAATCCAACTCCGAACTGTGCCGAATCCGCTCAGTCGGATTTTTGGACTTTTTTTTTTTTGTCTTTTCTAACTTCATATTTGACCCACTTTTTTTTAAAAAAAAAAATTGTGGGCTTTCAAATTTCAATTTTCTCAAAATTACAATCTAAACTTATTAAACTTTTGATTATAACAAAAAATACAACTAAATAAAACAAGTAATATATATTAATACTATATATTATACTAATAGTGATATTAATACTATATATAGTTATAGTGATTAGTATAACTATATTAGTATTAGTTCTAGTGATTTAGTATAACTATATTAGTATAAGTTATAGTGATTTAGTATAATTATATAAATTTAATATAATATATTACTATAAGTTATAGTGATTTAGTATAGGTATAATACTATAATTTATAACTATAGTCTATATTAGTATTAGTATTAGTATTAGTTATAGTGATTAGCATAACTATATATTAGTATTTGCTATAGTGATTTTAATTTAGTATACCTATATAATAGTATTAGTATAAATATTATACTAACTATATCACTAATAGTATTAGTATACTAGTAGTCTAATACTAGTATATCACTGATTCACTATAGGTAATAGTATCATATACTAATATAGTATTAGTAATTAATACTATAGTAATTTATATATAGACTTAAAGTGGATTACTAATAGTATTAGTATTAGGCCATAAATCTAATTATTATACTAATGTATAGTGTGTATTAGTATTACTAATATAGTATTAGTAATACTAATACATTAGTATTGAGAATTTATTAGGTCAAAAAATATAATTAATACAAGATATTGTTATATAAAATTTATATGAATAATACTTTAGTTATTATAATTTATACATTAGTATTATATGTTATTATAAATTTATAGATTAGTGTTTGTCCATTAGTATTACATGTTGATGTTATTATGCATCTTAGTGTTTATAGTATATTATATATACATTAGTATTACATGCTATTATATTTATACATTAGTAATTTAGTGTTACATGGTAGTAAATTAGTAATATTGTAAATTTGTAATAGTATGATATTTACATTTAGTCATATACTAAACTATTATTAGTCAATTTAGTCTATATATTATAGTATAAATATATTATTTAACTAGTATATTATTGAGTTTAACTAACTATATAAGATATAGTTGTATAAAATTTAAATGATTAATATATAGAAAAACACATTTTTTTTTTTATAAAAATATGTATAAAATCGGAGGCGGAGGAGGAGGCGGAGTCGGAGGGCAAGTCGGAGGCGGAGGCGGAGGGTCGGAGTCGGATCGGAGCAGAGTCGGAGTCGGTTCATCAATGAATCCGACTCCGACTCCAACTCCGACTTCCAAGAGGAAAAAAACTCCGACTCCGACTCCGACTAGTCGGAGTCGGAGCGGAGTCGGATTGTCGGATTTTTGCTCAGCCCTAGTCCTTTTATCATCGTTTATTTTATTTGTTTTTCTGCTGCTTTACCAAAGCTGCTATAACTATACATGTTATTTACATCCCAAGGTATGAATGTGGTGAAGTTTTTGGAGTATGTCTTGTGCGTTATTATTGATTGAAAGTTGCTGGTACTTTGAAGCAATAGCTTATTCTGAACCTTTGTCTTCCATAAGCTTGCTCATACTAATCATTTTTACCTCACAGGACCTTCATTCTCAGTTAAAGGAGTTGATTCCTGAGCAACAGGTTTGTGTTACCATTCTTGACTTCTGATTACAACTCATGTTCCAGTGCCTCTCCTCTTGTGCAATAAGCATCTGAGTTATTTATTTATTTTATACTTCTGCATTTTCTACTTGAGTATAAATCAGTCTTAACCGATCCAGTTGTGATGAAACTTGTGTACCTTGGGAATTAGTATGGGAAGAGGAGTTGCTGGTAAGATAACAATTCGTATGGGAAGGAGGTGTTTACATATAGGTGTGGAAAACATAGAACAACAGCTTGCGACTCTAGCAGAAGCATCGGCTTATAGCACTTGTTGGTCATCAAATGAATTGGAAAAGAATCATAACTGGGTCTTCCTTCTGCCATGCTGTTGTGATTCTTCAGCTGTGTTTTCAAACCAACCAACTCCCAAATTTGAACTTGTAATTTGAGTCATCATGCATTTGGTTCATCTAGGATGTGTGGTGAGGCAAAGGCGATGGTATTGACCGCGGAATCATTGTTCTTGGTTTTGAATTTCTTTTCATTGCATTGTAAACGGGATGTGCATTGGATTGAAGTGCTAGTTAAGACTCCTTACCCTTTCCATAGCCAAGGGTTCAACCTGCATCAGACTAGAGCTTGCTTTGTCATTACATTTCTAGACTAGTTGTATAACTACTTTTTTTTTTTTTTAAAAAGGCTAGTTATATATGCTACAAATGATTAGACTCTTGATTATAGGTAGCAAAGTATGTGAGAAGAAGTCTTGATTAGATGCTCATTTTCTTAATTTATCCTGGTTGCAGGAGCGCCTGAAGAAATTTAAGGCAGAACATGGAAAGGTTCAACTTGGGAATATCACTGTTGATATGGTACATATGCTTTGTAACATTGGTGTTTGGTGAACTACAACATTTTTTGTAACTTCTCACTTAATTATGTCTATCCCCAAGGTTCTTGGTGGAATGAGAGGAATGACAGGGTTGCTGTGGGAAACCTCATTACTTGACCCAGACGAGGTATAATGTTCAATAATTATTCTTGATCGTTTGCACGATGAATTTCATGGAGTGGGGATTTTCTTTTGCTTCATGTTAATGATTAATTTTAGGATATGACTCACATTCTATTGCTTATAGATCTGAAGGTGGCTTGTAATCTTGCAGGGAATTCGCTTTAGAAGTCTATCAATCCCAGAATGTCAGAAGTTATTACCAGCTGCAAAGCCCGGAGGAGAACCCTTGCCTGAGGGTCTTCTCTGGCTTCTTTTGACCGGGAAGGTGTGTACCTTGTGTGTGAAACAATACACCGTTTTAGGATATATTGAGAATTCACTCCAAATAAGAAAGCAGAAGAAATTACATATCACTTGAAATGTCACTAAAGATATGTGAAACCGTATTTGATTTTGTTTTTAGATGTGTGATCTCAACTTAAATGCCTTCTTACTTATAAGTTCCAGTTTTAGATGCAGTGCTACTTATAAGAAAGGTTTAGATGCAGTGATAATTGCCTATTATTCAACACCATCTTTTGCTTTTATTTTTTGGTTGGATGAGTGATTTTGAGATGGTATTATCATGAACTCCTAATTTGGAAAATATTTCTGTTGATCCTCTTTGTTTCAATTAATGAGATAGTCATTTAAAAAACTGTGGAATTTCAAATCTGGGGGTTTTTAAGTATCCAAGTTCAAATTCCTTGGGGAAAGGCGTTCTACAAATATTATCAACTTTGCTATTCTCGTACTACTATCACTACTGTTTCACACTGCTACTATCACCCTCCCCTCCACCTCCCCTCAACTGCCAGCACTTGCCATCATCATGACCGAGTCACCATACCAGAACCATTTCCAAGTTACTACCACTACCATTATCATTGTAATTATCATACCACTATTTCTGAAGTTTAAGTATACTGCTTATAAAAAGACTCATAAAAACAATAGAGATGTACATGGATGGAATTGAAATTTCTATGATTTTCTTTATAGGTGCAATTTCCATGAATTGAAATTCCATCACTCGAAAATTAGTATTTTTTTTTTTGTTTTTTGTTTTAAATCTTCATCCAAATACAACCTTAGTTTTGAAGGTTCTGGTGTATTTGAAATCATCTTTTTTTAAAAAAAAAAAAAAAAATCTCAGGTACCAAGCAAAGAGCAAGTAGATGCTTTATCCAAGGAATTGCAAAATCGTGCAAGCATCCCAGGTTCTGCAGCATATTTTTCTATATTAGCAAATGCTCATACCCAAATATCAGCTTATAGTTTATACTTTATTTCAGTTTTTTGAAAAGGTCAACCCCAAGCAGTTGGGATAGGATTTTGTTTAGTTGAGTTCATTTGTATTATTCTTTATAATCACCATCAAAATACCAAAGCGCCCCTTCTCCTTTGCCTGGAGTCACGAGGTGCGTTGCAAATAAATTCACTGTGCGTTATCTCTGGTTGCAGATTATGCATTCAAGGCCATTGATGCTCTACCTGTTACAGCTCATCCAATGACTCAGTTTGCAACGGGTGTTATGGCCCTCCAGGTTGATTAATGGACTTCCAAACATAATTTATTGTTAAATGATCTTTTCTTGGTTATTCTGTAAGTCAGTCTCTTCTTCATCAATTTAAATTTGCATCAGTATAGTCAACCATTTGATTTCGCTGGTCGTCGCAACATCATGAGTTTGCCCGAGCTCCACACAATAAAATCTTTGGGCTTCTTTTTTTAAATCATTTCCATCAATATTGATTTTGGAATCCCTTCTTTACTGATCACGGTCAAAGAGTGGTTTATAAGTGACCAACATAATTGCTCTTGGGTTTGGGGGTTATCAACTGAAATTTATTTGAAAAGTTCTTTGTTGCCTGCTGCTTCTTCTGATGTGCTTTTGTTTTCCTGATCTTAGTGATGCATGATACAGAGACCAATTTTCTGACCTCAACAATTCTTGTTAGAGCTTTTACTTGATCTTTCTGCATATTTGGCCTTCTTATTAATAGATGCATATATTTTTATTCGTCTATAGCTTCGTTGGGAGTAGATGTTATGTAATGCCCCAATGGAAGGCCCAAACCACATGACCTATACTCCAAAAGGATTAGTCAATAATACAATTGGAGCCCTATTGGAATCTTATAAAGAGCAAGAACTTCTCCTTCCCAAGCAATGTGGGATCTCATACACAACCTACCCTTATCCTTATCATATGGGATATCACATGTTATGTTGTTCTCCTTGGAATCCCTCTTCTTTTTATAACGGCCTCATCGCTAATGAAAATAATTTTTGTGCTCATATGAGGCAATGAGAAACTCAATAGTTCAACTACAAAATGACCGAGTTCTTCCTAAAACTTTGGTTGGTTTTGTTTATTTTCTGAAAGTGGATAAGAAACTTTCAATTATTTAATGATCTGATTTTTTTTCTTCAGGTTCAGAGTGAATTCCAGAAGGCATACGAAAAGGGAATTCATAAATCAAAGTAAGGTTTTTTTGACTATGTATTTTGTTTTCCCTAATTTGAACTATTTAGTTACATTGGGGTATATATACTTTGTTCTTAGGTATTGGGAGCCTACATATGAAGACTCTCTTAATTTGATTGCTCGAGTGCCAATAGTGGCTGCCTATGTGTACCGCAGGTCAGTAAGGATATCATTTAGTGTTGATATTGCATTGGAGTTGTTCTGCAATGATGTAAACTTGAGCAGAGTTATAGAAACCTTTTTAAATCTTAAATGCAAGGATAGGTGTACTTGTTTCTTACAAAAAATATGTCTCTTTGCAATTAAAGTGAACTTAGTCTGTTTGTCAAACATTATTGCCGACTCTTACGTGCTTTTTTTTTCTTGAATTGTCTAAAATCATGTTGGGATCTGTTTCTTTTGTACGTGTGTGAAGGATATACAAAGATGGGAAAATCATACCGCCAGATGAGTCACTGGATTATGGTGGAAATTTATCGCACATGTTGGGATTTGATAGTCCTACAACGCAAGAGCTTATGAGGCTTTATGTCACTATTCATAGGTTTGTTATAACGTTTTCTTCTAAACGATTATGTAAATTATGACATTGATTAATTTTTATTCACCTTCACCGAAACATATTGGTAGATAGGGAAACTCATGAAATTTAAACATGTTATTTGATATGATTTTTGCAGTGATCATGAAGGTGGAAATGTTAGTGCTCACACTGGACACCTAGTAAGTTACCCTTATTTGTTTTAATCATTTTATTTGAGGTGCGTGCGCGTGTGTTTTGTATTTAGTATGCACAGAATTTTCCAACTTGTACTGGAGTTAATAAAATAAGAATTAGATTTTTTATAAGTAATAATCATTTCACTAAGAAGCACTAAAAGGTATATTACACTTACAACGAGATGTGTACTGGAAAATTATCTACCTATAATTTGAAAAAGATACAAGATATTCATGAAGAGTATGTCCATTTAAGATCTATGGATGCTGTCTAGTGGAGAGTGTTGAAGGTCTTGATCTTCTCTATTGTCCTTTCCCAATCCTCGAGATTTTCTCATTTCTTTCCCTCCAAATGCACCATATGAGACAGTAGGGGCCGTCTTCCACATCACTGAGATTTTTGGACTTCCACCTAATCCTCCCCATAAGTTAAAAAGATCCACTGTACATCTAGGCATAAACCAAGCCATACCAACCCGGCTAAAGTAATAATTTCTGGAATACTAGCTTCCTGGAAATGTACTAAAAGGTAATATGCGGACTCACTGCTCCTCGTGCATATATAAACACTACTCCTTATAGCCTGATATATCTTTTCCTCCTATTTTCCATGTTAAGAATCTTCCTGAGTGATGCTGTCCATGTACAAAATACAGCTCTAGTAGGTACTTTTATCTTTATCATGAGGAATAAAGACATTGTAAAAGGACCAAGTGTTGAACATCTCTTTCTTGGATGGGGCCCAAAGTAGCTTGTCTTCATCATCTTCTTTGAAACCAGTGGAGTACATCAAATTAAAGATTGTCATAGTTGCCTCAATCTCTAAATCATGAGGCGCCTTGGAAAAAGTTGACATTTCTTTGGGGGTCGATGGAGTCCATTGGTTGATTCCTTAAGATCCAAGATCCACCCAAGGCATTATTATCATGAGCCACACTATACACCATTGGGCAAGCTTCATTGAGAGCTTTGTTACCACAACAATTATCATGCTAGAATCTAATCTTAGTATCATATTTCACTTCAAATCTAGTGTGCTTAGCAAACTTTCCCCACTCTTTTCTTATATGCTTACGTAATCCCACCCCATAAGAGCCTTGGACCTCATGAGAACTTCACCCTCCTACGAATCTATCATTACTCTCCGCAAGGCATTTCTCTTGTTCAAATATAACCAAAGCCACTTCTGCAATAGTGCACGATTAAAGAAGATCAAGTTCCAAATTCTTAGCCCACATTTGGGGACTTGAGGAGCATACTTTGACCACCATCTTACCAGGTGGAACTCATATTCTTCTCATATCCCAACCCAAAGAATGTCCCTCTATATCTTTTCTATACGGTTAACTACATTGGTTCGCAGTGGAAATAAAGACATGAAGTATGTTGGTAAGTTGGAGATACTACTCTTGATCAACGTGATCCTTCCACAATTGGATTGAGACATCCTTTCCAACTTGCCAACCTTCTTTCTATCTTCTCAAAATTGCCTTACCCTGGAAGCCCCAAAAGGAAGACCCAAGTATTTCATCGGTGAAGTTGATTCCTTAGACCTAAATTGTCTGCTAAAGCTTCCAGGTTAGGAGCATTACCCACTACAACCAGCTCAAATTTATCCAAACTTTTAGCTTTGAGACTCCTCCAAAGCATTGGCATAAAGCATGAACACAATGAAGGTGATTTGGGTTTACCCACAAAACAATAGGGTATCACCAACATACAATTAGTGTGATACGTTACTATTACCATTATTGTGCCACCCGCAAAAAAACATGATAGGAACCATCCATCAATGCTGCTAGCATTCTACCGAACACTTCCATAACTATGACATAAAGCAATGGTGACACTGGCTTTCCTCGGCACAGACTGTGAACAACTAAAGAACCTGGAAGGAATCCATTCATCAAGATAAAAAAGCGCACACACATTGCTCGGCCCATGAACACCATTTTCCCTCGAAACCACATCTCTTCGACTTCAATAGATATATAAGGTACTCCCAATTGACATGATCATAAGCTTTTATGATTTCTACCTTATACATTGCTCTTAGCTCTCTGGATGTGAGTATATTATATATATTTTCATTGGCAATAAAAATGGAGTCTATGATTTGTCTTCCTCTAACAAAAGCATTTTGAGGCTTCGAAATCATATTTGCTATCATTTTTTGTACCCTATTTGCAAGTACTGGGGAAATAATCTCATATACCTCACTCACCAAGTTTTTTTTTGATCGGTCACTCACCAAGTTAATAGGTCTATAATCTTTGACATCACAAGCACCAATATGTTTTTTTTTTATAAGTGATGATTGTAGAATTGAGACTTTTTTCGAACATACCATGGGCATGGAATTCATGAAATATGTGCATTATATCCTTATCCTCCTTGATCATCTCCCAACATACTCGGAAGAAAGCCGTAGAAAAACCATCTAGACTCAGTGCCCTGTCACTGTTAACAACTTTCACCACTTCAAGAACCTTTGTCTCCTCAAATGGCCTTTCTAGTTTGATAGACGGACGATTCCTCCCCAATGAAACCAAAATATAAGCCATTCAGCTTAGGCCCCTGGTTAGCATGCTCAGAAAACAATCTTTCATAAAGTTGTGCGATATGGCTTCTTATCTCATTTTGATCCATACATGTTGAGCCATCAACCATTAGAATCTCAATAGAACTATTTCTCCCATTCAAGTTAGCAACTCGATGGAAAAACCAAAGCACTAGCTTTGCGTATCTCACCCATAAATATCTCTCATCCCAGTCCTTTAAGGCCTTTTGGTATAACTACAAAGCCTTGTCAACCTCCTCCTCCATTGTGGTGCCCTCGTTCCTTGGTAAAGTGTTTGGGAGGATCCAAAGTGCCAGAGGTGCCAACTGGTTGGCAACACCCCAGATATTACTCGGGACTAAGCGTGTATTCTTGAGACGAACACACGTCAGGTGAAAGGAGCGGAATAAGTAAAGGGATTAGTTGGAGACTAATACTAATTGTACCAGAGATTTATACCAGTAAGAAAATTTAACCTTCATTAACAATATCAATAAGTCATCGTTGTTTCTTCCCAAATATTATTATACACTGTCATCATTTCCTCATTTACATCAAAATACAACGAACTGTACATGATTTGCCGCCTAACTAAAATAAACATCTTAACAAATACAATTATCTACTAGCCGGAGACAGGCCTCCGTGTCTACACCTTGGGCGGGGCTGGTCCTTCTTCCTCAGGAAATTCTGAAGTTCTTCCTGGGCTAAATCTGCATCAAAATCTACGGCTCTGGTGAACGAAACCGCATGTGGGATCACCACAGTGAAGAAATTCTAGTAGGTTAAGACAATGGAGATGAATATGCATGCACTGTTTCATGTAAATAAATCTGTGAATACATATATATGCATGACGAGGAATCACCCTTTGGGCAGAAACACATGTACTCATAGTCATGGCAATGAATCACCTTCTAAGCAAATCTCAAGTAAATAAGTATGGCGAGGAATCACCATCTGAGCATATATCATATATGCATACTCATCACTAAGGTGAGGAATTACCCTCAAACCACATGAAATCCAGAATATCTCATCATATAAGTACCAACGGGAAATTGCTCCACCTGCTCGACACAGGGAATCACTCTACCCAGCCAACGTGTGAGCTCATTTGCCAAATCCAATCCAATTGACTTGGGGAATCACTCAACCCGGCCAACACACACAAGGACACTATGCATGATCAACCTGGGGACTCTCTACCCATGTTATCAAGTGAGGCCAATACGAAGATGTTCCACCTTGATCATCACGGGGAATCACTCTACCTGAATGAAACTCTTGGCAACATGCCGTAGGAATTGGACGGTGACTCCTCAACCCGTCCATATTGATTATCGACACACGGTAAGACTTAATACTCGAAAATCACATCATCATCAATTCACATCATTCAAACTCATCAGCTCAAAATCATAGCGTAAAGGGTTAAATGAACATAATGAAGAAAATATGCTTTCATGTAAGGAGGCGAGTTACAGATTATGCAAAGCCCTAAACTTACAACATACTCACAAACATTTACCATATATTCTCAGTATGGTCGTAGGAGCTAACCTACCTGAACAGTACTAGATTTATAGTAGCGATGGTGCTGATCCTTCCGTCCCACGGTTTGAAGTCGCCTGCTTTCTTGAAGACACTGATTGGATGAAAGGGTAAACACTTAACGATCTCAATAAAAAGTGAGTTTTTGGCTTTTGTCCGATGCCTTTTATACTGTGGGACTGTTAGCCTTATATCTGACGTCTGTCTGACTCCAGATATTATTGAATGAGACACCTTTGATCTCGGCCGTCCATTTTTTTCTGGCCTTGCAGGATGGCAAAGACTGACGGGAACAAGGCGTGCACGTCCTCTACAGTTTGCCTTATGTCAAATCCCACAGTTCTTCCCCTAATAAGGATCTCCCACGTGGCGCTGGACCATATCTTTGAGATAAGATGATATGGCTTGCTAATCCGTAATCTTTTTTCAGTGGGCTCACTCCATAAGCCAGATGTGACATCTCTTATGGAGTATACGCCTTTGTGTATGACACTGCTGCCCTTTGAGCACCTCCAGGTTATATCGGCAAGCTCCCACGTCTGCATTGAGCTTGTCCTTGCCCGTTGCTCGCCTTGGTACGATTAGCACAATATTTGCCCGCCTGGCACAGGTTGAAAAGTCCTTTATTACCCGATGTTGGACCATGTTAGCCAGGATTTCTACATCGTGCCTCTCGCCCTTCTCCTGGACTAGCTGCACTTTGCTCGCCCGACTATCTCCTCTTCTTCCATCTTTCATCCTCGGAAGGGGATCTCTTCCTTGGTTCGGCCCGGTACTCACATCCATACTCTGCAATGACGAAATATCTCCCGTGTGCATCGGAACATTTTGGGTGAAATATGCTGTGTTTCCTCCCCGAGTGTGTCTGATAAACTTTGGCTGATTCTGCCTAAATCGTTGACACAATTGTGTCCTCCACCTACCCAACAATAGTACGACTTAAAGAGACATATCATTGCCCCTCTACTATTCTCTATTTTGCTCGTTATAGTAGCTCCCATTTCCATTTTTACCTCAAAAACCTTGGCTTCACCCAAAAGCAGCTCAGTATACCCATTTTTTTGCCTTTGAAGACAAATTTAAAAAGATGTTGGAGTTATCCCATAACAATGAAGGAGAAAGAAAACATATAGACGAGGAAACTATTCCCAACAAGGATCACCGTTACTATCCATTGGAGTGAGGGCGAGAGAGAAAGCAGTAAAATCAAAATTTGAATTATCAGTCCTAAAACTTGTGATCATTTTATTAAATTATGACATTTTTTGACGGTGGTTTTATTACTGTTATGACATTTGAATATAACAGTTCATTCTGCTGATGTTCAATTGATGTGTTATATTGAAATCAGGTTGCTAGTGCACTTTCAGATCCTTATCTTTCATTTGCAGCTGCATTGAATGGTTTGGCCGGACCACTCCATGGTTTGGCTAATCAGGTACGCTATCTTCTGTTGTGACAGCATAGATTATCTGTTTTATAGAAGAAATCACCACATATTCCTTTTTTTCTTTCTTTTCTTTTAGTAACTAATATTTGTGTTGGAAATGCATGCTTGTATTATAAAGGTTGATACAGAAGTTTTTACGTTACTTTTATTTGCTGTGGTTAATAACTTAATTGGTTTTCAGAAGTTTCTCTTGAATACTGCCTGTGTACTTGGGCTCAATATTAATAAAATATCTTCTTATCGAAAAAAAAACTTAATCAGCTTTCAGACCTCAAAAGACGTGAATTGTGGATTTGTCGATGCAACACTTCAATGTATACTTGGTTGTCATAATTGCATTGTATGTACTTGTATGGAATAAGAGTCAGCACCACAACATTTATATATCAATATTAACTTTAGCTGGTAGCTGGATACCTATTAATTATGTGAATTTAAAAATAAGATCTTTGAGGCCTCCTCTCCCCCCTCTTTCTCTCTGTAAAAAATTTATATGCACTCTAAAAAAAATATGTGAATTGAAGAACCGACAATACATATCCGTGCTAGTTTTGTAAATGAGGCTGTATGCTGTTTATGGATGTCCGTAGCTGACCAGCTGCTTCATTTAACTTTTGCTGTAATCATAATCAGCACTGCCTTGTTCATAACTTTGCTCCTCCATATACTAGGGCATTCTCTTTTTTCTGTTGTATTTTTTGAAAGACAAGCAGTTATCATAATTGCTTCAGTATTTTGGCTTTGCATGTCTAGAATGGTCATCCTAGCAACACTTCCTAAATTTCTAATCATGGGATACATCTCCTTTCTGATTGCAGATGATATTTGTTGCTCCTCCCTTTTTCTCTCTCCCTTCTCTGATTTCCATGATATCGTGATTGCAGGAAGTTCTGCTTTGGATCAAATCTGTAGTAGATGAATGTGGAGAGAACATAACGACAGAGCAGTTGAAAGAGTACATCTGGAAAACTTTAAAAGGTGGAAAGGTAAATAATATTTTAAAGTCATCACACCCTAGTGTTGAGGTTTAATTTAACAGGGCAATTTGAACTGTATCCAAGTGGGTGACCATAAGAGCATATGATATATGGTTTGAGATTAACCACTGGGCAGCCTGTAGATGGTTCTGGTTACTTATACATTGTAATTCTAGTTTAGAATTCTTATGTTGAATGGAAAAGTCAGTCTCTGGCTCCCTCTCACTTAAATCTGAGCCATTTGTTGCTTTTCATGCTGGTAGTTGTTTCAACTACTTGTAGTTTTGATGTGAACCTCTGCCAATGTCGTATGTCTATGTAACAGTAAAAATCAAAATGACTGCACAGAAGCCAGATATAGCCCATCATTCAGCTTCTTAAACAGTTTTTTTTTTTAATTTCCATTCTTCCTATTGATGACATATCAGTTTCTTTTTCGTATACTGCCATCTTCAATTGTGATTGATGGCTACTTTTGTTTCTTTTTCTTTTTTAAAAGCAGCATTCATACTTTTTAAAATTTAATGAATGTTTTGAATCTGCATTGTAATTTTTAGGGAATCTCTTGTATACACCTTGTATCGATGATGGCTTTCATTGAATTTTTTGCTTTTCTTCAACAAATTATTTCCTGGTTCGGATTAGTCTTTTTTGAAATTTGATCTATTCATCTTTCTCTATATGTGCTTCGTAGTTTCAATATCTGCCATCTGTCAGTTTTCTAGTGAATAAAATACATCTAAAAAAATATAGCAAGGAAAATGAGATGCCTAATGAAACTGAATTTGCAACTTTGCTTATTCAAATTTAGTGCTTAAGCTGGAGATTACGTAAGATTTGTCAAAATCCTTTTATTTACAAACTTGTAAATGAAGAAGAGTATAGCTATTAATAAAAGGGGGAACAAAAGAAACAAAAAGGAAAAAGAAAACTGGAGCTCTCCATGGTTGGGATATTATTTTATTTTGTTGATTTGCCTCTATGAATAACTTTTTTGGTTCTCTGCTTTTCTATGGCAACCTCAGGAAGTTGCAGTACTGATATTTACTTGCCACTTGTGATCTTTTTATTTTGCTTAGTTTTCTTCTTCTGACTCCCTCCAGTTAAATTCATCATTTTTGGAAGTCTTGGTCTGGAGAGCTGTTGATTTTGTGTCTTGAATTCATGTTAGTTCTTGTTTGGATTTACAGGTTGTTCCTGGATTTGGCCATGGAGTTTTGCGTAAAACGGATCCAAGATACACATGCCAGAGAGAGTTTGCATTGAAGCACTTACCCAATGATCCGCTGTTTCAGCTGGTTAGCCCTCAAGCCTTGATACAGGAACCTTAACAAGGGTGTTTTATTTGGTAAATGATTTCTTTGTGCGCTAATCTAGCATTGACTATCACAGGTTTCCAAGCTTTACGAAGTTGTGCCTCCTATTCTTACCGAGCTTGGCAAGGTAATTTGCTGACAAAATACATAATTGATTGGTTCTTATGCTGAATTCACATTATTATTTGTCTTTCACCATACTGAAGTAGAAAAACTCTTTGAGAGTCAGAGAGTCGTGGGCAAAAGTCTGTAGACATGTTAGAGAATTGTTCAGCATTGTCTTTTATTTCTATAACGTGGATGAATTTCAACATCAACTAATAAAATCAGGATTAACAGTTTGGTTGTGAAAGTACACATACATGGCTATATATGTTTGTGTGCGTAAATATTCTATAAGGGATTGCTACCCTTTCCAAATGACATGGTCTACTTAGTGGAGGCCCAGCCTATCTTCCTATTTTCCCCCCTGCCCATTATTTTTCTACGTTTTTCATCATGTCTCTCCAATTAGAACTGGAGCTGGCTCTTTCCTATCGTATCTTCCTGTTTACCCCTCCCCATTTGTGGACCTTTACACTGCATGCTGAATCAGAATTTCTTTCTTCAAGATCATCATTATACTGTGGTTTCTCCTAATCAAGCCACATGAGGATCAAAAATGCTGATTGTATTTGGTCTTTGCAATTATTGTAGGTTAAAAACCCATGGCCCAATGTTGATGCTCATAGTGGGGTGCTGCTGAATTATTTTGGTTTATCTGAAGCAAGGTATGACATTCTGTTTCTCTCTGAAATATTTTGACGTGATTTTTTATTTAGCTATAAATACTCTTTGAGAGAGATGATAATGTTTTTCAACATTGACAGATATTATACTGTCCTTTTTGGTGTATCAAGAAGCATTGGGATTTGCTCTCAGGTTTGATTTGCCCCTACTTGTGTTTTCAGTTATTCACTTATGTCCCTTAGTGCTGTAAACTCCCGTGAAGGCTCAAATTTATCATCTACATTCTTAAATGCGCAAGCAATAATGAATTTTCCAACTCATTCTTCTACTTTTTCTACCATCCTTCTATCACAGATCAACAAAATCCCACCGGAAGCCCCCCATTTGCACCCAAATGGCACCATAGGGTGTCCCCCTCCCTCAGTCCGTCCACCTCTTTGACTAGAGCTACCTCTCTTGTGCTCGTAATTAATAGAACATGTCAACCTTTTTAGATTTCAATTCTCTCTAACCGTGTTCGCACCAAAGTTTGTTGATGGTGGAATGCCTCAATGGCAGTAAACAACACCATTTATTCAGCTTCAAAACCTTCACAAGGCTGACCCATGTGAATATAGAACATGTCAACCTTTTTACCTTAGTCTTTTGTGAAGCGAATGCTAGCCAGATACAATCTCTACGAGCACTGTTACTCTGTTTTGAAGCAGTGTCAGGGCTCAAGGTGAACTTTGGTAAGTCTGAGATGGTTTCTGTGGGCGAGGTTTATAATATCCGTAGTTTAGCAAGCCTGCTGGATTGTGAAGTATCCTCTTTTCTAATGAAATATTTGGGCCTTCCGTTGGGAGCAACTTTCAAGAATAGAGCTATTTGGAATGGGGTGGTGGAGAAGGTAGAGAAAATGTTGGCTAGTTGGAAACGAGTGTATTTATCAAAAGGGGGCCGCCTCACTCTCATTAAGAGTACTCTCACTAACCTTCCTACATATTTTTTATCGCTGTTTCCTATGCCTATAGGGGTGGTGAACAGGATGGAGAAACTTTTTAGGGCATTCTTATGGGGAGGCATGGGGGGAGGAGAAGAAATTCCATCTGGTGAGATGGAAGACAGTAGGTGTTTCAGTTGAGAAGGGGGGGTTGGGAGTGTGTAATTTGAGAACTTTTAATAAAGCTTTATTGGGGAAATGGCTTTGGAGATATCATTTGGAGGAGGGATCATTGTGGAAGGAAATTATTGACGCTAGATATGGTGTCGCTAGGGGTGGTTGGTGTTCTAATGAAGTGAGAGGGGGGTATGGTGTGGGTGTATGGAAATTTACAAGAAGGGGTGGCTACGCTTTGTAAATCAAATTCGCTTTGTTGCTGGTGAGGGCAAACGAATAAGTTTTTGGAGGGATGTGTGGTGTGGAGATAAAGCATTGGAAATGGCTTTTCTAGCTCTATATCGCATTGCAGGTAATAGGGAGGCTTCAATGGTGGATGTGCGGTCATTTTCTCATAGTGTGCACCAGTGGAACATTCTTTTTATTAGGGATTTCCATGACTGGAAATTATCTATTGTTTCAGATTTTTTTAGCCTACTATATTCTATTGGTCCACAGAGAGAGAGATTGACGTGGAGGTCTTATGATCATAAGATATGTACAGTGAAGGCGTATTATAACATCTTGACAACACGAGCATACTCCGTTCCTCTAGAAGAATATTTGGAGGACTCGTGTGCCTTTTAAAGTAGTTTTTTTCGTTTGGAATGCTGCTCTTGGGAAGATATTGACCACGGACAATTTGAGGAAGAGAGGGTGTGTAGTGATGAATTGGTGTTATATGTGTACAAAGAATGGAGAATCTGTGGACCACCTCTTATTACACTGTGAGGTAACTAGGGTGTTGTGGGATGAGACTTTTCAAAGGGTTGATGTTGCATGGGTTATGCCTATCAGGAGGGTGGTGGATTCGTTGGGTTGTTGGAGAAAGATGCAAGGCTGTCATCAAGTGGTTGCAGTGTGAAAGATGATTCCGTTGTGCATAATGTGGTGCATTTGGACAGAAAGAAATGCGCGATGCTTCGAAGATAAAGAACGCACAATGACCAAGTTGAAGAATTTTTTTCTCCACACTTTAATGTGCTGGTTTTCCGCTATTGTATTGCATGGGGATAATGTTCATGATTTATTGTCTTTAATTTATCGCTTTTAGAATGTAATTAGGGGTCCTTCTGTATACTTCCTGCGTACAAGGGCTATGTCTACTTCACTCATATATATAATATTTATCTCTTACTTATAAAAAATATATATATATATATATAGAAACATTTAACCTTCTGTACAATCCATTCCAAGTATTTTGGGGGAGGGAGATGTGAGGGTCTAGATGTTACAGGACTCTTCCATAACACAGCCAGATTCATCGTCGGCATTGTCTGTGCTCCCCGTGGCTTTCAATTCTCTTGTTTTCTAGGCTTTTAAAGATTTTTGCTCTCTCTCGTCTTGCTAGTTGGGTGTTTCCTTCTGTATGCTCCCTATGTTCTTGGTTGTCCTTTTGCTCTTTAATAAACTTATGTCCTTTGGAAATCATTTGAATTATATCTTTATTTTGTTCAGCTGATATGGGACCGAGCTCTTGGATTGCCGCTTGAGAGGCCAAAAAGTGTTACAATGGACTGGCTTGAAAATTATTGCAAGAAAGCAGCATCACCTTGAAAATTGGTGTTGTTTTGCGTCAAGTACTCTAATAATGTTCAAACAAGCTTTTGGGGTTTTGCAACAGATGAAGGGATTGTCCGATTACTGTCTGTGGTCAGATTACGATTAGCACGATTATTCGTTTCGAAATTTCCGTTCCTTTTTACATTTTTTTTTTAATTAGAAAGAGCAATCATTATTCTGCTCTATGATTCTCTAGTTTGGTTTATATATAGACCAACTTTGTGTGGTATATAATAAGTGGAACTACAGAAAGCAAAGCGTACTTGGAGGCATCTGAATAATAAATTGCTATTAGACGTGAATATAGACTGTCTTACGTTATTATTTTAAACCTTGGAGCATCAGTACTGAACCCCTGCTAAAGTTAAATGAGTTTTGCTACTCATCAGTATTTTTCATTTTTTTTACTTGCCTGCTTGATAGTTCAATTCCTTCCCATTCAATTGGGTAATATAAAATTGATTTTGGTAACTGGAAAAATGATTTTATTCTTCTTCTATTTACATAAAAGTTTAGGTAGAGAAGGGGAATTTTTTTTTGGAAAGTGTTTGTGGAGAGAATGTGGGAAATGGACAGAAAAACAGAGATGTTAGCTCTCCTAAATTCTGTATTGAATACAAACATGCACTACCATCTGATCTTCAGTTGCTTAGTTACTTCACAAAAAAGGCCCTATATAATAATCTCGTTTAAGAGTTATGCAGAGAAAATTAAATTATTTGGGTTAGATTGATAACTATGAATTTAGAAAAGAGCTTATAATAGAACACACGAATCTTAGTAATAATTCTCTTTTCTATTCTTTGCAATCAAACAGAATACATAGAGATAGTAAAGCAGCACAAATTTGGTTAACTTATTGATCTGGATTTTTCTTGGTTAGATGTCTATTATAATTGTTGTATTTAAGGGTAAAAATAATTAGTTTATGTATATAGGTTTTGTTTGATGACCACTTTCTTGTCAACTGTTTGTGTATATGACTAAAAGAGGTTGAATATAGATTTTTATAATATTTTCAGCTTGCATACTTCACATCTCCAATAGATTCAAGAACTTACTAAGATGCCTACTTCATAAACATTCTAATTACCATGAGAATTAAAAAGTAGAAATAACGATTAAATATAAATATTTTAATGAAATGAAGATAGATTTAGAGAGTTTGTTATTTGATGTCCATGAAAAGTGGCTAGCTAAAGTAAGAGAAGTGAATTCTCTAGTCAAAATGTAGCCAAAGTTCACTACCAATGCTCTAAAGCCTAGCTAGCAGCTTCTCTATTTCCACGGGATAGGGATTGCAACTCGTGTTCATGGGTTGTATTCATGTCATGTCAATTAATGAGTATTACACTACATTGATCAACCCGACCTATTTAATTAAATGAATTAGACCTTAAAACCTTAACATGACTCATAAATAATAAGTGACACCACGATCCACAAAATATGTTTAATAATTAACTTTTATTGGGTTAAAACTAAACATAATCAGCTAAACTCTTTTCATGTAAATGGCTTGAGCTGACTCGTATATTTAATTTGACCTAATCAATATAATTTCATATATAACATGTGGATAAACTATATAAATCATTGACAACTAAATAGTCAAATACTAATATTGATGTTACATCTCAACAATAAAACATATAAAACTAAACATCTATAGAATTTAAAAATATAATTTATCCAAGTTAGACAGGTAGATTGCAGGTTTCGTGAGTTGACTTATAATTGACACGTTTATTAATCGTCTTATCAGGTCAACCCCTTTTGACCTAAATCTATTAATATAAAATCAAAATCCACTTATTTTTGCCTTCTTCATATTAGATTTGTGGGTCGCTACCCCTACCACGGGACACCTAGAAGTTATATATAAATTTCTCCTTGCATCGGGGGCATTTCGATACAAAACCGATCTCTAAAGTCAGAGGCAGTTTTTCAGTCCTAGTGTTGGAACTCCTCACAATTCTCTCTGACGGGTACTACTAAAAAATGCATCTTCAATATATTATTTAAAAAATAAATGATTTACAAACTAAATTAAAAATAAAAAGAGACGCTTAAAATGGCATTATATCAAACCATCATCTTAAAAAAACGTACAAAGTTTTACAATATTCAGACTTGATGAAAATCTCTTATATACAAACATAACGGGTTTTAGGGAATGCTTGAGAAATGAGATCAGATGAAAATTTTATAAATAGTAATGAAATGGTTTATGAAAAATAGTAAAATGGTTTGAGATATGATGTTTTATTGGGTTTAGAAAAATGAGAGAGAAATAAAAGTTGCAATGGGAGAGGCAGAAAATCAAGAATCAAGTATACAGAAGTCAGAATTCAGGAACTAATTGGAAGCTTTTCCATTCACTTCAGAGTTATCATCTTTGAATGGCAGAGTAAAGTTACGTCTCTCCTCAACAGTAGCAGTGATTACTGGCATCCAAACATCAGCAGTGTCGCTCAAAAGTGTCAGCACCTGGGGATCTGCAGCCATTGCTGAAGAAATCCTCTCATCTACATCTTCTAACTTCTCTGATAATTCATCCAGCTGCTTGGCTATATCCAGCTGGAGGTATAAAAATCACAATTATGGTATGAAGGTGTGATAAGATGCAAGTTATTTCTCTTAAAAATACATGCTTCTGGGAGTAGGAGAGAAAATGTGAGAAATAATGTAAGAGGAAGTCAAAATTACCTCCCCAAGGGGCTGCACTGATTTTGAAGGGACTTTCGTAACTTCTAATCCCAGGGCTTCAATTTTGGAGCGCAATTCAACTTCTTCTTGATTGGTCAATGATTCCACCTGCACAAATACAAGTAACTGAGGAAAACCTATTGGAAAACATTGGAAAGTGTAATTCCTGCAAAGATATTCTAGTCAGTAAATGCGTAATAATATACCTTCTTTTGCAATGGTGTGACATGTACCAAGTCAAAGGGTAATTTTCTTATTAAACCTGCAATATCATGATCTTATACCAATGCATATCAACAGGCAAGAAATGACTACTAACAAGCCACAGTAGAGAATGTGAGTTGACCGATGTATCATCTATTAGGACCCTCAATAGTCTCCAAACCAAAAGCATCAACTGTTCATTTCTTGGTTTAAAATTCTGAAAAATTTCATTGGAGTTCTTCATATAGCAGCTTATTAGAAAATATCTCTCTTTTGACATCAATGCTAGCTAGACTATAAATAGGATACCTTGCACCCCAATGCTAGCGAGACTATCTACATTTAAAATATTACTCATGGGAACCTACTCTAACTCAGCCAAATTTAATTTCAACCCAAAAACAGCTTCAAAACATAAAAAGGGGACCCTCAAAGAGCAAAGTGGCCTACGTTCACCCCACAAAATATCAAAGGTATGATACGCAATAGCTGAGAAGTGTCAAGTACACTAATATTACTAGCCCCCACAAAAAAAAGAAAAAAAGAAAAAAAAAGAGAAGATCTGCATAAACAATAATTGTTTACAATTTTGCTGAGAGCTCAATTACAATATTAAAAACAATGGAGACTATGACTGTTCGCCTGGCCAGGCCTGAATGTGAAAGCTTTCGACCCGACCCGAAAATGTGTATTCCTGAACAGGAACTCCCGATCCGAATTCCAATCGAAAGTGAATTCCGAACGAGACCGGGTTTTCCAACCCGGTTTAAATATTTTTTGTTGTGAATCTTGAAGTTTAATTATAAAATTGATGTATTTTACCAAAGTGGATGATTTTTAATTTTAGATATTATCATTTTCTTATCTGTTTTTTATTTATTGCTAGGTATTAACCTTTTACTATCATTTAGTTTAATCTAATGTTTATATTATACAAAAAATTACGTTTTCTGAAGAATATAACCCACCTAAAGCCCTCGGGTTAAATCAACACCAAAATGTCCCACCTTCACTATTTTTTTCACCCCCACATAAAGAGAATAAGCTGCTAAAGAACAGAACAAAGATTAGCTTATTTGGTTGGCAAAATAACCCACCTAATCAAGAACAAGCAACATTTAGCTTTCATCCCAACAGCAAAATCATAAGAAAAAGTCAAAACACTCAAAACTGGTGGGGTATGTGAACATATTTCATTTCAATGATTGAAATCATAAGCACCACTGCCTGCTCTTTTTTCTTTTTTGGTTTTGTTCTTTAATAAGATCACATACCCCACCAGTTTTGAAATAAGAAAAACTCAACAGATGACTGGACTTTTAAAATTGAAAAAATATGGGATAACTTCAACACTTTGAAAGGGTCTCTCTCTACAACTGTGAGGTTGAGTGAGTGAAGCAGAAAACAGAGTAGGAATGAAAGTTGCATTGAAAACAGAGGAAGCAAATTGGATAAAACTGATCTGCTCAAATTACATTCAATAATCAACCTACATATAGACTCCAACATAGAGATCCAATTGAAAAGACCTGAGAATATGGCACAAGGTTTGTGCTTTTTTTCAACTGACAGAGATTAGTTCCAAGACACAACAAATAGATAAGCAAAAAGGAAGGCCATAGAACACATTTCAAGATGCAAATCACTTAACTTCGCTTCATATTATAATAGCAATAATACTGCCCAATATTTCAAGATGCAGTAACAAAACCACTCTCAAGGAACAGATCTAACGAGCAGGGCACATTTCAGGAAGTCCTTGGGACGCTCCTTGTAGCATGCCAACCAAATGCTTGTTGAACATAAAAAGTACTTTGGCCAGAGACCATACACACCAATTTCCAAAGGCAAAGAGATCTAAGATATTGTAAGAATTCAAGACCAAAAAGAACCATCTGTGCATTGTATTCAAATTAAAGTTGGAAAAAGACTGGACATGAAGGCTGAGTGCAATCACATTACAACAACATCAAAAGTTGATTTGAGATGATGCTTTGCTCCCTGCTACTAATAGAATGTGAATCATCCTCAATATGAAACTTTATTTTCTTGGTTTGTAAGCTTAAAAAGGTGATTCTTCAGGAGGGTCAGTCAACATAAAAAACCAATAAGATACTATTAAGAAGAACTGATCAATAAGATTTTCAAGGAACATAACCAGATTGTACAATTTCTTTTGCCCCTGATTTTACAGGTATACAAAGACTCTCAACCATACAGAACCTCAGTAGCAATTTTCTCAAGAACCATAATTTACACTGCAATTAACCAGAATAGCCGATAACTAATAAATCTTTCAAATTGCAATATTACAGCTTCTGTATGTACTCCAGATAAACATTATTCCCATCTCAAAAGGTTACATAGTTGGGTGTGAAACTATTTTACATGAGGGGCTTAGCTGCTAAATAAAACAGGATTACACACCTATGAATCCACAACACAGATTTTAAGTATGCATTACTTCCATTCAAAGGATATGCAGCCTGTTTTGTTCACACAATTCCATCCAAGACCGAAAAGTTATCTTTTTCATCTCAATGGTTAGTGATTCAAATAGTGAATCCTTTTTTGTTCTCTCTAAAAGCTACAAGGACCCAAAAGTATTTCACCAAGTCTCAACCACGATAGGTGTTAATGATAGAAATTCTAAATTCTCATACCAATAGCTCAAGGCATGTCTAAAAGTTTGGGAATCAATAACTCCACCACTACATATAGCATATATTTATACCCTGACAAGAGAATAATTATGCAGTAATTTTACCCACAAAGTTTTTTCAATCGCACAAGCCCACTGAATTTCAAGATTGATTTTTCCTCTTACTATGATTTCTGCTTTAACAAGGGGGCTACTAATGTGATTTTTCCTCTTGCTTGCTTAGAAGTTTTAATATAGGAAAGCACCGTAAGTTTCACCCATTTACCTTCTACATTGCAAACTCCGTAACATATATGACAGACGACTGGAAGAAATTTCTGAAAGAAAATTTCCCCCAAGTACTTGAGTGGTAAAATCCCAAATCCAACAACCCTAACCCAAGCATCTCATAAAACCAACCCACCAAATCAAATAAAACCCAGCCAGATGCAAAAATGGTGTACAACCACGATCCCCTGTCCATCTTTCCTTACCTTCGATCAGTGTTCACCAAACCTTGTAGAGAAATATCACACGATCCAACTATTGGAGAGAGCAAGTGAGAGAGACACCGAACCTTGCAGAGCGAGCGAGAGACAGAGATATAGAGAGAGAGTGAGCTGCGAGAGAGAGTGAGACAAAGTGAGACATAGAGAGAGAGTTGCGATGAAAGTCGAGAGTGAGAGCAGAGAGCAGCATCGAGAGTTTGAGAGGCTGAGAGCTATTAAAGTTCAGGTATAAGTTCGGAAAAATTCAGGTATCGGTTAATTAACCAATCAAATTTGGAAGACAAGCGGTCAATTCCACTTCCGAATTATCTTGAAACGGTTCGGGTATTTTCGGGTCGGGTTGAAAAATCGGCCGGCTCGGATATTTTGCACACTCTTTGGGGTTTCTCGTCATAAAAAAAAATGATTGTAGACCTTTGAAAAATGCATTATGCGGCTTTGAAAAGATCTTTTCAACAGTCCTACTCATCTAATTAGCAAGAACTTTAAGGGGAAGTTTGGATAGTGAGTTGAGATGAGATGAAAGTTGAAATTTGAATAAAATATTGTAAGAATATTATTTTTTAATATTATTATTGTTTTGAGATTTAAAAAAGTTGAATTATTTATTATATTTTGTGTGGAAATTTGGAAAATTTGTAATGAATAGATGAGATGAGATGAAATGCTTTTTGTATCCAAACCAAGCCTAACAATTATCTTCCACACATCATTCACAAGACTAGGGGGCAATATTGTTTAACATCCGTTTCCTAAAATTTTTTGAGGAGGGTATAAATATTAAGGCTTTTTTCAAACTTACTATTGGTGTGCAACTACAGGAATACCCTCATAATGTCACCTATGATCACATCCCAACAAACTTGAATGCAAGCCATGTTATATCCATTCGGGTCTGGTGCATTTGTCATTGATTGTACTTTTTCCCACTTTGAGAGTCACATTCTGTTCAAAAGGGCTCTCAAGCTACCTGGCTGTCTCTTCCTCTATGGACTTGAGTGTTAGCTTGCTAGGCTTAGGCCTCCAGTAAATTATCAAGAAAACGAACTTTCATAATACTGCCAACATGATTCCTAGATCTCATATTGATCAAAGGAGATTGAGTATCAACCAAAAGCATCTGAATAGCATTATTTCCCAATCTGTCACAACATATCAAATAGTGGCTGCCAACACTTGGAGTTTGTATTAGGAAAGTGTAACAACCCAAGGAAGGCGCAAGCCACATACACCAAAAGGACTAATCAATATTACAATTATGCCCCCATGGAATCATAATAAAAGGTTGAACTTCTCCCCTCCAAGCAAGGTGGGATCCATTCACCACCTTCCTATACATAATTATGGGTATTACAATCTCCTCTCATTAAATTCCCGAAATCCTTGTCAGGCTATTCCATCATCGATGGCACAACTCATATCACACACTTCTGATTTTAATAATCTCTTATATAATTTGTAGTCAATGTCACGATTAGAGTCCTTTGGAATCTTTATAAAGGGCTTGAATATCTCCCTCCCAAGCAATGTGGGGTCTCATTCACTACCTTCCAATACAGAATCGGGGATAGAGAGCTGCTTTTTTAGTGAATGCTTAGGTTAATCAAATGTCACCAGTTGATTCAATAAGGTTCACTACATGCCTAAAATTGTCATAAGCTTCTTCCTCAATGAACTCCAATTGATGTAATAAGGTTCACCCATGACTTTATAGGGCAACAAAATGCCACTCCTAAGGCCGCTAGAAAACCCAGAAAATGAAAAAATAAAATAAAATCCTACAAAAGAACTATTAGATTCAGAAAAAGGTTATATTGGCAAACCCTCCAAATCCCTAATGGAAAAGAATCCTGAGAATTATTATATCTACTCAAGCATTTGCTAGTGGAAAAGGATTTCTTACTTATTATGTCTCCAAATCGAAATCTTCTTATTACCGTTAATAAAAATTCGAATTTTGCTAGTGGAGAAGGATTTCTTACTTATTAAAAATAAAAATAAAGACTCGCGATCCATAACGGAAAATGATTATTTATTCTGATTTCTTTTGCCAATAGAAAAAGAATCAATATCGCCAAAAAATAAAATATCCCCATTTCATCACGAAAAATATACTCGATTAAAGATAAATTTATTTTTAACGATCCACAGTAGAGAGAAGAATGTAAAGAGAAAAAAACGAATAAATTACAAAAGTTATCAAACTCGTTCAAGCACCTTTTAACATCACAAATTTCACAAAAAATACTTATAAAAAAAATCACAAATCCAAACACTTAGATTATAAATTTCACAAAAATCCGATAACATAACGCATTTTAGAAGTCAATCTAAACCTATTCACGAAAATTGAAATCAAATGTCACGGCAAAGAAAAATATAAGACCGAATAAAAGAAAATTAAGAATGATCGTATAGATAAAAGGACAAATCGACTGACAGAAGGGGAAAGACAATACCTGTTGGAGGAGACTAGAGAGGAGCTGAAACAATTGGTCATCTGCTTTCCCTTTGTCTGCCATAATTTTCCCGATGTTGTGTTTGGGTAAATTTGCTTTCTGTGTTTATTTTCTTGCAATGCTTCCACCGCGCTATTTCCCCCCGTCTCTATTCTCTAATTGTTTATTTTATATATTATATTTTTATCTCATTTTTTTTTAGTGCTTGATATTTTTTTCGAGTTTTCTTTACTTTTTTACGTGTATGATTAAATAGAAGAATAAAAATAATAAATCAAATATTAATGTATAGTATAGAAAATGATAACTAAAATTTTTCTATAAATGTCATCTGATATTGTGTGATAAAAGTATGATGTGGAGATGATCACCAGAAATCCATCCTATACGTGTTTAGAGCAACCAATTCAAATAAACAATTAACTAAGAGAAATAAAACTTTCAAATGTACTTACTTGGGGAGAGTCTGTTTTGGACAGTGAGTTGAGATGAAATGAAAGTTGAATAAAATATTGTTAAAATATTATTTTTTAATATTATTTTTCTTTTGAGATTTGAAAAAATTGAATTGTCTATTATATTTTATTTTGAAGTTTGGAAAAATTATAATAATTAGATGAGAGAAATGAGACGAGATGAGCTGAGATGATTTTACTATCCAAACTAGTCGTAAGATTTTCTAGTAGATTTTCAAAAAGTTTCCTTAACTCGCAAAAATATTTTCTTCTTGTTTTGGAAAAAGTATATAGAATCTTTAAAAATTGGCTCTAATATCAACACTAACATTTCATCCCTCTAAGTTTGTAAAGTTAGAGAAACTAAATGTTACTAAACTTAAAACATCACATTCTTGTGCCATGTTTAAGAGACTATACATTTTTAAAATAAAATCTGAGTACTTGATCAAAATAAAAGAGCCAAAAAATAGCATTGTTCGGAAGTACTTGTTAACAAAAACAAAAATGACGTGCTACAATTTCATTAAAAATGTAATCATAAAAATCATAAAATTCTTTCTTGATGCCTCAAGCCTCAATGTTGTTGTCATCCTTGGACAACATCCTCGCCCACAACATCCTTGTAAACTTCCTTCTTGGGGTGGAGAAAACATCAAAATACAAAAATGAGTCGGATACACAATAGGTGGAACCACATCATGCAATTAACATAATAACAATCTAGGGTTTCCGTTAGTATTAATATTCTTGAGAAACATTACCTTTAAGTATACATAAATATTTACCTCAAAGCATTAAGGAAAACATTCATTTCCTCAACCTAAAAGCATTAAACATTAATTTCCTTAATCTCATCCTTAATGGTTTTTAGACATTGTTAGCCCCATATGTTAAAGTTAGCAATCATTGCGATCAATGGTTCTTCCTATAGCTAAATGATAAGAACCTTAACCTTAGGAATAGGCCATCACTAGGTGCACAACCAGTGATACATTCCAACATTGTCATCCGTCCCAACCTCATGGTACCGTTTTCACTATCATATAACCCATTCATTTTCCTATCATACACATACAGCTATACATTTTTCATTTTCTTTTCTTTTCTTTAACCTTACCTTACTTCGTCTTTCATTCTTTAAAATATATAGTTATACTATATAGTATTCAGTCACACCATCAATCATGCAGTTCTAAACTAATAGGGATTTCCTTCATCATACATAAAGTTCATAAAAAGGGGCTACCAACAATGGGTAATACATACATATATACATTTTTAAACATTTACTACGTATATACAGTTGCAAAAAAGACCTTACAGTTTACATAAAGTACTGATTTGTAGAAAGACATGATCATAGTCACTTATCTTGATGCTATTGTAAATTAAGCTAACGACGCTTGTCTCCAAGCCTTAAAATGAACGTATAATATTTAGTCAATGGTATAAGCATTCTTAATCATTAAACATTATGCGTAATATGCATCATGCACCAAACCTAAGGATATCTAAGTTCCTCGACTACTACTTTTACTCACCTACTTTGTTCGCCTAACACATTGCTCACCCAACATATTTCTTGTCTAACATATTGCTCACTTAGAAGATTGCTTGCCTAACACATTGCTCATCTAACACATTACTCGCTCAACACAGTGCTCACCTAACGCATTGCTCGCTCAATAGGGTTGGCAAATTATGTTAAAAGGTCATGTTCGTATCGTATTAGGTCATATATATTATATGATATGGGTCAATTCAAACATGACCCATTAAACTTAACGGGTCAGATTTCCAAACCCTAACACAGGTTAACACAACACGATCCGTTTTGACCCGTTATAAATTAATTAAAAATATATCGACACGACACAACCCGTTTGACCCGTTTATGTAAATGAGTTGAATTGGCTCAATTCATCCATTTGACCTGATTAACATAATTTCACATAAAAGTTAAAATCACAATATCTCTCAAAAATATAAAACTAACTACATAAGTCCAAAATTACAATCCAAACAATATAAATACCAAAACTACAATCCAAAGGAAGTGTGGGAGGAAGTCGTGACTTGTGAGAACTGCCTCGACTGAGAATCGAGAGAGAGTTAGGAAATACGAAATAGGATTAAGGTATTTTTGGTTTTAGGTTAAACATGATATAATTGTAATTTTGAGTAAAAACTTTAATGGGTCTAAGTGATAAATGTGATTTTTATTACTCTTTTATTTATGAAAAGTGTCAGTTTTCCTTCAATTCTATTGATTTTATTTTATTTCTATATAGTTTTTTTTATTTTCTTGGATTTGAAGGAATGAGAAGATTTAGTGCGAAGGGAGATAATTTTGGTACAAAAGAGAAGACTATGGATCTAGACCGACGAGAGGCGACGAGATCTGAAGAGAGCCGAGGAGACCCAATGGCGAGAAGACTTGGCGACGAGGCTCCGGGCAGTTAGATTGGGCGACCAATCTAAAAGACCAATTTAAAAGACAACCTAAACGACATCGTGGGCAACAACTAGTCAAGACAAGTAGCTTTACCACTCGGTAGGTTGGCGAGAGGAGTTTTTCATCTCTGTCAGGAACCTTACATCTTGGCCATTGGGCGAGGAGACTAATTATATTCAGCGCACATGACATCTACCAGGTGGGATCCTTCCGAGTTCCGCAATATCAATCTGCTGACCACCAAATCCTCCCAAACTCCGCAAATCAATCCGCTTATTACTGAATATTTCCATTTTAGATAATCTCGTTATTCTTGGGATAATTTTCTTTTATATTAATATTTATCTTTAGAAACTATTTTCCAGAACTTTAGGCTAGATTGTAGCCGCATTTATCTTGTTTCCAGATTTGAATTTTGACATTTATTTAATCCCAACTTGTGGGATGAATAGGGAGAATCTGAGTTTTAGAGTCTAATAGTCCAGAGATTATTCTTTAAGTTTATTTCTAGGAGGCGGATCTGGAGGGCAGAGGCGAGAGCTGCATGCTTTATCAACCGACTCCAACGAATAATACTAGTTTTATTCTTTTTCTTTCCAATTTCATGATGAGCTAATTTTATTTTTTAGAGCTTTGATGTAATCTAGCATTGAACACATAATTTATAGTCTGAGTTATTTTATTTCTAATATTTCCATGATTGAGTGTTTATTCCTTGTTCTTAATGCTTACAATTTTCTAGCTAATTATTGTTCGATCTATTGAATCGCAATGAGATCGAGAGGTGATTTGTGATTAGAGCTCTAGGATTAAGCACTATTAGTAGAGCGAAAGTAGAGATACTTTACCGCGATTAGTGTGTTTTTTTAAAAAAATCTAAAGAACTTAATGAATCTCCAATTAATTAAATTCACATAGAGATATGGAGTTATTAATTAGAGATATTTTTAGTATTGTTTGAGAAAAAGTATTGAATAGTTAATGGATTTTTATCATCAACTTGGGATAATTGGAATTCTATAACAATGGAAAATAAATTGTGTGGGATTCGCTAGGTGAAATCAAACACTCTAGATCTATTCTTATTATCTTTAAAATATTAATTTTAATGCTCTTTTTTCATTTTAATTTAGATAATCTATTCTTTAAATTTCAGTTTTCCAAATAGTAATTAATTTAGTAAATTTCAGTACTCAATAGCCACTACAACACAATTTATCTTTTGTGACAGAGGAAACCGTCACAAAAAATTACCAAAACGTCACTGAAGATATTTGGTGATGGTTTGAAACCGTCACCACAACCGTCACCTAATGTGCATCACAGAAAATAGTTGGTGACGGTTTACTGTTGAACCATCACTAAAAATATTTTTAGTGGCGGTTGGAGGTGTTCCATTTGGTTTAACGTTCGAACGTTCTAATTTTCTGTGACGGTTGAGATTTGTCACAGAAAGTAACGTTCGGACGTCCAATTAAACGTTTGAACGACAACCTGGCCGATTGGTGTTCGAATGACAGAAGTTGACGTTCGTTGATTGTAGTTCGAACGTATCATATTTACGTTCGAACATTAATGCGTCCGAACGTTAATTACAATCAACGTTCAAATTTACGTTCGAACGTTAACGGACCAATGTTCAAACGTAACGAGTTTAACGTTCGAACGTTATTTCGAATGTTAACGAAGAAGCGTTCGAATGCAAGTGGTACGTTCGGAGGTTTGTTCGAACGTTAATTGTTTAATCATTCGAACGTTTTGTTCGTTTGAGGGTGAGTACGTTCGAACGTAGAGGCCTACGTTCGAATGTTACTATACAATTTTATGTACTCACATGAACGTTTTTAATTTACATTCGAACGTACATATCAGAAATACTAATTTAATAAAATTTAAAAACATACCAATTGTATCATATTACATACCATCAATTAACAACTAACAATGTCTTATAAAATTTTAAAATTAGATATTAAAACTAGTTATATACCCTGATAAAGTTTATTTCTTCTTTTTTCCTCGCCCACAGTGATTCTGTTGCAACGACATAACACGCTCCATTTGCACCATCATCTCTCGTTGCACTTGCACTTGCTCTTAGACTTCACTGCGTATTCTTTCCTCCTGATCTCTTTGTTGGTCCTGCAAACGCGTCTCTAAATGAAACTGTCGTTCTAAGAGAGACTCTAACTCTTGCTGTCTCGACCTCATATACTCATTCGCACGCCTTGCAGCTTCTAAATCTTTGGTAAGATTATTAATTTGTGAAGTCGATGAGGTTGAGGAGGATGAACATCTATACTTGATAGATCGTCCCAAACCTCTTGCCATAATAGACTGCGGCCCGAGCACTTGTGTGAATATGTCTATGTCACTAAGAGAGGATTCCCCATAAGCCGACTATATCTCCATCATTTTTCCTGCAATTTGAAAAGTAATGATCGTTAATAAGTAACGTATTAAAAGAAATAGAAATAAAAAATAAATTATTCACATATTGCACAATTTATTTAACAAAATTAACACTGCTTACATAATTATCTGCAGCGACAGGATCCATCCACTCACTATGCTCATTAGTGTGAGCAGAAACATAGACATGAATGAGGGAAAAGTTTTCAAGATCATCACATTTCTAACAAAGCGATATTAGCAGTTTTAAAAAGATAATATTAGTACTTAAATAAAAGAATATTAGAAAAATAAATGAATTTTATAATTTTTTAATTACCATTTTTTCAGTAAGACGGTGGAATGACCTTGAACCAGTATGATGGTGGACAGTCAGAGCGGATCTATTCTGTGCATTTGTAGAACTCAAGTGCTACAAAATATATTAAGAATGTTAATTGTAATATGTATACATATAATATATAGAACGAATATGAATGTAAATAATTAAAAGTTATAAATGTAAAATACCTGATAATCTGGAGATGCGAAAAGATCACAACACTTTCTCCAATCATCTAACTTCATCTGCTGGAAAGGAGACTGTGTAGCCTGTTCCAATGTCTCAAATTTCTTGAAGTGGTCATGAAATCGTCCCTTGTGACGTCGGAATATTGTAGCCATCAACTCATTCACGGTTCTTAAATCCTCGCTATGGCCAAAGTCGAGGTTGAATTCATCCTAACAAGTGAATCAGGTAAAAAATATAATATACTAATCTAGGTGAAAAAAATATACTCTCAAAGTAAACTCACCAGCACACGACTTCGAATGTGTTCCTTAATCTCATTCGGAACATCTCGCCATGAGCGCACATAAAATGGAGCAAAAGCTCGAATTACTGTGCTAATATAAGAGGAAAACGCTGCTGCACTATCATCCACTCCTCTAGTGGAATTCTCAGGAATGGTGATCTTGAGTTTTCCGTGCCTTCTATTTTTCTCAAGAGAGATGCCACGTGTATAGCCACGACCACGATGTACAGATGCATCAACTACATGATAATAGTATAATTATAGTTATATAGTTATTGAGACAAAAGTATTAACTATATAATTAATTATCAACGACAATATTTCCTTACTGGTAGGCGTCGACTGACTGTTGTTCTCTTGCGTGTTAACTTGGTCTTCAGAAGAAGATTCCTCGAGTGGGAAGTCCTCAATGGGTTTGGGGCTTGGACTTGGCGGAGGCACATTTCTTCGTTGTCGTTTTGGCGGCATCCTTGAAAATAATTAATTATATCAAAGAAAATTAATTAGAAGAAATTATGAAAATTCAAAATATTTTATAGTCACCTATATGAATAAAATATTTAGTACTTTTATTATTCATCTTCAGATGTAGTTTTCATACTTGTTTCAGAATCTCCCTCAATAACATCTTTATCATCATCATGCACCTCTTGTTCATCCTCCTTATCCACCTCTTGCCCGGATTCTGATTCGTCTTCATCTTTTGACTCTTATTCTTCTTCTTCCTCCTCACTTACTTGAATTGAATGATCATTTAATATGGACGGCTAGAGATGGATGGGTGGGACATCATCTCTACAAAAGGGGAGCAACTCGAGTGCACCGAGGTCAACAAACAAGTTAATCCCCTCTCCATCTTCCTGGTATGCCTCTACAATAGGAGTGTCATCTTCATCTCCACTATTCTCGTAATCTGCACTCGTTCCTGCTTCATATATATTTTGAGGGACAAATTTTTGTAGGACTCCCCAAGTTATCTCTCCACTATCTTCATCAGCACTTTTCATTGGATCAATAAAGTAATAGTCTTGGGTAGCTTGACAAGCCAATACGAATGGATCATTTTCGTACCATTTAGATGCAGTATTGACACTCGTAAAGTTATTATCCCTACGTATCGAAACCGGACCACCGCCTAGATCCCACCAATCACATTTAAAGACATGTTACAGACCCACCCAGATATTTCAATCCGATAATATCACGTATGACACCATAATAGTCAATATCATATGTTCCATGACTCCCTTCGACTAACACACCAGAATTTTGAGTCTTTCTATTACGTTCACGGTCTAGAGTATGGAATCTATAACCTCGAACCGTGCATAGTGTATCGAAGTGCCCTATTTGAGGGACCACGGACGAATGCATACAATGCAGAAGAAATTGATCTGGGATCATGAGCACGTTGTTGCAAAATCTAACAATTGAAATAGTATATATATGTTAAAAGTTACACAGAGTTAAAAGTTTCAAAATATAACATATATATAATTTTAGTTCATACACATTCTTCAAACCATCCGGGAAATTCTTCCTCGTGTCTTGCTTCTATATTATTCGAAGCATGGAACGACATACCTGAGATAATCATCAATCTCCCGGTAATTATTTAGCACATACCACCGAACTTTACCCAACTCTTCTTTAATTAAATCTTAACCCGTTTGTGCACCCAATGGTCGTACATTCTGAGAAAACACTGATAGGTCACGAGGAGGCGGAACAGCAAGATCAGCATTTCGCTCTTGACAATTAAATCTTGTCTCAACACCACAAAAATATAGAGAGCAAAATGTTAGCCATTCATCGTGTATATAGGCCTCTACTATTGAACCCTCAGCTCTGGCTTTATTCCCAACAATGCACTTCAGTCAACCCAAATATCTTTGAACTGGATACATTCAATGGAACTGCACCGGTCCACCCAACAGTAACTCTCGCGGTAAATGTATTGCTAAATGGACCATGACATCAAAAAATGATGGTGGAAAGATCTGCTCGAATTTACATAGTATAGTATCAACGTCTTCTTCCAATTTCTGCAACACATCTCGATTTACTACTCGAACGCACAAATCCTTAAAAAACATACAAAGTTCGGATATGGCGACACGTACATTAGATGTCAGCTTCCCACGAATTCCCACAGATAATAACTTCTGCAAAAATACGTGATAGTCATGACTTTTCTGTGATATCCTGCTCCTTCTTCTTACGTACGGTCCTTCCTTCTTACGTATGCTTCTTCTTTCTGACGTATGTTTTGTCTTTATGACGTAAGCAAATCCCGAAGGTAGAGATTATGTGATCATATGCCCTTCTCATTAGCGACTGCAAGTCACGTTATGCGTGTCGAACCATGATGGCGTGTCTCAAAGATATCGTGTGACTTCTAGGGCACGCCCAGTGTTTTAAATATGCTGGAAATATTTATAAGGAGTATTTCCATTGTTATTGAATTAAAATTTGATCTTAAATACGACAATCATAATATTCTTGAAGAGCTCCAAAAATATTATAATTGCCGGAAATCATTTTAATATTATTATTAAAATGATTTCAATTATTTAAGATATTATGGGATTTAAATTATGTTGAAAGCTTTTATTAATTAAATGGTTTAACCCTTTTAAATATGTTAAGTGAGACTTCATCATTTTATTAATGATGAAGAATATTATTTTATAAACTAAAGTTAGTTTAAAATAATATTTACCTTAATTCCTCTAAGTGCTTTTAATTAGGTTAACATTCACGCATCTTCAAATCAGTATTTTAATTCCTCGTCGTTAGATCGTTGTGTAGATCTCCAGACGAAGGGACTGGGTTAAATAACCAGACCCCCTCTCTTTCCCTCTCATTTTCCCATAACTCTCTCTCTCCTCTCTCTCTCATTCGGCGTATGTAGTACGCAGCTCCTCCACGCCGAAGCTTCTCTCGCACAGCCCGGCGCCGCCGTGCATCGCCAGGCCACACCGTCGACACCACCGGCTGCTCCTCACGCCGGCGAGCTCAACCATGGCAGCTCCTCTCCCTCACGCTCCCTCTTCCTCTCCCTTAGAAGTGTGAAGCCCGAACGGGCTCAAGGTCACTGCGCCGCCGTGCGCCGCCCAATGGCTCCACCGCTCCCACGACGAGCTCCCCTCCCACCGGCCATCATCCTCCACCGAAGCCAGCCCCTATTATGTAGTCCTCCCTCTCCTTCCACGGCAAGTGCCCGAAATAGGTCACTAACCCATTTCCCACTGTGCGCCGCCGTATGCGGCCACCCACGACCACCATGCGACGCCATGGACCTCCTCTCCCCTTCCCCTTCCTCCTCCACGTGACCCGAGGCCAGAAGCTCTCCCTCCACCTCACGGTTCCCCTCTCACGCATGCACGGGTTGCACGCCGTGCACCGCCACCCACGGCTGGTAACCACCACCTCCAGCCTCCCCAGGCCGCCACCAAGCCAACCCAACCTCCCACGGCCCCGATCTGCCACCCACGAGAGCACACTCTTTCTCACTCTCCCACGGCTTCTCCTCCACGGAATGGCCAGATCTGCCACCGTGAGCCACCGTGGCGCCACTCCGACGCCACCACGAGATTCACCGCACCTCCCTTAGCCAAGCCTAGGTCCAAACCATCACTTTATGTGTTGGGTAATCACTGCACGTGATGGACAACCACTGCGCGTGGTTGATCGCCACTGCACACGGCTAGAGCCGCCGTGTTATGCCCCTCACCGCCATCACAAGGCCATCATGAGCCCTTCCAAGACCACACCTAGCTATCCAAACGCCTAAACAGTTAACGTACGTGGGTCAGCCGCCACGTACGACACTGTAGACATCATCGGCTATGACGGTCAATGAGCAACGCACGGGTTATTCCGTCGATGGTATAACTCTCTATCCCTCGTTAATTATGTTAGATATTGATTAGTTGACTAGGTTGTGGACTGTGCTGTTAGTATTAATGGAGTTATGGCATTGTGATGTGGAGTTGTGTGATGAAGTGTTGGGCATTATGTGTAGTGAAGTGTTGGGCTTATCTGTGTTGTATGGAGGTGCATTGTGCCGTGTAATGTGCTGTGAAGTGTTGGGTGTATTGTGAAATGTTGTGGACTGTACTGTGTAATGCAGTTGTGGGGTTTGTGCTGTAATTATGGAGTGGTTGTGCTGTGCAGTGTAGTTGTGGGGCATGTGTTGTATAGATGGCGTGGTGTATGTGGAATGGGAAGAGTACACGCTGGGTGTACTTTGTCTGTGGGTAGTGCGTGTAAAAGGAGTACATGTGGAATGTACTCCATGTGGTGGATTGATGCACCATATGGCGAGTATGCCATAATGATGATGTGGCGTGGTGTATGTGGAACGGGAAGAGTACACGCTGAGTGTACTCTGTGTGGGGTATGATATATGAAGGGGATATATGTGGAATGTACTCCATACGGCGAGTATGCCGTAGTGGTGATGTGTCGTAAGTGCATGGAATATACGCGGAGTGTATTCCATGTAATGGAGCGATGCACCATATGGCAGAGATGCCATAATGGTGATGTGTCGTAGTGTGTATGAAGGGAGTATACGATGAGTGTACTCCATGTGATATAGTGATGTACCATATAACGAGTATGCCATAATGGTGATGTGGCGTGGTGTATGAGGAACGGGAAGAGTACACGCTGAGTGTACTCTGTGTGGGGTATGATACATGAAGGGGATATATGTGGAATGTACTCCATACGGCGAGTATGCCGTAGTGGTGATGTGTCGTAAGTGCATGGAACATACGCGGAGTGTATTCCATGTAATGGAGCGATGCACCATATGGCAGGGATGCCATAATGGTGATGTGTCGTAGTGTGTATGAAGGGAGTATACGAGGAGTGTACTCCATGTGATATAGTGATGTACCATATGGCGAGTATGCCATAGTAGTGATGTGGCGTGGTATGTATGAAGGGAGTATACGTGGAATATACTTCACGTGGCAGCGACACTCCGTGTGGCATGTCGTAGAGATAAGGATGGTTATGTGTTTGATGGGCGTAGAACGTGATGGATAGTGTCGGGAACCGTGGAACAGTGTCCCGAAGTAGTTATGGCATAGCCTGTAGTTTGAGGTGACAAGTGTCACTGTTATGGACTTATGGCTGGGAGTATGCGCAAAGTAGCGGAACAAGTATAAGAGTGTGCAGCGGAAGCATGACTGAGGAATGTCACGAAGTGACATGACTACTGATAGTCGTGCTTGTGATGGGTGAAGTAGTGGAATAAGTGTAAGAGTACGCAGCGGAAGCATGACTGGGCAACGTCACGAAGTGACGTGGTTATTTGGAGTCATGCTTATGATGGGTGAAGTGTTAAAGTGTAGGGATGGCATAACGGGAACGTGATGAGATGTCACGATGTGACGGGAGTACTTGAGAAACCGTACTCGTGATGAGTCAGGAGTTGACATAGCGGTGTTGGGTAACGCGACAAGGTCACGGTGTAGCTTGGGGTTAATTCCGAGCTATATAACGTGACATGAAACGTAATTATGAATGGAGTCTTGTCGTGTCAAGTGTTGGGATGAACTGTCAAAAGGGACGGGTAGCATGAGGAGTCATGCGAACCGGGTTAAGAGAAGGTTGGTATCGGAGTATGGCCCTTGTCCCTCGAAGCTGGTGATCAACGTGTTATATATGTTGATCTTAGGTGATAAGGGGTAGAGTACATATGTAGTCTGGTTAGACACATGTGCCGGATGGATTCACCATATGTAATGGGTAATCTATCCTGAGTATAGTTACACGGTGCTTAAGCCTCAGACTTGGCTTAGAGCCGTTGGCTTGTCTGGATGAGAATGAGGATTTGTATGGGCTAAGATGCATGAAGAAAGTGACGGGTGTACTGTCTAAGGACGGGATGCGTGACTTAGTTGGTTTGAGTCATGCGTCGGAATGAGGTTAATGAGAAGAATGAGACAGAGGCCTTAGTGTCTTAATCCTAAGGTGAATCATGAGTTCACTTTAGTGGATGAGCACTCGAGGCAAGACATGAATTGGAAGATAGGGTGACCGTAATGGGTCCCCGAAGGTTTTAACTTAGTAAGGAACACGTAAGAACACGGGATAGAAGGAGAGTGTTCCAAGTATAGCGTAGTTCTATTTATAGTTCAAGTTGCTTATGTACTAGATAGAGAATGACATTAAAGTTATGTGTATGCATGTAGGTTGCCATCTGACAAGCATGAATGGACTGCATGACATGCAAGTAGCATGGAGTCCAGGTAAGTATTACGTTCATACTTTTCTAGAGTTTTCAAAGATACAAGAAACGAAAGACGTTTTAAGAAAGAAAATGCTAATTGTTAAAATGTATAAGTATGTACGGCCCCTCCTTGGCAGCCCCTTTTTACGCAACCAAAGTATTAATTGTACGCATGTGAATGGATGACTATACGCTGTATCTATTGTATGTATTTTCTAAGAAAATCCATAAACTGATGAAGATGCATGAAGGGCATGACAACCGATGCTTTTGTGAATCCTACGAACTGACGCTCTCATGTGCGCCACAAGATGACTCTCGTTGATGCCATAAGAGACGACGTTCAAAGGTGACGCTTATGGGATGCCACGAAAGCCGACGTTTAAGCCCATGTATGTTCTCAGATGAAGTTTTCAAGAACGAACTGTTAAAGAAAGGATAGAACTGAAATGAACTGAAAGACGAAAAGACCATTTTCGGGCTTACGCCCCAAACGATATTTTCTCACGAAAAGAAATGTTTTCTCATGAAAAGAAAGGACTGTAAATGAAAGAAAGAACCGAACGAAAGCCTCAGCTCTTTCGAGCTGACATAAACGAATGAATGCATGAATGAAAAGCAAGAAAGAAGAAATGAAAGCATGAATGTATGAAGATACGTAACGGCCACATGACTGAAATGAAAGGGTACCAATGAATGGGCAGATTGCAATGCCGGGTAAGTAGTACTGGAATTGCACCCAGTGCTGCCCCTATGAAAAGGGATTCCCCACCCGTGGCCACGGGCGGAATCCGGGTCCAAAGGAAGACCGCTAACCCCAAACACACGAGGCGTAACAGTGTGTACTGACCTATGAAAGTGATAAGAACGAATGGATGTATGCACGCATGTACAAACGCACGAATCTTTAAGAAATGAAGGCACTGACGGGGGACACGTTTTTAAAGAAAGGAAAGTCTTTTGAAAGAAAAGCCCCGTCTAGTGACGTTTTCAAAAGAACGCACGTAAACATGCACGAACTCTTGCAGAAATGAAGGCACTGACGGGATAAACGTTTTACGAAAAGGAAGCCCATGTTTAAAAGAGAAAAACCCCGTCCAGTGAAGTTTTCAAACTAACGCACATATGTACGCACGTAATAGTATGTACGAATGATGAATGCATGAATGAAAACCTATATTGTTATATTTTTAACGGTATGAAGTAATGCTTACGAGTCTTCGACTCATTTTAGTTTTTATGTATGTCCCTCCCCCTCACAGGAACTGCACGATCAGGACGGATACGGCCCATGGGGAAGAGCACGGAAGTCTAGGCACGAGTTTTAAACGTACGAGACCTTTTTATTATAAGATTTATGTTTTCCGCTGTAAACCTCTTTTATGATAAAAGCACATTTTAAATTATGAACGTGGAGTCTTGCACCCCGGGGTTGCAAGTGAAAAGTTTTAAATCGGACGGTAATTCCCGTCATCATTTTTATAAAAATATTTTGGAAAAAGTCCCACCACAAGGACGGGCGTTACAAATCCACTGATTTTCCAGTCATCAGGACTCACGCATTTACCAATATTTGAAGCATAACCATCTGGAAACTTCACACCTTGCAACCATTTTCAAAAGTCCATCATCTCCTCCCTTGTCATCGTAAAACATGCATGCGGCATGACCACCCTTTTGCCTTCCACCCGCAAATGTAGATAATGTTTAATTCCATTCTCTCAAGATTTTTCCTCGTCTTGATCGTGTCCTTCGTCTTTTTGTTAATACTCATCAATGTACCCAGTATATTATTATATATATTCTTCTTTATGTGCATTACATCCAAACTATGTCGCAACATGCAGGACGACCAATATGGCAAGTCAAAGAAAAATACTACGTTTTGTCTAATTCAATTTTGCTGCGCTTCATTTTCTCTTGTTCTTTCCCCGACCTTTGCCAAAATTGTTCGCTCTAACATGTACCAGTTGTTCCACTATCTCTTCCCCAGATAACTCTTTTGGTGCAATTCTATCCTCTACTCTCCCATCAAACTTAGCACATTCTCTTCTCCATGCATGATTTACTGGTTGATAACGTCGATGATCCATGAAACACAACTTCTGAGAATATTCTAACCACTCACTAGCAGTTTCTTTATTATATGTTGGACACGCTAACTTCCCTTTCGTACTACTACTGGAAAGATTCCCATATGCCGGGAAGTCATTTATGGTCCACATTACCGCATCATGCATCTGAAAAGATGTCGACGTGGATCCATCATAAGTTCTAACGGCCTGTTTCTCATAACTCTTTCAGCTCTTCAATCAACGGCTGCATGAATACGTCAATGTCATTCCTAGGTGATCTTGGGCCGGGGATAAGTAAAGTTAACAAAAAGTTGGGCGCCTTCATGCACCTCTATGGTGGAAGATTGTACGGAATCAACACTACAGGCCAAGTGCTATAACTGGTACTCATATTTCCAAAAGAGTTGAATCCATCGGTTGTGAGTCCTAGATGCACGTTCCGAACTTCTATCCCAAACTCTGGGTATTGATTATCGAAAGACTGCCACACAAGTGAGTTAGCTGGGTGCCTCATATATGCGTCATCCTTAACTCTTTTCATCTCGTGCCACCTCATATCGTGAGCTGTTTTCTTACACATATATAGTCTTTGCAACCTAGGTCTCAAGGGAAAATACCGCAACACCTTAACCATCACGTTTTTCTTACCCTTTCACCTCGACTCTCTGCATAGAGGACATGCTTGTTTCTCCTCGTTCTCTTTCCAGAAAAAAACACAATCATTCTTGCATGTATGTATGGACTTGTACTCAAATCCTAATCCCTTTCTCAACTGTTTCGCTTCATAAAAGTTCTTGGGCAATGCAGACCCTTCGGGAAGCACCTCGTTAAATAAGTCCAATACCATGTTTATTTCTTTCGTTGACATCCCACACAATGACTTAATGTGAAGCAACCGCACAATAAACGACATTTTGGAATGTTTTGTACAGCCTGGATAAAGCTCGCGCTTTGCATTTTCCCACATTGAAGTGAAATTTTCACAATCAGTCCCTCCGCCACTTGAAGCATTGTCGTCAACCTCATCCATAAACATCCCCGCTCCAATGTCACCCAACATTTCCTCCATCTCATCCTGCTCATAATCATTATCTATGTGCCGCAAATAATTGTGATGATCGACCAATACATCTGATGACTGTTCATACGGCTCACCATGCAGTACCCATCGGGTATGCCCCAGATCCATACCGTTCACAAATATATGACTTTCTACTTCATCCAACCCTATCGCACACAAATTTTTATACCTTTGACATGGACACTTAATGTGACCACGGCTATCAACAGAGGCCCGTGCAAAATCAATGAAGGTTCTTACTCCACGCACATAGTGTATGTAATCCTTTCCAAGTCTATCGCCCAGACGCATCCAGTTTTTGTCAATTTCTAAAAACATATATCTATTAATAACACGTACATAGAAAATTCACATGCATGTCATGCTCCAATTCTCATTGCTTTTTTTATAAGGTAGTTGGTCCTATCCCATTCGAGATTATATTATCCATATTGTACAAATCTCGTCACTTTATTACTTTCCACGTTAGTAGAAATTTCGGCAGCACCTCCCCATAGTTCTTTAAGTATACATGTTCAAATACAGGGATTGTGACCCTACGAATAGTATACCCGAAGAACAGTAGAGGAAGACACCGAAACTTCATATTAAACGTGAAAAGTAGGAGTAACAAAAATGTGCAAAACAGATAATATAATCCCAAACTGTCCACACTGGACAATTCAGGAATTAGTGAACACATAAATGTACACTAATTCCCAAATGGGTCTAAGGTTATTTATGGACTGTCACACCATATCTATCAAAAAACACTACAAACAATATCCTCATGTTCTGTGTCTAGATTGTCAAACAAATAGTATTGCATGTTATATTGTTAAACTAGAGAGAGATGAAAGAATATGTTCACAAGTTTCTTATCATGAGTAGATAACGAGGGAGAATGATCTTGAAGAAAGTTATAAGTTTAGGATCTTAATTTAAGTAAAGATTAAAAACATTTAATATACACTTAATATGAGAATTAATATTTAACAATTAATAAGTATATATAATATATTCATACTAATTTAGTTAGAATATGATTATTATTCAAATTATAAGTATAGTATAAAACTTAATTTAAAAAAAAAAGAAAAAAAGTATATAACTTAACTATATATAAAGTATAATATACATATAATAACTATAATTAATAATTACTTATTAAATATTCTTACCATTGTGAGGTTCCGAACCATTTTATTATTAAATATATATATATATATATATATATATATATATATATATATATAAAGAAAGAAAGTAAAATGCTCTTCAATAAAAAAGTCTTGAACCTACCAAATAAGTAGAGTTGGAATAAATAAATATATTCATTTAAAATAAACTAGAGAGTAAGTAAATAAGGATCAAATAAAAGCTTATATAAAAATTATATACTTATTTTCTATATAAATAAATAACTTACTCAATTAAGTATAACAATTAAAATTATAATTTAGGAATGATAATAATTAAATTATATAATAACTTTTAAAATTATATATAACAATTATAATAACAATTATATAGTAACAACGAGGGAGAATGATCTTGAAGAAATATCTATCAATTTGTTTGACTGTCATAGTCTCTCCGGCCTTGACAACTCTTCCCTGGTCTTGACAACTCCGACCTTGAGAGTTGTCAGGACTGGAGAGTCTATGATAGTTAAGCAATTAGACTAAAAATTTTCATCGACTAACGTTCAAACGTAAATTTTTAACGTCCAAAAGTTTCAGATCATCACAGAGGTGCCTAAATCAAGTGGAAAATTTTCTTCTCGTGTTCGAACCTATTATAATTGTACGTTCGAATAATATCGATTTACTCTCATATATCTCCATTAACGTTCGAATATTAAATTGAAACGTTTGAATGTGGGAAGATGATCACAGATATGAGAAAATCGAGCGGGAATATAATATTAACGTTCGAACCTAAAAAATGCACATTCGAACGTTACTTTTAGCTTCATAGGTTAGTATTTATTAATATAATAGTTATATGTATGTATTTTTTTTCTAGATACTCATAATATTTCTCTTCAAAATAATCTCTTTTTATTTTTGAAAAGTTGAGAAAAATACTAACTTTTTGTGACTATTTTCTTCTTTCATATAACCCGCTTGTTCGAGATATTCTTTGATACTTATTAAATTCTTCTTTACTCAAGGTGTGTATTTGGGCATCATCTCCAATCACTTGTGAATATGTTGGAGAAAAAATGTTCATTTTTATGATTATGAGAGGTGGATGCCAAGGTGAGTAATCTAGACTATATATCGTATACTATATATACTATATTATTATGTTTTCATTTAAACTATTATGCTATCATACTATATAATATAATATAGTAATAATTTAAATGAAAACATAATAATATAGTATATATAATATACTATATATATGAATCAATAATATATAATTAATAAAACTAACAACAAAACTTATATATATATATAATACACTATATATATGAGTAATGCTACATACAGTCGTGGAATGCGCAAACGCCGTGCAGTCGCTTTGAAAAAGAGTGGGGTCCACTATTAAAAAATTAATTTATTTTCATGTAGGTCCCATATTTATTCACTTTTTTCAAAGCGACTGCACGGCGCTTGCACACTCACGACTACAAGTATCATTTCTCTATATATATAGTACCATATATATATATATATATATATATATATATATTATATATATAGTGTAGTGCGGTATTTGCACTTACAAGAGTGAGAGAAGATAAGTTTGCAGAATTTTACAATGGTTTTTCTTAACCAATTGAACTCCAATGAACTCTCTAATAAACTCTGCCTAGAATTGAAATGAGGTTCTCCTTTTATAGAGTAAGGAGTCCTTGTTTATAAAGTAAATCCGTGGGCGAACAGCTGTCATTACTGTTTAAGCACGGGTAAAAAGAAAAGTAAATCCGTGAGTGAACAATTGTTAATACTGTTTAAGCACGGGAGTCATCATTGTGTCTAGCGGTTGTTGCTGTCGGCACAAAATGACAAAGGAGACCGGTTAGTGGGTCTTCTGGACAAAGATGGCCTGTTATTGGTCTTCTTTTGTCTGGTAGTGATTACTCTTCGTCTGTTAATCCTGCAAACCCAGAATTGCCGAAGAGATTGCTGTAAGAAGCCTTCTGGTAAAATGATCAAAGGTTTTTCAATCTTTTTCTTTGGCTGATCTTTGGAGAGGTCCAAAGGATTTTCAAGTTTAAAAGCAGGATTTGAAGTAAAAACAGGTTTCTCAACCTTATCTTCAACCTGATCTAACTGTTCTCCGATCGTATGAAGAGCAAGATTCACGAAATTATTTTGTGAAATAATCTTTTTTGTTTCTTTAAGAATCTTGTCCTTTTCTGGATCTTTTGAAACAATTTCAGAAAGTTTAAAAGGAGAAGCATGTACCTGAGTACCTTTAAAAGGAATTAAAACTGTCTCTAATGGAGGATGAGTAGCTTGTACTACTGTTTTTCCATATTCCTTGACAAAATCATTTTTAACATTTAAAGTATTTTTTGAAACATAAGTGTTTTCTGCAAAGTCTAGAAGAGGAATGTGCTGTTGAAGCTTATTCATTTCTTCTTTCCATTTGAGTTTAACACGTTGTTTTTCTAAATCAGAAAATTTTTCACAATAGGCTTTTCGCCTTTGTTTGTTTTTTGCCTAGGCAAAATCTTTAAAAAGCTCAATTAAATCGATCTCAAAAGGTTTGTTCAAAACAGTTAAGCTATGATGAACAGATGCTATGGGGGCTTGCATATCCGAAGCTGTTGGTGACATAGAAGAGTTATCTTCTTTGTCTGCTTCATCATTTATGTTTTGATCTTTAGAAGATCCTGCTCCTTGTGCTGTGTAAAAAGCAGAAGTAACTTGAGAGGACGTGGAGAGTCCTTTCAGCTTTAAAGCAGGTTTTGGAGGTTGAACTGTTCGTACTGAATCTTCAAGAAATTGGTTCAGATTAGAACTATTTCTTGGATTGTTCTGGACAGAATCAACAAAACTAGATCTGGAGCCAGTAAAAGAATTTCTTCTTTTGCTTGGGGCTTCAGACTTATTAAAAGAAATTTTAACAGTTCCATCTAAATATTGTTGGATGATGTCAACATCAACATCCGGAACAATATTTTTAGGAGGTGGGGGTAATTCTTGTTCCAAAGTCCATTCAGTAGGAAGGGTCACATCTTCCCAGTAAATTCTCTTTGGAACTTTGATATCTACATCTGGAGAAGTACTCTGGATCAGTAGAGTATTTTTTCCAGAGGGTTTTACAATTGCTTTTGGATCTAAATTCGTTTTTAAAAGACGATAATAAATCCTGAAAATTAAAGCAAGAGGTCTGCTTCCTTCAAGCATTTGATAGCCTGAAGTTAAAATGTTCAAAGTCAAACATTTTAAAATATGTTCGTCTGTTAAAGACAAAGTTAAATTAGGAAAACAATCAAAGTGAACCGGTCCTTCCGAGAGGGAGGATTGGATCATTCCAAGAATGCTATCCTCAAATTTGAGGAATCTGCCGTCTCTTAAACAGAAAAGAACAGAGGCGTTGATGCCTAACCTTGTTAGAGGTTTAGCAGCAACTTGAACAGAACCTATGTGTATATACTTATATCCCATTTTTTTGTATTCAATAATGTCTGAGTCTTTGAAAAGAAAACATTTTTCATAGGATTTAGATATACTATAAGTTTGTTCGACTGTCCAAACATTCAAAGTTTTCGAAAAAGTATTTTTAAACCAAGTGGTTTTGTAAATAGAATTTGGATCAATCTCTGGGATCTTCCACGATCTCAGAGCAGGAGATAGCTCTTCGCCAAAAGAGCAATCTTCTTCATTAACAATATCAGAAGGCAAAGCCGACCTGGAACTAACTGAAGAACTACTTCTCCACATTCTCAGGTATAAATATAGTCTATATATAATATAGTATATAATACATTATATATATATAATGCACTATATATGTACTATATAATAATAATTTTCTGGAATCACATAATCTGAGTCATAATTTGTATGACTTTCAATTTCATCCAAATATGACTTTCAATTTCATCCAACCCAGATCCATACCGTTCACAAATATATGACTTTCAACTTCATCCAACCCTATCGCACACAAATTTTTACACCCTCGACAATGACACTTAATGTAACCACGACTATCAGCAGAGGCCCATACGGCTGGGACTCACTTAATGGACACCTATATCGATATCTGAAGATACATACGGCCCACTTCATAGCCATAAACACAACAAATGAAGGTACGCAATTACAACGTGATCACCAAGCTAGCTAGCTAGTCAGTCCTCTATATATTTATTATTTGTAACACAATCATGGAGGAGGTTTGAACATTACTTTGAAAACAAAAGGGATCGATCCTCCCACTAAAACTGCCTTGCTATTTACTGATCCAATAGCCAATCCCGTCTTTGATCTCCCTCTATATAAAAAAAGTATTATACTTTATATATAGTTAAGTTATATACTTTTTTTTTTAAGATTAAGTTTTAACTATACTTATAATTTGAATAATAATCATATTCTAACAAAATTAGTATGAATATATTATATATACTTATTAAATGTTAAATATTAATTCTCATATTAAATGTATATTAAATGTTTTTGATTTTTACTTAAATTAAGATCCTAAACTTATAATTTTCTTGTTAAATATATTCAATAAAAATTCACAAACAATAATCATAATATTTCAAATCCATATCACAACAACAACAACAATATTCCCACAACAATATTTCTACACATATTAATTCATCAATGAACACCATAAACTCACAAACTATTCACAAAATTCACAAATAATAATTACAATTATTTCAAGAGTAAGCATAAAATCACAACAACACGTTTTAAACATATTGCTAAACTTTAGAAATATAACTAGTACACACAAACTCAAAAAAACCAATTAATCTAATTGTCATTCATTAGGGAGAGTAATTTGATTCCAATTAATCTATTTAGGAATTTGTACACTAGAATTTTGTGTACTAAATTGTAATAACAAAGTATATCCTTTTGGGCTAGTAATAAGAGCTTGTGGTTTTAATGTTGTTTTCATTAGTTTATAATGGATCCTATATATTTAATATAATATATAATATATAATATAATATTAGATATATACTATACTATATATATAGTACAGTATATATATATAATATATACTATATAATATATTATATATATAATACACAATATATATATATACTATAATATACTATATATATTATAATATAATATTAGATATAGTATGCTATATGTTATAAATATATAACATATATTAATAATATAATATAATATTTTTGAATATGGTGGAAAATCAATCGACAAACGTTCGAATGAACTAAGAATTACGTTCGAACGTTTCGTGTATATAAGCCCAAAAAAGAACGGCGAAACGTCATTTTCACCGTTATCTAACTTCATTCCCGTTTGCACACCGCTACTCCTCCGTCGCCGCCGCCGTCAAACACCGCCACAACCGTCACTAAAAGCTAGGCATCCATCTTTTAACCTCTAACATGTATTTTATTTGAGATTTGGGTTCGGTTTTGTTTAAAACGGGTCAAGTGGTGGCTAGATTTTCAACTCCATTTTTCGATCACCACGGCTTGCCATTGGTCAAATAATCACCATAAAAAAGTTTCTTGAAGTATATACTTCATTTCTACGGTGGCATTTCGATATTTAGAACCTCGTAGATTGATTTTCGAGATTTCAATAATAGCTGAGTCGACTCAGCCATTATGTGTCGTAACGTTTGAATATTTCACCAAGACGTTCGAACATACGACGTTTCAATTACATAGTCGTTAAGGCTTCTACATTCGAACGTGTATTGTTTTACATTCAAACATTATTTTTTGTAACATTTACGTCCAAACGTTTAATTATACCGTCCGAACGTACTACTTTTTAAATTTATTTATGCTTCAACGTTCGAACGTGCATCCTTTACGTTCGCACGTAAAACCCATACGTTCGAACGTATAACATAAACGTCCGACGTACTCTATTTAAATTTATTTACTACTTACATTCGAATGTGTATGTTATATGTTCACACGTATGTGTTTTACGTGGGAACGTAAAGGATACACGTTCGAACGTTTTATATGAACGTTCAAACGTTTATTTTACTATGTTCGAACGTTAATGTTGAACAGCTTAAAATTAACACAAAAAATGCATTAGTGTAAATATTTTTTTTTCTTTCTATTTTCAGGATATGGCTCATCCTCTGCATACTAGGAAACGAAGGAGGGAAAGAGCCACTCAGGACACTGCTCATATCGGGGCTCGTACTGTTATGGTAGAGTGAGAGGTCTTGATCAATGAGTTCGACGAACTCATATGGGAGCAGACGAACCTGAGAGATGTTTTCGTCAGTAGAGGCTGGGGAAATATCTGCATATTAAGGGGGAATGTATACCCTTCAATGGTTCAAGAGTTCTATATGGGGATGTGTGACATGCCTCAAGACGCATCCTCTCACATCGTGACTGTACGCGGTGTTTCCATTGAGATTTCACCAGATGTCATTGCCGAGCACCTCGGGATTCGTCGAGGAGTTGACACATCTACACATGCTACACCCAGTGAGGATGTAGGCACTTCTGCATCATCTACTGGCCGCCCATTTGAGCCAGTATCAGCCAGAGATGCAGACCGGTCAGAGGCTGAGGATACTGGCCTCAAGGCTCGGGATGATGACCGAGATGAGGATTTCTACATCCTCACCAGAAGGGACCGCATGTAGATCGAGAGGAAGAACGCCTTCAACCAGAACCATTTGCTACCTTTCTTCTGCATGTTGCACTTTATTGTTGCAACAAACGTGGATCCTGTGGCACATAAAACCACATTTAGTCGGTTTCGGGTATAGTTTTTGATACGAGTGGCACGTGGAGATCCCATAGATTTGCCACTGCACATCTTTGGAGGATCCGTTACGAGGCGAGCATCGTCTCCACGGATAATCTCTCATACGGTGTCCTGATCAACTGGCTATTACTTGCTCGGAGAATGCCAACCCAGCTGGAGGAGTGGGTCAAAAATCAGATGAGCCCCCTCGACATGACCACGCATCGACGTAGCATTGGACAGGCGAGGGGACGTCAGCCACCCCTGTAGAGGATCTAGTTCCTCCGACGCAGCCTGAGCCAGGTCATGTGGGGAGTAGTAGTCAGCAGCCGGCGAGTACATCTGCGGGAGATGTGCGGCCTGCTTGGGTTGATGCGATGATCTTACAGCTGACTGTGTATACCGATCGTAAGATCGATCTATCGCTCGCGGCTGTAGAGGCGTCTGTCGCCGAGATAGCCCATAGTGTAGGTATCCTTAACGACAAGGTTGATACCTTGACTGAGGAGGTATGGAGTACGAATTTTGTGAACAATGCTATCATCTGAGTGTTGTTTACAAAATTCTATCATATTTTGTATTTTACTTTTAATATATGTAAAGAAAAATATTATTTAATATTTCTATGGTTTTTTAATTTCAATTCTCAATATTCTTTAATGTTATATTTTTCAACTTTAATACTAAATCACTGCACTTCAAATATATATAAACGTAAATATATATTTATATATTACAAATTGTGCATATATAAATATATACAAGTCAATTTTTTAGACTTGTTCACAAATTATGCACTATAAAAACCACATAGTTTTTAAATTAGAGTCATATTTAATTTAAATTTATAATTAACGTTCGAACGTTGGCACAAAATATTTCACGTTCGAACGTTAATTACTAATGTTCGAATGTTGGCGCCAAAACATTTCACGTTCGCACGTAAGTAGCCACAATGTTAGAACGTATATGTGACGTTCGAACGTAAATTTCCCATACGTTGAAACGTAAAAAAAATCTCATCTGTCTTTAGTGACGGTTTCCAGAAAAGGCTTTTTAGTGACGGTTTGGGGACTGTCACAATTTTCCAACAGTCACTAAAAACCAATTGTGTTGTAGTGAGCATAATTAATCTCTGTGGGTTCGACATCCGTTTTCTTTAAAACAATTTACTACTTGTTATGATTCTGTGCACTTGTAGATATTTTCAACACAACATTTAGTCTCTGTTCAGTGGTGGTTTATGGGGAAACGAGAACAACACAACATAATTCATATGTGATATAGGGTATTACTGTAACGCCCCAATGGAAGGCCCAAACCACATGGCCTATACTCCAAAAGGACTAGTCAATGATACAATTGGAGCCCCACTAGAACCTTATAAAGAGCAAGAACTTCTCTTTCCCAAGCAATGTGGGATCCCATACACCACCTACCCTTATCCATATCATATGGGGTATCACAATCTACCCCCTTAAATTCCTGACGTCCTCGTTGGGCTTGTCCATTGTAGGTGGCACGGCTCAAGTCCCACATTTCTGGTTAGGATAGGCTCTGATACCATTTGTAACGCCCCAATGGAAGACCCAAACCACATGGCCTATTCTCCAAAAGGACTAGTCAATGATACAATTGGAGCCCCACTAGAACCTTATAAAGAGCAAGAACTTCTCTTTCCCAAGCAATGTGGGATCCCATACACCACCTACCCTTATCCATATCATATAGGGTATCACAATTCAACTGTAACGCCCCAACCCCGAGGGTCCGGAGAGTTAACTCATAAAACCTGATAATCAACCCTAACAAGGCTAGAGTACTTCCAAATTCAAGAATATATCCATCTTCCCAACCCTCAAATCGAACGTAAATACTTCAATTAAACAAATCAAATAAACTCATTTATCCAATATTCAATCCAACAATCCAAATAAAATCAACTCTTCTTCATGTCTCAAAATAACAACTAGACATAATATAACATTAACATAAGTCTCCATAAACCATCTAAATCCATTGAAGCAAACTTAAGAAAGATAATTAACCTCCAACACCAACACTAATATCATGAGATATCCAACAACAAATCAATGCTAATCTTCTCCATAGACTCTAATACTGATCTTCAGCTGAGCCATCGATGTCATCTGAAATATTATGAAGATTAACGGGGTGAGTTATCAACAACTCAGCAAGCAGAGAGCATATACTAGCATGTAAACATGAGCATTTATAACATTTGATAAGCCGAACAAAACATTTACTTTCAGAATGCAGAAACAAAACTTGTACAAAAACATTAGAGCGAAATTTCTAGAAAAATAAACTTATTCCAAAAAGAAGATCCGTTGGCATTTCCAAACTGAAACATTATAATTAAATCATCTCTTAGCATCACATCGGGACAATACCATGTTTAACCCCCGTGGTAGGGTTATAAACCACCGTTATAAACCACCATTATACTCGTGGCTGGGCCATATTCCATTTTTCACCCCGGTGGTAGGGTTATAAACCACCCTTATACCTGTAGTTGGGCCATATTCCATGTTTCACCCCCTTGGTAGGGTTATAAACCACCATTATACCCGTGGCTGGGCCATATTCCATGTTTCACCCCCGTGGTAGGGTTATAAACTACCATTATACCCGTGGCTGGGCCTTAACAGAAACAGAACGGATTTCATCAAAAATCTGGTTACAAACATATACAGAATCAGAACTTCATGCCAAGATTTTCAGATGACACATCATATCTAAACAAAACACTGAAAAGCTTCAGATCATTTCACATGTTCGAGATAAACATAAACAAAATATTCTCATTTGTTCATAACAAAACTTTTAGAATTCCTTATTCGCTCTTTTACATAGTTCAGAAACAAAGTGCACAAAACTAACTCATGTCTACACCAGTTATGACATAAAACAATTTCTCTTATATAGAATTTATGCATATGCAGAACAAACATTTGAGGTCGCTTCATATTTCTTTTCAAACAAACATGCATATTTTCAAAGTTGACCTCATTTCATTTCTTTTATGCAAAACTAGTATATGAACCCCGCTTACCTGACTTCTTCGTATTATCAACACCTTGAGTCGGAACTCTAATAGTAACATCACCTAAACAAAAAGAACATTTATCCAACATTTAATAACCAATCTAGTAGACTGCTATTTATTGAATAATAAATCAAAACAGTCCCTTCACAGCTCCATAACTATCTAACAATTAAACCCGAACAACTCTCTCTTCAAATCATTCGCATTTATAACCCAAAACAGCCACCACTTTCTATTAACACCAACCAACTATAATTATTTCCAAGACCAACCACAGCAACTCCAATAATTAAAACATAATCCAACCCAAACTTTACTTCCAACCTTCGAATAAAACAATTTCAGTGCACACATCAATACTAATCATTCAACAATTTCAAAACTTGCACAAAAGTTCAATACAACTAGTTCCAAAACACCCATCATTTTACACCAAAAAGTCTCAAATAATATTTCAAAATCGACTCACAAAACACCCAAGATTATACTCCTCAACATCCTTAATTCTAACACACTCCACTGCTCCAACAATTAAAATACATCAACCCAAAATAAAAGTCACAAAATTTTCTACTGAAAGAAATTAATGGTCTGCGCAAAGGGGAAAATGACTAAGTGTAATGCACGGCCAACCAAGTGTGTGTGTGTGATAGAACAAACAGAAGGGAAGAATTACAATGGTTTATGGAATGTGTGATAGCAAGTATAAGAATAAAATTAAGAGTAATATTAAAGGGTAGGCGGATTAATTACCGAAAGTAGAGATGAACAATTACTCCAGAGGATAGCCCCAATGAAGACAATATTCGGAACTCACGAAAAATTGCACACAGCCGAAACCCAAGGAAGGAAAAAAAAAGAACTACAAAATCATCTAAGAGGTACAGAGAAAACAATGGGTGGAAGAAGAAAAACAGAAAAAAAACAACAAGCTCACTACCGTGTAACCAAGTCCACGGCGAGAAGCTTGAAGACCCACGGAAATCGCAGCACCAACCGAAATCTATAGAGAGGAAAAATTTATGGGTGATTCAAGTGAAATAGATGTGATGCGGAAGAAAATTTCTGTGGAGAAACTGCACAAACCGGCACAGCGTGGGAACGAGGCACACGGGATGGAGCAGTTTTCGGAGGCAGAGCAGTTGGGAAAGAAAGAAGAAGAAGAAAGGGAAGGAGAAGAAACCGACGGAAGGAAAGGAGAAGAGAAAAGAGAGGGATCACTTACCCAAAACGGCGCCGTCCGTGTCCCTCAGCACATGCACGTGGCCTGGGCTTCATGAAATCGGTTGACTCCAACGGGCTGGGCTTAAAGCCCGGTTGTTACATTCTTCCCCCTTATAAAAATTCCGTCCCCGAAATTTGTCACAAGCCATTAAGATCGTCGTCGAACAACTGTGGGTACTTGACTTGCATTTCCTCTTCTAATTCCCAGGAGGCTTCACTGATAGCATGATTATTCCATACCACCTTAACCAATGGAATAGTCCGATTACGTAACACTTGTTCTTTTCTCTCTACAATCCGTACTGGCTCTTCTGTATAAGTCAGATCTTCCTGAAAATGAAGTGGCTCGTAATCGATAACGTGGGTGGGGTCAGGTACATACTTCCTCAGCATAGATACATGAAAAACATTGTGTACGCCTGAGAGTGCGGGTGGTAGGGCTACTCTGTAAGCCACCGGTCCAATCAAATCAAGAATCTCAAATGGTCCGATGTACCTAGGGCTCAACTTACCCTTCTTTCCAAACCTCATAACCCCTTTCATGGGTGCAATCCTCAAGAATACCTTATCCCCAACCTCAAACTCTAATTGGCGACGACGATTATCTGCATAGCTTTTTTGTCGACTCTGAGCTGCTCTCATTCTAGCTCGAATGGTCTCAATCTTCTCTGTTGTCTTCTGTATGATTTCTGGACCCAAAATTTGTCTTTCACCCACTTCGTCCCAATATAAAGGAGATCTACACTTCCTACCGTAAAGTGCCTCATAAGGTGCCATCTCAATACTAGCCTGGTAACTGTTATTATAAGCAAACTCGACCAAAGGCAAGTGTCGAATCCAAGCCCCTTAAAATCCAACATACAAGCTCTCAACATGTCTTCCAAAATTTGAATGGTCCTTTCCGACTGACCATCTGTCTGTGGGTGAAAAGTCGTGATGAAATTTAACTTAGTGCCCATGGCCTCTTGTAAGCTTCGCCAAAATTTCGAAGTGAAACGCGGATCTCTATCCAACACAATGGACATAGGTACCCCATGCAACCTCACTATTTCCTGTATATAAAGCTCGGCTAGTTTCTCCAACTTATAAGAAACTTTGATATGTACAAAATGAGCTGTCTTCGTCAAACGGTCTACTATCACCCAAATTGCATCTTGTCCGGTCGGTGCCCGTGGAAGGCCTGTAACAAAGTCCATAGAAATATGCTCCCATTTCCATTCTGGAATCTGAAGTGGTTGTAATAACCCTACTGGTCGTTGGTATTCTACTTTCACCTGTTGGCATGTTAAGCACTGTGCCACAAATTGAGCAATCTCTCTCTTCATGCCCTCCCACCAAAAAGACTCTTTCAAATCTCGATACATTTTCGTACTACCCGGGTGAACTGTGTAAGGGGAGCAGTGCGCTTCTTCAAGGATAAGTCTTTTTATTACAACACTATCCGGCACACAACATCTGTTTCCAAACCTTAATACTCCATCTTCAGAAACATTAAACTCAGGTTTATCCCCTTTTTCTACTTCTTCAATTAATCTCACCAACTTAGAATCTTCTTTTTGGGCGAGCTTGATTCTGTCTATCAAAGCTGGTTGAACTATTAAACTGGCTATTAATGCCTGCTGGTCACCCACAACTACTTCAATATTGGCTCTTTCCAAGTTCATTAATAAGTGGGGCTGAGTGGTAAGAATTGCAATTACTGGTCCCACTGGCTTCCTGCTAAGTGCATCAGCTACAACATTAGCTTTGCCTGGATGGTAGTTAATGTTGCAGTCATAGTCCTTGACTAGTTCGAGCCATCTCCTCTGTCTCATATTCAGTTCTTTCTAAGTGAAGAAGTACTTCAAACTCTTGTGATCCGTGTAGATTTCACACCTTTCACCATATAAATAATGTCTCCAGATTTTAAGTGCAAAGAAAACGGCGGCCAACTCCAAATCATGTGTTGGGTAATTTTGTTCATATGTCTTCAGTTGCCGAGAAGCGTATGCTATAAGTTGCCCATGCTGCATCAATACACATCCCAAACCCAAACGCGAAGCATCACTGTAAACCACAAATCCTCCTTTTTCGCTAGGGACTGTTAGAACTGGAGCTGTCACCAATCTCTTCTTCAATTCCTGGAAGCTTTCCTCACATTTTTCAGTCCAAACATACTTGTTGTTCTTCCTAGTAAGGGCGGTAAGGGGAACCGCTATTTTTGAGAAATTGTCTATAAATCGATGGTAATAACCAGCCAAACCCAAGAAGCTCCTAACTTCATGCACATTGGTTGGTTGAGTCCAGTTAACTATTGCTTCAATTTTCCCGGGGTCTACAGAAATGCCATCCCTTGAGACTACATGTCCCAAAAATGCAATAGACTCAAGCCAAAATTCACACTTGTTCAACTTGGAAAATAATTTCTTATCCCTGAGTGTCCCTAGTACTTGTCTTAGATGATCTTCATGTTCAGCTTTGCTCTTGGAGTAGATTAATATATCGTCAATAAACACCACTACAAATTTATCCAGAAACTCATGAAATACACGATTCATCAAGTCTATAAATACTGCTGGGGCATTGGTTAAACCAAAAGGCATGACTAAAAATTCATAGTGGCCATACCTGGTCCTAAAAGCTGTCTTAGGCACATCCTCCACCTTGATTTTTAATTGATGATAACCCGATCTGAGATCAATTTTAGAGAACACCTGCGCACCTTGCAACTTATCAAATAAATCATCGATGCGGGGCAACAAATATTTACTCTTTATGGTTACTCGATTCAATTCCCTGTAGTCTATACACATCCTCATTGTCCCATCCTTCTTCTTCACAAACAAGACTGGAGCTCTCCAAGGTGACACACTAGGTCTAATGAAACCTTTGTCTAATAAGTCTTGCAACTGTTCTTTGAGTTCGGCTAACTCTGGTGGCGCCATTCGATAAGGGGCTTTGGAAAGAGGCGCCGTGCCTGTGGCTAATTCAATAGCAAACTCTACTTCCCGCTCAGGCGGTAACCCAGACAAATCTTCAGGAAAAACTTCTGGATATTCCCTCACAATAAGAATCTCTTCTAGTTTCAATTCTTCTTTTGGTTCATCCACCACAAAAGCCAAATACCCTTGACACCCGTCACGTAATAACTTATCAACCTGAAAAGCAGAAATAACTGATGGAGGGATACGCACCCTGGAACCCATAAATCGAAGTTCCTCTTCTTCCGGGAACTTGAACACTACTTCAATTCTAAAACAGTCAATACTAGCATAAATGGAAGCTAACCAATCCATTCCTAAAATTACATCAAACCCAAACATAGGAAAGACTATCAAGTTAGCCGGCATTTCCTTCCCGCTAATAGTTATTGGACACTTGAGCATAATCTTATTACAAGTCACTAAATCTCCTGTTGGGGTTGAGACCCTCAAATTGTAGTCCATCTCATCAGCATCAATGGGGCACAACTTAACATAGTCCATTGAAATAAAGGAGTGGGTAGCCCCCGAGTCAAATAAAACAGTAGCCTTATTGAGGAATAAGGGAATAATTCATGGTTACGTCATATAATCCATAGAGATAATAAGATAAATAATCCTTAATTCTCAACAAATAAAAATTTTAAGAGATGTTAGAGAATTATACCTGTGATGACATCATCCTTGTCCTCAGCATTTCCCGGTGTCAAAGCAAACACCCGAGCAGGTACAGTCCTCCGTTGATTGTTGCCTTGATTATTCGGCCTAAAGTTTTGGGGTGGGTTGGGCCTTCTGTTGTTCTCCGCAAGCAATGGACATTCTCTAATGAAATGCCCATCCTTACCGCATTTGAAACATGATCCCACTTCCTTCCTGCACTCCCCATGGTGTATGCGGTTACAGAACTTACAGGGGTTAGGTGTATGATTTCCCTGTATCTGTCTCTGACTTGAACTGCTCCCCTCATTTCTCTTTTATTGCCATTGATCTGAACTAGGAAACCCTTGTGGAGCAACTCTCTTCCTCTATTCTTGCAATTCAGCACCCCTCTTAAGATTCTGTTCAACTAGCATCACCTTGTGCACTAATTCTGAACAATTCTGAATCTGTAAGACCATCACCCGTTCATAAATCCTGTAGTTCAAACCTTCTTCAAACTTCCTAGTCTTTTTCTCCTCATCGGGAATTAAGTATGCGGCGAAACGTGATAATTCCGCAAACCTTGCAGCATACTGGCGCACAGTCATGGTCCCTTGCACCAAGAACATTAAGATTGATTTTGGTGGGATTTGAGGTTTAGATTTGACTGATGTTAGGGTTGATTATCAGGTTTTATGAGTTAACTCTCCGGACCCTCGGGGTCGGGGCGTTACAATTACCGCGTGAAGGCTTATCGATGATCTGTGTATGATGCACGAACGAGATTTAGCAACGTTTGAACACTACGACTTCATTGTGAAAGACAACGTAAATTCTCAAATACAGTGTTGTGCTTCTCTTCTTCTAGCTGACTTAGTTTGTAACTCACAGTCAAGGCAACGATTCTCAGCAAGACACAATGACGAGAAGATGGATGTGAAGTGACTGGAGAACTTTTGGAACTAATTCACAAGGGAGAAGGAGAGGTATTTATAGGATGATAAGTCGGTTAGATGTGCAGCATTATATCTCCCGTGCATTACGTCGGTGTAATTATCCTTGCAACTGGAAATACTGGTAAATAATAATAATTCTAATTTGTGTATAATATATGTAATATAAACCAAGACAACCAATCACAAGAGCTGGTTGACATTGGGGGAATCTATCCATGTCACACCAATAGTGGAAGATGCTATAGAAATACTGGTAAATGAAGAAGAGCCTTTAGACATAGAACTTCATGATGTGTTTCTCCTTAATGCAGCCAATGATGAGCTTCTAGATCAGGTTATTGACTCGATTAATGTAATAGCGTATCGCCACATTGTGTCAGACATTTGGCTATGTTTTTATAAAATATAAGATCAAGTTGTGGTTATACATTTTTGAGTTTTTAAATTAATTATGCCGATCCTCATTGGGTATTACATGGTCTTTATAAATGGAGTTAATAAATTATTCCAAAGTTATGAGATGGAAGTATAGGCACCCAATTTTTGTTTCATATAAAGGGAACTTGGAAGCGTCACGATACAAGAACTACACCTATCCCTCTAGCTCTCACACCATTACTCATAAAGTGTAAGGCAAAGAAGCCATTTCAAAACCATTCCACATATTCACAAAATCATATCCTTTTCCTTTCCTTTATTTGGTTTCCTTTGTTTTTCATCAAATATTATTATTGTAAAGTAATTGTAGTATTTTCATTACATATCACAGAATAGAAGCATACACATAAAAATATTTGCATTCAAACTCTTTTGTGTGCATGCACTTGCGCGCGCGCGCACACACATACACACATGCGTGAGCGTGTATAGGGATGCGTAAAGAGGGCTATGTAACTTCCGTCATGCTTTAGTATTTCTTTGTGGGATATCACTTCATTCATAAACCTAAATCCGATGTCTTATACTAATTAAGGAGTAGAGTAGATTTGATTAGAATGTGTTTGTGTGTAGATATATGGATGCGTAAAGAGGGCTATGTAACTCCCGGCATGCTTTAAGTATTTCTTTGTGGTATATCACCTCATGCATAAACCTAAATTCGTTCTCATATACTAGTTAAGGAGTAGAGTAGATTTGATTAGAATGTGTGTGTGTAGGGATATGAGTAAAGAGGGCTATGTAACCCCCGACATGCTTTAGGTATTTCTTTGTGGTATATCACTTCATGCATAAACTTAAATTTGCTATCTTATACTAGTTAAGGAGTAAGAGTAGATTTGATTAGAATCTAGCCACGACTGAGTAAATCACTAGGCTTGAATATTTTCATAGAGGTGAATAGAAAACATTAAGATTTCGGTTGGGAGTATTGCCCAAGTTTCTTAAGGCTTAAAATTCATAGAAAAGGGAACTAGACCAAGATAGTAAACTAAGACCCAAGAATTAGATCTAAACCGAGACCCGTTAACCGAAGAAAACCCCAACAAATTTTGGAAAACCCTAGACCCATTCCCTCTTGACCCAACCCGGTTGGCTATAAAAACTCTTCTTCTCCAAACCGCTCTCTACACATCTCGTCTGCCCACCATACCTCTAGCTCTTCCATGCTGTTCACCACCCTTACTGTCAATAAGTTCCTTGCTACACACACCCATGCATCAGGTTGAACCATCACATGCCAATGCACTCGCACACACGTCCATGCCACGCACATCACCAACTGCCACCAACACCCCCAGTATGGCACCATGTTTCCTAACCACATCCGCTCTATGTCACAACCATCGAGATCCATTGGAGTGCCGCTTAACCACTTTTGAAGCCACCCAAAATTAGGGTTTCAAACCCTAACTCTCTCAGTCTCTACCTTCCTTGGGTGTGTCTGGTTTGCCCTAGTTAAATACTCATTTCCTTCACTATATGCATTATATCTATAGGCATATCATGGCATATTAGCGTAAACCGAAGGGAGTAAGAGCTCACTTAGGGTTAGGGTTAAACCGAGTGCATGCTTGATGTGTATGAGAGTGTGTTACATATAGTCTATTGGTGATTTTGGAAGATAGGTATTGCACGTGCAGTGGGAGTAGTCCCGAACTGTAGAATGATTCAAATTAGGGTTTGTAACACAAGGAATTTGGATTCGAGTTGAGTGGTGTAACACGGGAAGGAGACTAGGGTTAGGCAAGCAACATATTAAGAGACCAAGGTTAGGCGAGCAATATAGTACATGAGTAAGGTTAGGCAAGTAATGCATCAGGCAATCATGGTACTAGGCGAGCAATGTGTTGAACGAGCAAAGCACTCGGTGAGCAATCTAGGGAGCAAGAAAGGTGTAGGTGAGGAAGAGTAGCAACCGAGAAACTTAGACATCCTGAGGTTCCATGCATGAAGCATATCATGCATAATGTTTAACAACTAAAAATGTTTACACTATTGCCAAAAATATTATAGGTTCAATCTAAACCCGGAGATACGCACCGGTTCGTCAGACTGGACTCGCCCTTTGGATTCATAAACTGGATGGAGGTCGAGCAGTTCTTCACATTGGACTCGCCTCGTTGACCCTCGTAGGCGTGAGGGGGGTCGAGCAGTTCGTAAGACTAGACTCGCTCTTCAGACTTGTAAATTGGATGGAGGTCGAGCAGTTCGTAACAATAGGCTCACCTTGTAGACTTGTAAACTTTATAGAGGTCGAGTAGTTCGTAAGACTGGACTTGCCCTTCAGACTTGTAAACTTGATGGAGGTCAAGCAGTTCATCATAACTCGCCTCGTTGACCTTTGTAGGCGTGAGGGGGGGTCGAGCAATTCGTAAGACTAGGCTTGCCTTGTAGACTTGTAAACTTGATGAAGGTTGAGCAGTTCTTTAGACTGGACTAGCCTCATTGACCCTCATAGGTGTGACCGTGTGAGGGGGGTCGAGCAGTTCACAAGACTGGACTCAACCTTCAGATTTGTAAGCTGGATGGAAGTCGAGCAATTCAAAAGACTGGGCTCGCCTCGTAAACTTGATTGAGGTTGAGCAACTCATCAGACTGGACTCGCCTCGTTGACTCTCACAGGCATGAGAGGGGTCGAGCAGTTCGTCAGACTAGACTCACCCTTTGGATTCGTAAACTGGATGGAGATCGAATAGTTCATCAAACTGGACCCGCCTCATTGACCCTCAGAGGCGTAAGGGGGGTTGAGCAGTTCGTAAGACTGGACTCGCCCTTTGGATGGAGGCCGAGCGGTTCGTCAGACTGGACTCGCACTTTGGATTCATAAACTAGATAGTGGTCGAGCAAATCGTCACATTGGACTCACCTCGTTGACCCTCGTAGGCATGGGGGGGGTCGAGCAGTTAGTAAGACTAGACTCACTCTTTAGACTTGTAAACTGGATGGAGGTCGAGCAGTTCGTAACACTAGGCTCGCCTTGTAGACTTGTAAACTTTATGGAGGTCGAGTAGTTCGTAAGACTGGACTTGCCCTTCAGACTTGTAAACTTGATGGAGGTCGAGCAGTTCATGAGAACTCGCCTCGTTGACCTTTGTAGGCGTGAGGGGGGTCGAGCAGTTAGTAAGACTAGACTCACTCTTTAGACTTGTAAATTGGATGGAGGTGGAGCAGTTCGTAAGACTAGGCTTGCCTCGTAGACTTGTAAACTTGATGAAGGTTGAGTAGTTCTTGAGACTGGACTAGCCTCGTTGACCCTCACAAGTGTGAGGGGAGGTCGAGCAATTCGCAAGATTGGACTTAACCTTCAGATTCGTAAGCTGGATGGAAGTCGAGCAATTCGTAAGACTGGGTTCGCCTCGTAAACTTGTAAACTTGATTGAGGTCGAGCAGTTCATTAGACTGGATTCGCCTCGTTGACCCTCACAGGCGTGAGGGGGGTCAAGCAGTTCGTAAGATTGGACTCGCCCTTTGGACTCGCAATCTAGATGAAGATTGAGCAGTTCATCAGACTTGACTTACCTCATTGACCCTCATAGGCGTGAGGGGGGGTCGAGCAATTCGTAAGACTTGACTCGCCCTTTGGACTCGTAAACTAGATGGAGGTCGAGCAGTTCGTTAGACTGGACTCGCCTCGTTGACCTTCACAGACGTGAGGGAGGTCGAGCAGTTCGTAAGGCTGGACTCGCCCTTTAGACTTGTAAACTGGATGGAGGTCGAGCAGTTCGTTAGACTGGACTCGCCTCGTTGACCCTCACACACGTGGGGGGGGGGGGGGGAGGGTCGAGCAGTTCGTAAGACTGGACTCACCCTTTAGACTCATAAACTAGATGCAGGTCAAGCAGTTCGTCAGACTGTACTTGCCTCATTGACCCTCGTAGGTGTGAGGGAATTCGAGCAGTTCGTAAGACTGGACTCGCCATTTGGACTCGTAATTTGAATGGGGGTAGCGTAGTTCTTCAGACTGGACTCGACTCGTCCTCATAGGCGTGAGGGGGGTCGAGCAGTTCGTTAGACTGGACTCACCTTTCATATTTGTAAACTTGATGGAGGTCGAGCAATTCGTTAGACTGGACTCGCCTCATTGACCCTCGTAGGCGTGAGGGGGGTCGGCTGTTCGTAAGAGTGGACTCGACCTTCAGACTTGTAAATTAGATAGAGGTCGAGCAATTCGTCATACTGGACTCACATCGTTGACCCTCACAGGCGTGAGGGGGGTCAAGTTAGGAGGTAAGCTGCCAGGCGTTTTCTCCACCTGCTGGCCATAAATTGCATGATGAAGAGACGAGCCAGGTCCTCAAAGCTGTAGATTGAGTTTGGTGCCAGTGATGCAAACCATGCCCGCGCCACACCTTTTAAGGTCAACGAGAAGGCCCTGCATGCGATCTCCCCGGGAAATCTGTGTAGGGTCATATGAGCCTTAAAGGTGTCCAGATGCTCCAAGGGGTCCTTGGATCCGTCGTACAAGTCTATATGGGGAACCCTAAATTTCGGTGGCAGCGGCATAGCCATCACTTCCGCACTTTAAGATAGATTCGTGCTGGTGAGCATCTAGTCTACTGAGGATGAGGCTCCCACCTTTTTGGCCATAACTTCGTATTTGTCCATGAGGTCGCGAAGCTCATGCTGCATCTTCTTTTTGTCTTCGTCATCGGCGTTAGTTCATCCTATGGCTCGCAACTCGCCCTGGTCTATTATGGCTCTGCTCAGTGTCTTCAGGTAGCTTGGTAGTGTCTACTCGTAGGGCTTCATTTTTCCTCTGGAGTGTTTCCATTTGTGCAGTCAGCGTCTTTATCAACCGCTCCATTTCCCCAAAACGCTCTCTAATATGCTTCTGGTCCTTGAGTTGTTTGAGAACATGTTGTTGCTGGCATACAAAGGACATGTTATGCCTATAGGAAAGATCTCACAAACGACGCCACTATTAGCATTGTGTTTCATATGCCTGAAAAGGGTTCTGGCAACTCGGGTCGGGATCTTCACCTACAAACACAAGGGAGAAGGTGGGCTCGGGGTGGTCCGGAGAACCTCAGATGCCTCAGTTAGTGGGTTTAGAGTCTTTTCTTTTTAATCGTAGAGTTTAGAGAGAGTTCTTTGTACCTAGGATGTAGCTTTTATATGAAGTTATGAGGGAACATTCTCTTCCCCATGTCAGGGTTAAGATGTCCCACCCGCATTTATCTTAGTCTAGGAATTTAATGAGATGTGGTGTTCTGAGTGCAAATCTTTCAATGCGGCGTGGGTCCTGAGACTGCGCTTTTAGTCCCGTCCCAATGGTGAATGGATGGCACGGTCACTTGTAGTCCCGTCCGCCAGAGAATGGAGGGCCATCTGCATCCTCCGTTTACCTGCTGATTTAAGTACTTTAATGTTAGGTACAACAGGAGACATCAGAGTCTGTGTGTCCCATATGTTCTCATAAGTATCATTTCTCAACTCCTCTAATTCGGTCAACTGAAATTTTCTAAATTATCCGCCTCTCCTAGGTCAAAATTAAAATGCTTGATGGCCCAATAAGCTCAATGCTCGAGCTCTACAGGTAGGTGGCAAGGCTTTCCAAAAACAAACCTATAAGGTGACATACCTAAGGGAGTTTTGAAAGCTGTACAGTAGGCCCAAAGTGCATCAACTAGTCTTAAAGACCAATATTTGCGATCAAGGTTTATTGTTTTCTCTAGGATTTGCTTAATTTCCCTATTGGCAAGTTCTACCTGTCCACTTGTCTGAGGATGGTAGGCAGTAGAAAATTTATGAAATACCCCATATTTTTTTATCAAAGCCTCATATGAACGGTTTCAAAAGTGTGTGCTTCAATCACTAATGATAGCACATGGTATACCAAACCGAGACAACACATTTTCTTTAAGAGATTTGATTATCGTATTATTATCATTGCTCCTACAAGCTGTTGTCTCTACCCATTTTGACACATAATCTACTGTCACAATAATTATTGGAATCCAAAAGGAGGAAACAGTCCCATGAAATCAATACCCTATCAATCAAAAATTTCAATCACTAAGATCGGGTTTAAGGGCATCATATTACGACGGGACAAAGCTCCTAGCTTTTGACACCTTTCACATGAGCAACAATAAATGTTTGCATCCTTAAACAAGGTGGGCCAATAAAATCTACATTGCAAAATTTTTGTCGTGATTTTTTCATTGAAAAATGACCCCCACAAGCTTGGGTATGACAAAACTCTAAGACGCTAGTAATCTCCTCATCAGGGATGCAACGCCTTATAATTTGGTCAGGGCAATATTTGAAAAGAAAATGTTCATCCCAATAGAAATTGCATACCTAAGCCATGAACTTCCTCTTGTCTTGCGCGCTCCAATCTGCCGATATTTCATCTGCAGTCAAATAATTCACAATATGAGCAAACCATGGTAAAGAAGTAATGGAGAATAAATGCTCATCTGGGAAATCGGTGTTGTCCATAAAAGTGAGTCTTGAGAGGTGGTCGCGCCTTAGCATCTTTCTTTGTGAGAAAGTACTTAAGAGCGACATGGTCAGTGAAAATAGTGATGGGTAAACTAATCAAGTAAGCATGAAATTTTTCCAAAGCAAAGACTACGGCTATAATTCCTTTTCAGTAGTGGAGTAATTCATTTGTGCACTATTCAAGGTCTTACTAGCGTAATAAATGACAACAGGTTTCCCTTCCCTTCGCTGTCCAAGGACGACACCTACAACATAATCACTAGAATCACACATAAGTTCAAAAGGAAGGGTCCAGTCTGGTGGTTGCATGATGGGAGCAGATGTAAGCTTACCAATTAGCGTTTCAAAGGCCTCTTGTCAAGCTTTGGTCCACTCAAAATTGGTATCCTTAGCTAGTAGGTTACACAACAGTCTAGACAAAGTAGAAAAATTCTGTATAAACCTCATATAGAAACAGGCATGACCAAGGAAAGATCTAACATCCTTAACAGTCTTAGGCAAGGGAAGCTTAGAGATTAGTTCAATCTTTGATTGGTCAACCTCTATTCCCTTAGGAGAGACTATATGACCTAGGACAATTCTTGAAGATACCATGAAATGGCACTTCTCCCAATTTAAAACAAGGCCTTTTTGTTCACACCAAGCCAAGACTCTTTTCAAATTCAACAAACAAGAATCAAAGGAATCACTAAAAATAGTTAAATTATCCATAAAAACTTTCATGCAATTTTCAACTATATCGCTAAAAATGCTCATCATGCAACGTTGGAAGGTGGTTGGGGTGTTACACAAACCAAACGACATATGCCGGAATGCATAAGTTCCAAAAGGGCGTGTAAAGGTACTTTTATCCTGGTCTTCTAAACCAATTTCAATATGCACATTCGCCACCCAATCATTGTCTTAGTAGGGACTAGTTCACCTACCTCATTTTCTACTTCAGTGATACCCGATTTCTTAGGAACCACTTGAATAGGACTAACCCACTTACTGTCGGCAATTGGGTAAATAATACCTGCATCCAACAACTTTATTACCTCATTTTTCACAATTTATTTCATGGTGGGGTTAAGCCTATGTTGGGCTCTCTACGAGGCTACGAGGGCTGGCTCCCTTTTCTAAGTGAATCCTATGTGAGCAAATCAAATGACTAATACCCTTTATATTAGCTATGGTCCAACCAAGTGCAGACTTATGCTTATTCAACGTTTTAAGAACTTTCTCACCTTGGACAACACTTCATTTTGAAGAAATAATAACAGGAAATGTATCACCTAGACCTAGGAAGTAGGGGTGTCAAATCGTGTTAACGGGTCGTGTTCGTGTCGTGTCAAGATATGTACATTGCACTTAATGGGTCAACACGAACACGACCCGTTAAGGATTTCGTGTCAAAACTCCAAACCTGAACACGACACGGTAAGATAACGGGTTGACACGACACGACCCGTTAATGAATAAGAAATAAATTGACACGACACGACCCGTTCCGTTTCAACCCATTTACGTTAATGGGTTGAACATACACAATACGACACGACATGACCCGTTTGACTTGATTGATTTTATATAAATATTTAAATATAAATAATATTTATAAAAAATAAAAAATTAACTACAAGTTTAAAATTACAATCCAAACAAATATGATCCATACAATTTCTAATAATATTCTTTATTGAAATTACATCCCAAATATAATAAACAAAACATACAATGTAAATATATTAATGTTATAATCTCAAATACAATAAAAAATTAAAAACACAGATCTAAATAAATTTAGAGCTTGAAGAAGGAAGTGGAGCGTCCTCCTTGCCCTTTAGGTCTAAGGGTATAAAGGTAAATTTAACTTTCTTAACGGGTCATAATGGGTTATAACGGGTTGACACGTTAGTGACCCGTTAAGCAATCGTGTCTTAACGGGTCAACCCGTTTTGACCCGAACCCGTTAACGCTAAACTCTAACCCGCTTTTATCGTATCGTATTCATATTGGGTTAACGGGTCGTGTCACATATTGTCACCCCTACCAGGAAGGTGTGCTTAAGACCCTTGGGCAGCAGCTTGAGCTCGACTTTAGGCGTTTCCACACTTGATGGTTGCTGTTTTTCGCTCCTAGCCAGCAATTCTTAATACTTTGGTGGTCATGGTGATCCTCCATAGTCCTGCAATTGATCAAAAATAGCACAAATTTCAGCAAACACATTAGAATCAATGGTAGGTGAAAATTCAGAATTAACAAGAAAGTGTTCAAGGGTATCCAGGTCAGTTGTCAAGACTTCTTTCTCTTGAATAAGCGCATCTATCATGTAGTTTGTTGGCACTCAATTTCTTCCCTTGGTCGCTTACTAATATGGAAAATGTTGACCTCAAATTTTATGTTCCCAAAAGAGAGTTTCATCAATCCATTCTTGCAATTTATAAGTGCATTAGTCGTAATAAAGAAAGGTCTACCTAATCTGAGAGGAATCTTAGAGTCAAAATCAACAACCGACTAAGTGTCCACGATTAAGAAATCAACAGGTAGTAAAACTTGTCAATTTAGATCAAAACATCCTCAACTATCCCTCTTGATTTCTTAATTGAACAGTCAGCCAATTAAAGCACAACAGAAGTGGGTTTAATTTCACACAAACCAAGCAACAAGTAAATCGAATATGGCATGAGATTTACACTAGCTCATAAGTCAAGCAAGGCCTGTGCAAACTCATGACTACCTATCATGCATGAAATGGTAGGGCAACCCGGATCTTTGTATTTTGGTGGGATTCTTTATTCAATTACAGCACTTACTTGCTCAGTCAAGAATGTTGTTTTTTGAACGTGGTGCTTCCTTTTTACCGTGCATAAATCTTTTAAAACCTTAGCATATGCAGGAACCTGAGTTATGACATGCAATAGGAGAAGGTTAATCTTTACCTACCTAAGATTTTCTAAAATTTCAGCACTATGGTCAGTAGCTTTCAAGGTAGACTTGAGAGCTTGGAGAAAGGGCACCCTAGTTGGAATTACCACTACCTCACTATCCTTTGAGTTTTCTAGTTCCCCAACACTCGAACTTCCTTGAGTGTTCCTATTTCTAGTCGTCCCTTCTATGGCCTTACCAGTTCGGGTGGTTATGGTATTTACCTCTTTAAGATCTTGACTATTAGGATTAGAGGTTTGTGCCATATGCTGCCCACTAGGATTGGGTTGAGCTTGGGATGGAAACTTCCCACGCTCACTTATGGTCGAAGCACTAGTTAACTTAGAAACATGGTTCCTCATCTCTTTGTTCTCTTCTACCACTTGGGTGATCATTAACTCAAATTTCTGGTTTGTTTTACCTTGAGCCTCAATAAATGCATGTAAGGTGTCCTCTAAAGAGTTCTTAGAAGGTGTGGGCTGATATGGAGGCGTAGGGTAAGCTCTAGGTGGCTGTGCAGGTTGCTGGTTTTCATATTTCCAGCTAAAATTGGAGTGATTATACCACCCCGGATTGTAGGTATTAGAGAAAGGTGTAAAAGGTTTCTTATACATAACTAGGGCATTACATTGTTTCTCATACATTCTTCTCATTTCAACAAATGCGGGGCACTCTTGAGTTAGGTGATCTACCCCACCACACACAAAATACGGTTCAAAGGACTCTACACAAGTAGCCATGTGTGTTGGCTTTAAATCCTTAGTTTTAACACTCTAACTCCCTAGTAAGCATCTCCACCTTAGATTTTAGGTTATCATCTTCCCTAAGATGGCAAACTCCATCACCATTTGGATTTCCAGCAGGCCGTGACCTATTTGTACTCTCAGTAGCACTAGGTCCGGTCCAAGTGTGAGCTTTTTCAACAAGCTCATTGAGATATTCTATGGCCTCATATGGATTTTTCTGCAAAAACTCACAATTACACATCATTTCTATGAATTGGCGCTCTCTAGGTGTAGGTCCCTCAACTAAGCGTCAGTTCTCATACCCATGGTGAGGACACATACTCAACAACTACTTAAACATCTCTCAAGCCTGATATAAAGTCTCACTATCATTTTGTGCAAATGTGGAGATCTGCCTCTTCAAAGCACTGGTCTTATGTTGGGGAAAATATTTGTTAAAGAAGGCTTGTGTCATCTCATTCCATGATCCTATTGATCGTGGTCTTAGTGAGTACAACCAGCTCTTTGCTCTATCCTTCAAAGAGAAAGGAAAGAACTTAAGTCTCACAACATCATCTGTAGCATTATGACTATGGAAAGTCGCACCTATTTCCTCAAACTCCTTGATGTGCACATAAGGATTTTCATTCTTTAAACCATGAAAGCTGAGAAGTAACTGTATCATCCCTGGTTTAAAATCAAGTTGGCGAGTGTTGGCTGGAAACATGATGCATGATGGTGTGGGTGTGCGTGTAGGGTGGAGGTAATCCTGAAGAGTTCTAGTGGATTGATCTTCGTGTTCACTCATTTTTTCGAGACTAGATGTATTGTCAAATAAATGATTAAAACAATTGATTCTAACTCTAGCACAGGCCTACGAGCAAACCTACCCAAGGCATCTCTATATTTGTGCATGCAAGGTAAAAAAAAAATACTAAAAACTAAAAAAATACTACGAAAAGAAAAAGAAAAAAAAAATAATGCAACAAGCTAAAAGAGAGAACGAAGCTACCGCATTTACAAGCTGCTGAAGTAAATTATGCCTTGTATCGATTCTTGCACCGTACTCCCTGGCAACGGCGCTAGAATTTGATTACGCCCAAACTACTACGTGGTGTTATAGTATAGTTCAGGGTGTCGATCCACAGGGAGACGAAAGAAACACTACAAGATGTAAGCTTAAAGGAAAAGATCAAATGACAAGATGACAAGAATCTGAAAAGTATTTTAAATTCTACCTAAAATATGTATTTAAAATGATATTAGGGTACGGATAAAAAGGCAAATAAAGTTTCGGGTTTCCATCAACCGGATCCAACACTTTCACGTTTCCAATCCAAACTATACACACAATTAAGAATTATAACACCAAATTCCTAATTGGAAGATATGACAATATGCTCATCTAATTTCACAAATTTAACTCTAGAATCTATTCCTCCTTTAAAAACCACAGTTTTCATGTATAAAAAGGAATATCAGATCTAAAGATGACACTATGTTCACAAACAATAGTGTAGCAAAAGATCACATCAATGGCATGAAAAACCTATTTAAGAATCCTAGAATCTTAAACAATAAAGTTTAATCTGTGAATTGAAATATAGTCAAAGCATTTTCACCAATCAATTTCTGCCCTAGGCTTTACCTAACTCTAGTTCTCCATGGGAGCACCAAAAAAATATATTTTTTTTTTCTCCTCTAGTCTTGTTCATCGTCCCTTCAAAACTCTCTTTGTTGAAAAGTCTATCCATTGGTTTGAAAAGCTTCCTCACTGTTTGCAATTGAAGAGTCCTAATTCATAAAATTCTCTCCCATTTATCTACCAACCAACCTTAAAAACTGATTAGTCCACGTTGAAAATGATGATCACCAACCAACCCATCAGATTTGTAAAGTCTCTTGTATGTCCCCACCAACCAACCTACCCATATCTCTATAGTTGCAAAGTTATCCTTTATTTGATATTTTCCAAAAACAACTCTCACCCGTACAATCCTCACCTACCACCTTATTTGAAGTTATCATTTATTTGATATTTTGGAAAGTTATCACTGCGTTGAAGTCTTCTTATGTTGAAACATCATTGCTTTGTTGAAAGTCCACACATCTATCCACATTGAAAGTCAGTCCACGTTGAAAATGAAGAGTCATTATTACTTGAAAGTCTTGACCAATTCAAAAGTCATGCTTTGTTGAAAACTCTTGGGAATTATTCCAATTCAAAAATTCATTTGAATTTGACTGGGTTTTAGCTCTCTCTTTTATGGATTCTGAAATTGAATATAAAAATATGTACTTAGGAATATCTCAAAATAAATAGAACCTACGTTTAAGAATACAAGTTAATTCCTATGATTTCTGTTTATATTATAGCATTCTAGTCTAATAATATGGTATTTAAAGTGCACTTTCGTACATTCATCACCCCTCCCACTAGTATATATAGTATAGTATATAGTATAATATATAATATAATATATAATACATAATATATTATACTATACATAATATATTATACTATATAATATATATAATTTAATACTATATAACACTACGTTCGAATGCTTTGATTATACGTTCGAACTTAAGGCTAAGAGTTCAAACGTTTATACTTCCATACTTACCAATTTTGTGCCTTAAAACCGCGTTTATCTCCATTAACAAAATACACATTTCTCCATTTGAACGTTATCATTTAACGTTCGCACATGGTGTATCACGTGCAAGTGCATGTTCGCACAATGGGAATTTTTACTACGAAACGTTCGATCATTTGAAACATAATATTTGAACGTTACGTTTATATATGCACAAAGTTCGAACATCGAACATTAGTTTCACAACCGTCTCGACACTGTCGTCCACCTCTTCACAACGTCACAGACGAACGCCACTACAACCCTCACAACAAGGTTAGTGCCCCTCTCACATTCTCTTTAAGGATTTTTCAAGTAATTTTAAGTGGGCTTCGATGTGGTCTCTTCGGGCATCAGTAAAGGACACTATGTCCTCAATAGGCCATCATTTAGATATCCTAAACGAAAATGTCAACATATGTTTGAACGTACTTTATACGTTCGCACGTATATTGATAGAGTTCGAATGTACTCAACAAAAAACGACAATGCCTTGTTGACGTTCGAATGTATAAACTTTAATGTTCGAACGTAAGTCTATTTATCTTCCAACTTCTGTGACAGTTTCTAAACCGTCACAAAGGTTGTCACATTATCAACATATTTGGTGTGTCAATAAAGAGTCTTGCAAATAAATTTTTTTTTTCATGTTATTAGACTGGAGGTCCTTTCGAACACTTACTATACATTCCTCCCGATTTAATTAAATATTTTACATGTTGTATACCCACTGATTGAGAGAGTCTAGCCCGCATGAAGAAGAGTATTAAGAATATAATTTAAATAATTAAATTTATATTTTGTCATCCATTTCCAGTTTTGAAACAACTAATGATTATCAAAGAGCGAGTTTTGTTACTCATCATCCTCACAAACCACACCACACTTTTTTTATTTTTTATTTTTTGAACTTTTTTAATTGTTTTTTGATTTATTCTTCCTAAATTAATTGAGTTCTTCTACTCAGTATCCATAAACCACACATTTGGTAGGAGAAAAAAAATTAAAAAATTATGTGTGGTGTGTGGTATGAGAATGATTAATAGAATTTTTCAACTTGTAATGTTTTCTTTAATATTGGATGAGACGTCTTTCCAAGATTTGACAAAGGAGCATATATCCGAATTATTGTGCTACAAATAAAGAAAGCAATGCACTGATTCATCCTAGAAATTGACATTCACTTTGCCGCTCCAAGGCCTAGGCCTACCGCCCGCCTAGGGTAGCCAGGCCACCCGGCCCCCACACCTATATGGGCTGGGATGGGATTGGCCCCCGAGCCACAGCTTCGTCCTGCTTGGGCTGGATGTCAGGCGGACATATTGACTTATGGACTGTCCACCTACCCATTGGCCTCAAATGGGCCTATTGAGCCCAGAACTTATTTCTTGGTCCTTTTTAGGTCCAAAATACATTTTCAAAGTGTTTTTATGCCAATCTTAGCCTAAAACCTATTTATCAGTTTTCGATTTCACGTATAAATACAAAATTTGAAAATCTAAAATATATTAAATTTTTTTGTTTGGATTGAGAACTAATCTCAACTCATATGGTCTCATCTCATCTAATTATTATAATTTTTTCAAGTTTCTACAAAATATAATAAATAATTCAACTTTTTCAAATCTCAAAACGATAATAATATTAAAAAATAATATTTTCATAATATTTTATTGAACTTTCATCTTAAGGCTATGTTTGGATGTTGAACTGAATTAAGTTTAGATGATAAAATATTGTTATAATATTATTTTTTAATATTATTATTATTTTAGGATTTGAAAAAGTTGAATTGTTTATTATATTTTGTATTGGAATTTGAAAAAATTGTAATGATGAGTTGAGATGGGTTTAAGAAGCAAACAAAGCCTAACTCAACTCATCTCTTCTCAACTTACTATCCAAATATCACCTAAATCTCATCTCTAAATATAAATAAACTTAATAAAATTACTAACTAATAATTCTAATCTATTATAAAATAGTCTAAAAACTATTAAACATTAATTTAAAACTATTACAGATTAAATTAAAAATATTACAATAATTTAATAATAACAAAGTTACAAATTATAATACAAAAAATAAATAAATAAAGGTGACGAGATGGGTCATTTTCCTTGAAGTACGAACATTGATAATATAATGTTAACCACCTCTTGAATGAATGAGACCTCAATCACATAGACAGACCCTAATGACAAACGGTCCAGTGATTCGAGTCTTGCCTATTCTAGCTGGCATAATGAGAATTTTTTACCAAAATGCGAATGCAAAGGTTTGTTGTTCCTGGGATGGGTTAGAATCCGTTTAGCAACATAATTATTTTCAAGTATTTTTAGATATTTTTATATATTTTCTTCTCAAACATTACTCAAATATGAAATATTTTTTAATTTCAAATATTCAACTTTTTCATCTAATTATTTAGGGGTGATACCCGCATGATGCGGAGCAGGGGTACCCTCCCTCGCACCATGCGGGAGTTGGGGGTTTTTCCCCCGCCCCCAGGTGGCGGGGGCGGGGAAAAAATCCCATCCGCCCCGCCTCCGCCTAGGCCACCACATTGTGTTTAAGTTTTACATAATCATTACAAAATTTTCAGACTTTTAAACAAAACACAAAAGCAATACAAGCTTTTTAAATTTGAAAATAAAAATAATATTCAAACATTATTTTAATTTTGAAATATTTTTATTCAACTTTTTCTCTCATTTTCTAAAACTTAACAAAACATCTTTAACTCAAATAATTTCACTATTATTCACAATTATATTAAAAAACTTTTTGAATTCCCTGTAGAAAGAGATTTCGCTAATGAAAAAACTTTTAATGCTACCCAATTAATCTAAAAGATGTTGAGTAATAGCACCTAATTATAATATAATTAGGATGAAAGTGGAATCATGAAAGCGTAGAGTATACGTAGAATGTTCGTATATAGCTAGGAATATCTATGATACAAAAAAATAGTAGAAATTATCACCCTTAAGCCGATGTGATGTGTTGAATAATCATTGAATCAATCTTTGTTAAAATGGAAAATATCCATTAATGATGATGAAATATACCTCTAAAAAAGTATAAGAAAAATGATATTTGCAGTTATAGAATATACAAGTCTTGCACACTCTCTAGACAAACATTCTTAGACTTGCTTATAACATTAGTAAAGATTTTGCTTATAAGATGTGAGAGATTGTGTTAATTACTTGCATATCCAAAACTCTCCTAGACAAACACAGCCATGAATCCGACTTGCCCAACCTATTTATATTAATCTTTGCCATCTTCTTCAATCCGTCTTCGCCTTTGGTTTAGTAGAAAATTACTCGCCCCACCAATTTGTTTTACAGTTGGTCAAGAGTAGCTCTTTTCACCAATGGTAGTGTTCATTTCCTTGTAGTTTATTTGCACATTTACATAAATGGCAAGGTGATCTGTTCTATGATTTAATTTAATTCTATCAGTTACAACTGGGAATTGTTGAAAAAAAATGTAATAAAAGAAATACAATTTAAGGTACAACAAACAAAACCTGTTGCAACAAATCGGCTGATCGCTGATGTGAAATTCTGATGCTTGCCAACACCTGATACCATTGACAACCAGTAAAAACCTAAATCATGCACTGGCTTCATTTTCAACTTTTCTCCCTCCAACTTCTCGATATCTTTTCTTCATTTTCCATTTTTTAAACCTTTTTTTTTTCTTTTTGAACTTGATCTACTCTTCATTTCTCCCATATACAGATACAACAATGAGAGTGGCGACTATGACTGGATGGGTTTTGCTTCATATAAAATGTCCTATACCTCACTGTCATCTCTGATCAATATATCACAACTCGAAGCAGCCCTGGCTGTGGCTCGGTGTAGTCAAGACCCTCTTCTTCAAGCAAATACCGCTGTACAGCGATTGGAAGTCTTGCCGGAGTGCGGGAACCCCTGGTGTGATGACCTGTTCCAACACATATATAAACCTGTAGGCGCTGCTGTACTGCCCTGGCGGTGCTCCTTAGCACACCCAGCTCATGCTTCAAAACATGCATTGCCTCAGTAACATGCAGCCCATGCAAGTCTATCATTCGCTCCTGTCCTCTACCATTGCTCTGCATCTCTGGAGGAACTGGGTTCCTAAAACCAATGGTTCAAACATGGTAAATAGCTAAAACAAACAAATAATAAACCCTGATTCTATAGGTTCTTGCAGTGAAAGGTGGAGACTTCTCCAATTGGCATCTGTTATCTAATTAAAGCTCTGTCTAACAACATTTTATTACTGTCATTATCTTTCCACGAGGTTGTAGCAATTCAACTGCTACTTTACTTTTTTTTTTTTTTTTGTTGGAACCAGGAGCAATGCTCCTGTCTAACTTCAAATAGGCAGACAATGGGCAGCAGTTACAACATTTAAAGAGAAGCAATCCGGGTATGAATGAATGTGTTAGAGAGAGAGAGAGAGAGAGAGATGGAAAAAAATTCCAATTGGATTTGCAAGATAATTCATGAGAATATGAAGATGTCAATCAGCCTGCAGCCAAAAGTATTGAATCAACCTCTTCAAAAATTAAAACCAATGGTTCAAACATGGTAAATAGCTAAAACAAACAAATAATAAACCCTGATTCTATAGGTTCTTGAAGTGAAATGTGGAGACTTCTCCAATTGGCATCTGTTATCTAATTAAAGCTCAGTCTAACAACATTTTATTACTGTCATTATCTTTCCACGAGGTTGTAGTAATTCAACTGCTACTTTACTTCTTTTTTTTTTTGTTGGAACCAGGAGCAATGCTCCTGTCTAACTTCAAATGGCAGACAATGGGCAGCAGTTACAACATTTAAAGAGAAGCAATCCGGGTATGAATGAATGTGTTAGAGAGAGAGAGAGAGAGATGGAAAAAAAATTCCAATTGGATTTGCAAGATAATTCATGAGAATATGAAGATGTCAATCAGCCTGCAGCCAAAAGTATTGAATCAACCTCTTCAAAAATTAATAAATGTATGAAAGTAAAAATGGTAAACATAATATTATTATCCATTCAACTCATTTACACGGATCATTGCTTAGACTAAGGGAGACCAGCAGAGAACTACGAACCTCTGGCGATAAATAGATTCTTGAGCTTTTCCATGAGCTGCCTTCATATGAATGTTGTGCTGCTGCCCTTTAGCACTCAATTCCTTTGCTAGAGCCTTATTGCCAATGAGGTATGCTTGTCGTGCCTATTTTTAAAGTTCACACCATCAACTAAGGTAATTGGTGCAGCATGTGGCATACCGTGCAGACAATAAGGGAAATTACGATAACCCTGAGTTTCACAGAAGTTGAAATTCAAGACTTCCGTCCCAACTTCCGTCAATGCTTACCAGTCCCTGGGGCTGGTAAGGGCCATCCGGCTTGTCTCTATGTGGAGGGGGAGGGCCGGCACAGCCAGTCCCAGTTGTTTTTTTTTCCTTTAATTTTGCCCCTCAACCTTGAACAAAGGGGGATCTTCCTCCTTGCTCGGCAGTGCAGGCCCCTACCCCTCCAACAGAAGTGTACTCAGGTGGCCCCAACCACCCCCAGGACTAAAAACAAGAGCAGTTATAGTGATGGAAGGTTTGTCCACTTTTTCTTTTCTAGATTTGTTAATTTTTTTGCAGTTTTCTCATCCATTTTTTTTTTAACATGAGAAGAGGCGTGTTGGATGGCCATGATAGCATTTTCTCATTTTCTATCAAGAAATTAACAAAATATTTATTTATTTTTATTGGCACCGGGTGTCCGAGAACAAAGTCCCGACTAATCCCGAGGGTGCACAGGCTCTCGGCAAGGAGTTTCCAGCAAGTGCATCTTAGGTAATTCAAGGGGAAGTTCCCCCAATCCGATGGCCTCTAGAAATTGTTTGCACCCAAAAAGATTTGAACCTTAGATTTGGAGGAAGCATACCACCAAGACCAAGGCCTTTATCACTTGAGCCAACTCCTAGGGGTTTCAAGAAATTAACAAAATATGAGATAGAAGTCTCAAAATTCAAATGTTGCAAAAGTTGGATCTTAAACTTATGTCACAATTATTGCTAAAATTCAAATATGAGCATAATTGGGCCAGAATTCATCCTGCATACCATAGATAATTTTCCTATTTTGATGGCTTTGATAGGTGATAACCATTGCAGGGGGAACTACCACCATATTATAAACATTCCTATCATGTTCACATGTTTCTAATTAAAGGATCATGAAGGTAACATGCCCACAATGTACCATCTGTTTCTTGACTGTTTTTTTCAAGTGTTATTGCACTTGGCTCATCCGTGTTATAAAGCAAGTTTGGCTTTGCCAAATCTGTGGGTTTAAAATATGCTTTACCCAGTTTGAGTTTAACTTCACTAGTTTTGTCAATTTATGCCATTGAACTATGCACATGTAGATCATATGCCTCAAGCAAAAAGTGGTATTATACTCACCTCAAGTTTATAAAAGTGGCATTTCACCTGCCAGCAATTTATAGAAGCAACACTTTACCCTCTTGTAGTCTAAGTAGCACCTTAGCCACTTGTAAAGTCTATACTTGTTATTTGCACCATGATAATGGAAGGTTGAATTATACAGATGCTAATGCTTAGATCTCAAGCAGGCAAAGTGTTTCTTTCTACACCGTAGGATGACAAATAAAAATGGCCTCTTACAACAGTTAAGCCATAAGGAGTTTATCCTATTTTAATATTTTATAACTTCACCTAGGAAGCTGCATTAAAGCTTTGTTTTTCATCGAGACAACAACAATAATGGATGTGAAAGAAAAACTATACTTGAGTCCAATCAAGAGGGAGAGAGAGGATGAGAATTGGGGTGGTTGATGAGAGAAAGAGGTGAAAGCAGGTTGGGTTTCTTTTCATGATTCTACACAAGCAAAACGAAATTATATATTTGCCCCTTATTTAGGCAGCCAAGATTTACTCTTATATGAAAAAAAAGGATTTTTTTTTTTTTTTGTTAAAAATTTGCTACTAGGAAAAAAATATAAATTGCATTTTTCAGTTGACAACAGTTAGACAAAATTCCAGACATACCTGCTCAAAGTATGCATTACGCAGGCGTGCATGGTCACGAGCATCCCCTCGCAGCTCAGAATACATATTCGCTGTCATCTCAACAAATGTGAAAGCCATTATTAATGCAGAAGGCCTTATTCTCAAATTGAAGGCATATAAAGACAAGTAATTTTGTTGACCAGGGGATATTACCAACTGCATCTCCAGTATCAAGCCAGATGGGAGCTGCCCGAGCAGAACCACGATTTTGTAATCTGTCACCATAGATGTCTCTCCCATGTCCACTATTGTAAGCACTAGCCAAAACATGGGAACTTCTACTTGATCCAATAGTGGCATCTGAGGAACCATTTCTTTCGTACTTCCATATACCAGAATCCTGAGATGCCAATTTCCGGACAGCTGATGCAAAATCTATAGCACCCCTAGATGGAACAGAAGATCCGGATTTGAACAAGAGCATGTTGTCCTTGTCAGATTGGAAAAGACTGCCACTTTGTGGGAGATCATCCCCAGCATATTTTGGAGGATCATTCTGACTACACGCAACAGTAAGTGCAGGGAAGTCCATTGTACCAAGATTGGGGGCTGACAAGGTCTTTGAGTTCATATTCTGACTGAAACCACCCTCAACTTGAAGCTACAATTATAACAAAAATCTAAATTGAAATGCCCTTCATACAAAGATCACATTGAGCAATTGAAAGGGATAAACTAACAATATATGCTACAGAATCAAAAGAAATCATGTATTCATGCTGCTTCAGGATACATGAAAAACAAGTTAACTCTTTAAAACTGACAACCACTGCCCCCATTGAAACCAAGAAGCCTATAGCATATATTATGCAATAGTCAAACTAACAACAGATAATAATAAAGCACAGTGCTATTGGGTAAGAAGAGGATGACCCAAAGAGAATCACTAACACCCCCTGTACCAGGCCAGTGACTAAGGAACTGATGGCTACACACGAGTATTGGAGCATTGGGTCACCTCAAAACTATATGGGGAGCCAGCTCTTCCCTGCCAAAAGAAGGCACCAGAGGTATTGCTCTCTATGGTTAGCATCTTACCCATTAGAATTACACACGCATCACCAAAAAAATCCATAAGATGAAGCATAATTCCTTATCTCAAATACATTTCTGGCAATTAAATAATATCAGAGAGACTTACACATATAGATTGCCAAAAAAAATTGACTAATATTAAGCTTACCTCTAACTGAGTGAGCATCTCTATAGTCAGGTTCAAGTCACATCCATTGGCAAAGTAAACTTCTGCAAGGCTTTCAGTAGCAAAACCAGGGAACTGAGATACCAAGAACTCAACAGGGTTCATATCATTATCCTCCACAATTGCATGCTCACCAAACATATCATTCATATATCTCTGGTGGGAATTGCCATCATAAGGAGGTCCCTCCCCATCATGGCTGACAAGTTTATTACCGTTCACAATATGATTGTCCCATGGTTTATTTGACATATGCAGAAAACTAACTGGAGATGCATCTTCCCCATGGGATGAAGCAGAAAATCTCAACTTTCCAGCAAAGCTATTACCATTAATGCTGTGTGAAGATAAATCTTGCTGCTCATTCAACAGGTATCCACTGCCCTTGGAAGCAGGTAACCTCGACGCTTCCTCATGTAAAGACAGACCCGCCAGAGAGAGGTTCCCAATGCTTTGTGATTCATCTTCTCCCATGACCTTAAAGTCAGGGGTAATATCATCAGGGAGCTGTTGGCACCAGTATTGGTGAGCCTCTTCATCGGAATTATTTGAGACAGATGACTCTGATCTATCTAGCACTGCTTTTCCCAGACTTCCCGAAGTAGCAAGCCTTGATGTCACATCTGCTGTACTGGTGCTTCCAAATGATGAAGATCTGAGGGCAAACGGAATAAATTCTGCTGCATTTGGATTTAAAGTTGCCACCTTAATTGGGTTGCTAAGCTTTGCATCCTTAGTTTGGGTTCCTTTCTTGGACAAGCTCATTATTTAGTCAAATAGAAACAAATCACACAAACTAGACATGCATAGAAAATCTCTGAGTGAGAGAACTAAGTCAATCTTCAGTACGCTTCACCCAAAGCCTGCAAAGTGAAGTTCCATTCAAGTACACCACTTAGTAGTATTGAACAAGAAGTTTCTACTTTAACACGCGGCCACAAGAATAAACTCCAGTACTTCCCACAAGTGAATTTGAATGCCAATTCCAGATATCACAGAGTGCTAAATCTGATCATTAAGCTCTTTTTATGAGCATTTGCAGAAAATTAACTTTCCTGATTTGTGATAAATTGAATAGGTAATAAATAGATAAGTAAACCGAAATCCCATCTAAAAGGTATGGATATAGGAGTATACACAGTTTGAATCCATCACGGAAAAGTGAAACAAGCATAACACGATCTAAAAGTACTCAGTTACAGCTAAACATTTTTTATGGAACAGCTTCTAAGTAATTAGAGTACTCTGAACCAAATCTCATAAATGGGACAAAATAGCACAGAACTCTCAAAACTCTATAATTCCTGAATTTGGAAGATTTAGCAATTTTCAGAAGAAACAACAGAGACAGGATAATGCTTACATAAAACAAACAGAGACAGAATAACACAAAATCCTCAGACTAATATTACAAACGATGTAATCGAAGTAAACCCTAGAACACCACATAAATTATCAACCTGTAGCGTTTAAAAAATATAATCCCGAAAAGCAAATTAAAAGGGGAAAAACACGACGAAAGCAAGAAAAACAGCCGCAAAGCAAGCCATTGACCTCCCGGTATTCAATTAAATCGATTACAAGAGATCTGAGTCAATTCGACGACCAGAAAATGGGGGAAAATAATCTTTAAGAAAAAATCCAAGAAAATCAATAAGAAGCTTGCAAATTTAAAGAGGGGAAAAAGGTAGTGGAAAGATCTGATATATATATATATACACACACAAAATATACCTTTGCGAAACAAATCGAAAGGATCCATCGGCAAGATTGAAGGAGATAGGATGAGCTGAAAGGAGGGCAGGAAAGAGAGATAGAGTGAGAGGATAGAAGAAGGGTTCTTTCCTCGGGTATCGAGCTACAGGAATCCCATACACTGTTTATCTCAGGCTTTCAGAGGCCTCTCTCTGTCTTGGTCTGGAACTCTTTTGTCTAAAACCACCACCACCACCACAAATATATGAAGAAACGCACCCAACCCTCGCCACTCGATTTGACCCCTCTCTCTCTCTCTCTCTCTCTCTCTCTCATATATATTTTTTGGATTATTGACCCTCTAATTTATCAGATCGTTCATTCATCAATCCAATAATTGGTAACATTATTCAGAAAAATATCTCTTCATTTCGATGGTTTATATATTTAATTTATTTTTAATTTTTTTAATAATTAAAGAAGTGATTATTAGTGTATTGATATATATTTTTTAAAATGTTTAAATATGTTTAAAAAATATTTGAAATAAAAAAAAAATAAAAAAAAAATCAAATTGTACTAAGCAGCACATAGAATGGACATGTCTAGACGTCAGAATAGCGCGACTCTCAGAAAAAAAAAATTATTCGATACCACGTATCATATGTTTGAATAGATTGAAAATTGTTAAATATCTATCATTAGTCACAACTGATCTATTTTCTTTGACAATTCAATGACAACTCTAATTTGAAGATAAATTATATTCTAATTCAATTCTTCTATATGCAACCACTGGTACGAAACCGGCGCGGAACCAGCTAACGTGGCGCTCCACGTCAGCTGATATTGTATTATTAAAAAAAAAGGGGGGAAAACGAATGAAATGTGTAGAAAGGGAGGGAAACGGAAACAAAATCAAGCCAAAGCTCGAGCTGAACCCAGAGACCCATCCTCGGAAGGATTTCGTTTGTCGTCGTCGTTGCCATAGACTGAAGAACTGGTTGTTGCGGTCGCCGTTTATCACACATTCCGCATCTGAGCCGCCGTCGACGAGGGTCTGCTCTTGATTTCCAGATCTACTTCTTCCACTATCACGTTGAGTGTTTGTTTCTCTTCTTTTAGATTTAATTTTATGTTGTTCTTCACACATTCTCATGTATATGTCTTTTACTGGTGAGTAAAGATCCAATGAAGTTCTTGACACCTGATGTTCCAGACGATGAGATATACTAGCTTTGGGTATATGTTACAGTTATAATACTCTGAGCTATTCTTTTCAAGTGCTATTTGTCTAGAACTTCATGTTTAAGTTGGTGTTCTTTACAGTTAGATTCTGCCACTTTATTGTGGGAGTCTTGTCAATTTTTAAACTATTTTGAGTGATTTGCTTTTGTTTTTAACCATGTAAAAAATCCTCAGAAATAACTCAAGAGGTTTTTTGGTTTGGGGACTTCGCTCCCATGCGAGTTGCTTTGGTAATCGCTGTTTTTTTAGGTAAATTTTACTAGATGAGATTGCAGTGGTAGGTGTGACTGGTTCTTATTAATGGGCAGACTGGTTCTTCAGTTGGTGAGCAAATGATGTTCCAAGTTTGGACCTTAGGTTTGCTAATGTTGACGTTTAGTTTTGGTTGGGTGATGGCTACTTGAGACACCAATTAATAATAGAATACTATAAAATCCCCTTTGTGACATCATGAGTTGAAACAAGTAGTACTAGTACTACTGATCATGAGTAGCATATATACTTCGATGGTACTACGTCTGGAATCAACCTATGTATATATGTTTTTGCTAACCACTATATAATATATTGTTCCTTAATTATTAATTGATTCATTCTATCAAATTAAGGAAAACTGTTTGGGGTCATAATGAGTCCCAAAACTGTTTTCATTGTATTTACGATATTTCTTCACCTTAAACGAGAGTGTTTTCAATAAAGTGTGCTAAAAAAAATGAAAAAAAAAATTCCACATTCAAAAGTGGTGATCATCTTAAAGAAATATCATGATAACATGTAAAATCGTCCTAAACCAACAACAAACACGGAAAAAATATTATGATATGGGTAATATTGGTACTTGGCCACCCATTTGGCAACCATATTTGCATCGCCACATGCTTATGAATTAAATAAATATTAAACATTTTATTTGAAATGAGATCCATTGTACCAGTTCATAGATTTTAATGTGGTTTGAGTTATACAATATTGCTATTGACAAGATGCATTTGTCTCCCTCTCAACATGGAAAAAGGAAAAGAACATTCATCTACCCTAAGACCATCTAGCTCAAATCTTCCATCCGCGGTATGTTATTTTATTTGCAATAAATCAATAACATTAGATTCGATATTAGTTCATATTTATTTTCTCAACACATCAATAATTTATCCAAACACATTTAAGGATATACCATCAACTTCTCCAAACATCTCAATGCACGGTTATTATGGACCCCCATCCGCGATATGTTATTTTATTTAATATATCAATAACATTAGATTCGAAATTAGTTGATATTTATTTTCTCAATACATCAATAATTTACCAATAACATTTCAGGACATACCATCAATTTCTCCAAACATCCCAAAGCAAGGTTACTATGGACCAGTGCCTGCGTGGTCACCGGGTTTTCTCCCATTTCCCGCTGTCAACCAATATCCAAGCAGCCTACAGGTGGTGATGCCATGTTTTCTGTTTAATTTTAATAAGTTGGTTTTTTTTAAGAGTTTAATTGCATTTTATTTTTGCCAGAATGCTAGTTACCCATTTCAACATGGCATGGAAGGCCAGTTGTCTCTCAGCAATACCTCTGTTATAAGCAAATTTCTTGATACGGAGGATAATAGACCCGATGTTGGGAAAATTGAATCACTAGCTACATCTTCAAGAGTTGAAGAAATTCATCTTGATAGACCAGATGAAGACGAAACCGAGTATGACAGTGCTGGAACATCTGAGAAAGTGCAAATGGATGGTGATGATGAGCCAGTTTCGGGGATGGAGTTTAATTCCTTAAAAGATTTAATGAGTTATTATAAGGAATATGGTAAGAAATGCGGGTTTGGGGTGAAGACAAAAAGGAGTGAGAGGGGAGAGGATGAGACTGTTAGATATGTCACATTTGCCTGTGCTCGTGGAGGGAAGGTCCGGAATAGGATTTTGAATGTCGCAAACCCACGTCCGACAGGAAAGACGGAATGTAAGGCAAAAATCAATGCCTTAAAAGTTGCTGATGGAAAGTTTTGGCTGACTACAGTTCACAATATCCACAACCAAGGCCTCAGTCCAAAGAAATCTTGCTTCTTTCGATGTAATAGAGAAGTGAGTGAATCTGTTAAATGAGTCCTAGATACGAATGATTTGGTCGGCATCCGAATGAATAAGAGTTTCGGTTCTCTTGTTGTTGGCGCGGGTAGTTTTGAGAACCTCCCATTTTTTTAAAAGGATTGCCATAACTACATCAACAAGGCACGACATCTACGATTGGGCGCAGGTGGTGCTGGAGCGCTTCGAGACTACTTTTCGCAGATGCAGTACAAAAATCTAGAATTTTTTGCACTAATGGACTTGGATGATGATGAGAGGTTAAAAAATTTATTCTGGGCAGACCCCCGTAGTAGAGCAGCCTACCAATATTTTGAGGATGTCGTAACCTTCGATACCACATACTTGACGAACCGCTAAGGATGCCCTTTGCGCTGTGTGTTGGTGTAAACCACCATGGGTAGTCAATTTTGTTGGGAGCTGGCTTGATTTCCTCTGAGGATACTGAGACCTTCGTGTGGTTATTCCAAACATGGTTGCAGTGTATGGATGGTATAGCATCGAAGGCTATTATCACTGACCAAGACAGCGTCATGAAAAATGCAATTGCAATTGTTTTTCCACAAAGCCGACATAGATTTTGTCTGTGGCATATCCTGAAGAAAGTTCCTCAAAAGCTTGACTGTTATGGTTCTTACAAAATTGAAATGAAAACTACACTGATGAAATGTGTGTATGACACCTAAACGCCGGAAGAGTTTGAAAAATGTTGGGATCAGTTGATTAGCACGTACAGCTTGCATGAGAATGTCTAGTTGTAGAGTTTATACACTGAGCGTGAGCATTGGGTACCGGCATTCTTGAGGAATGTTTTTTGGGCTGGAATGAGTACAACGCAGCGGAGCGAGAGCATGAATGTCTTTTTTTTATGGTTACGTTCATGCTAAGACAAACTTGAAAGAGTTTGTCGATCAGTATGATAATGTCTTGAAAAAAAAGATTGAGAACGAAAATGGCACGGACTTCCAGTCATTTAATGTTACCATTCTCTGCATCTCTAGATCTCCAATTGAAAAGAGATATCAAGATTTGTACACAAATGCTAAATTCAGGGAAGTTCAACACCAACTTACCAGCATTATTGACTTGGACCCAGTTTTACTTAAGGCAGATGCCACAGTCAAGACCTATATGGTAGAGGATGAAGTTCATGTCGAAGATTTCACTAAGCTGGTTACACATTCAGTGGATTTTAGTGCGACGATGCAGTCGCCAAGTGTTCTTGTGGTTTATTTGAAATGAGGGGATAATGTGCCGACACATCTTCGCTGTCTTCAAATGTAACGGGATTAAAACAATACTAGATAGGTACATTCTGGATCGATGGAGGAAGGACATCAAAAGAAGATACACGTTAATCCACAGCAACTATGACGCAGGAGATCAACGGGAAGATGCTAATAGATATTCAAGTCTGTTGAATATCTGTTATAAGATGATTACTTGTGCGGCAAGTTCGAAAAAGCATACTGAGGATGCAACGACTAAGTTAAATGCGATGATTGACCTGTATGAAGTGAATCAAGAACCTCCATCGATGACTGAAAAGTGTTTAAATGTTGATGGCACGACAAAGGACACAACTACAATTGGTAGTTCAACAAAAGTACTCAGTCCACGTGTTGTGCGAGGAAAAGACAGACCCCATCTCTGAGGAGAGCATCCAGGATGGAGAGAGACCTATGGAAAGTTAAGAAAAAAACTAAAAAAGCGCAGGGAAAGGGAAAACGCAAACAGGTGCAGCTTTGTAATATTACCTTGTTTATTTAAATTTTCATATAAATGCTATCTGACAAATTGGTTACTATTTTATTAGCAAGATGGGGAAGATACACCAGTCGTGGACACTTGCAGGAGGCTATTTGGCCCTTCCAATTTGGACGTCTCCAATGTTGGACACGTCCAGATAATATAATAAGTATATATTTAATTTATATTTGAGTTATGATTTATTGCAGTGTTTTTTATGAGTATTTATCATCAGGCTATTCCAGAAAACATACCAGCTGCTGACATTAGTGGAACCCAGCCCCGAGAAACAATAATTCAAAGTCAAGAAAGTGTAAGTAGATCCAAACTTTATCGGTATTTTAATGACATTAGTCGACATGACATTAATATATGAGTTAATATTTTTATAGAAATAATTTGGGTTGGACGGATCACAACTGCTGCACGTTGAGTTTGATAGCTCACAACCAGGGCAATGATATGATTATCGTGGGTATGTTTTAGTAATTAATAAAAAAAAATGGAAACGTTCTTCCATTTCGTTTTGGAAATATTCAATTTTGACTGATGTATATTTATATCACTTGGAAAGACAGTCTAAATTGGCTTTGGCTTGACAGGAATTATGGAAACTTATGCTATCATTCTGTGAGTTACAAGCAGATTTGAGTTTTGACTGTATTTTCGAAGTCTCATACAACTGGGAGTTAGAAGCAGTTTTAAGGATACCAATATGTATAAAAACTTTCAAGAATTATGTCTATGTATATTACCTGTATTCTGATGTATATAGAATTATGGCAGTCTTTGAGTGGCCAAATATAGCAGGTTGGAGTTTTGTGTAATTGAAATAAGATTTTTTTTTTTAGCAAATGAGACTGTTACATATGGGAATGCTTATGTTGAATGGCTGAGTTTTTTTAGCAGGTTCGAGTTTTGTGTAATTGAACGAGTTTTTTTCTTTTAAGCAAATGAGACTTTTTAGCAGGTTCAGCTCTCTGACTTGGTTATATCCAGGTTCAACTCGATCTGAGAAGTCTCAGAACACTCACGCTCGAGCTTCGCTTGATCTTCGAGCAACGATCAAGCGAAGATCCAAGTTCAACTCAATCTGAGAAGTCTCAGAACACTCATGCTCGAGCTTCGCTTGATCGTCACTCGAGCTTGAAATTGTTCAAGCTGGAGCGACGATCAAGCGAAGATCGAGCAAAGCTAGCTCTCTGACTTGGTTATATCCAGGTTCAACTCGTTCTAAGAAGTCTTAGAACACTCACGCTCGATCTTCGCTTGATCTTCGCTCTAGCTTGTACAAGTTCAAGCTCGAGCGACGATCAAGCGAAGATCGAGCGTGACTCTCTGACTTGGTTATATCCAGGTTCAACTCGATCTAAGAAGTCTCAGAACACTCACGCTCGAGCTTGAACAAGCTCGAGCGACGATCTAGCGAAGATCGAGCGTGACTCTCTGACTTGGTTATATCCAGGTTCAACTCAACTTGAGAAGTCTCAGAACACTCACGCTCGAGCTCGCTTGATCTTCACTCGAGCTTGAACAAGTTCAAGCTCGAGCATGACTCTCTGACTTGGTTATATCTAGGTTCAACTCGAAGCTCTCTGATTTTGTGTTCTCCATGTTCATGTGCATAATTATCCTAGTAAGAAAAATGTCTTTTTAATGGTTAAGATAACTATCTCCCTCCCCTCCATGTGTTGTTTCTTTTTATTTATATTATGTGTTTCTGTCTTGATACTATCATAGTTAATAGAAGGGGCAAGGGCTTGTGGAGGCTAATTGAAGAAATACAATAATTTGGAGCAAAAGAAGCTCACTCTCTCATGATAAAAAAGATGTTGCATTCTCACATGATAAAAAGCTGTTGCAAAATAGACATGAGATATAACCATCAACAGTGATAATGATTTCAAAGATCTAAATAACTTGAATTTTTTCAAGGGGTACTTACATAGAAGATAGTAAAAAGAAAAATACAATTTTCATGACCTGTACAATTGATTACTTGATATAATTAATCAAGAAAATCATGTGTGCCCTAGGAAATTCCATGTTTTTCCTTAAGAACATATCCCACACACCTGTATTCTATGATAGATAAATAAATAAAAACATCAATGACTAACATCTGGAGGAGGTTGTGTAGCGTGCCCAACGGTACTCTCATTCCCATCATCATCCTCAGAACAGTCTGTTAGTAAAACTTCCTCCATTTCGTTCAAGTGTCGTAGGACCATGTTTTGGAGCATATCAAATCGACCACCCATGATATCGAAACGATATACCAGACTCTCACATTGAGTATCCATGCGCTCAAGATGAGTATGTAAGCCATCTACACGAGCATCCACGCTATCAATGCGAGTATCTAGATGATCCTCAATGCGATGTAGATGGTGGCCTTCCAAATTATCGAGCCGACTATCGATGTGCTCAAGACCAGCAACGATGTGATCAAGACGACTATCGAAGCGACTATCGATGTGGTCAAGATTAGTCTGGATGCGACTCAAACAATCAAGCACCATTTGAATTCCCGGCTGATTCGGATCTGGTGCAAGGGTGGATGGTATTGAGCTAGATGGCTAAGAACCTGATGGCGTTGCACGGGACGGCTGTGAACTGGGTGCAAGATCATCATCATCAAAAGGGAATCGGTGAATGTGTGCACGACCGAGCTAAATGGTCTGACGACCAATTTGGAGTCTTCAGAGGGATTCTAGGCTCTGTCTCTGGAATAGGAACAGAGTGAAACAAAGCAATGCGAGTGACAAGACTCGCAAAAGGCAATCTCATCCAAAGTTTATTGGACTGATGAGCATCTAAAATGACCTTGCAAAGATGACTTCCTAGATCAATGGGAACGTCATCGATCAGTGCATAAAGCAAGGTGGCTCTGTCAAAGCCGACATCACTATGATGGTTGGTTGGGCAAAGGTTAATAAAGACGACCCTACTAAGAAGGAGATAGTCAGGGGAGAACTTATTGGTAGGAATGGGTGTCCGACCATCCCAAGCCTTCTCATATCCACACAAGCGGGCGTAGATAGCAGGGTTGCTAGGACCAGAGGTGCTAGCATACAGATATGGGGCCTCGGTAACACGAGGGACGTTAAGCAAATCAGCTAACACGCCTGGACTGACTCGAATTTGGATATTCCGGAGAGTGACGTAAAAGGAACCATCAGGTGACATGGCATGAATGTTGGAGTAAAACTCCCGGACCAACTCCACAGATGGAGGAGGGACACCAGTGGTTAATGATCTCCACTGACGAGACTGAAAGATATGTGGCAGTGTAGTCTCTTCAAGCTCACCTAGATTGACCTCACACTCAATAATGGAGTGCGCTTGGAAAAATTTTCAATGTATAGTTGCTGAGTCCGAGCATTATGGAACACTGATTGGTCGGGAGCAGAAGGAGTTGGCCGGCGTCGTACACGTCGCATGGTGTTTGTCTGTAGGCATAATAAAGCAAATTAGACATTGAGGTAAATTAATAAAGCAAATTAGAAATTAATGTCAATTTGTTAGGAAAATAAAAGGTAAGTCGTAGCCTAAAATGACAAGTAGCAAACTCAGTGTCTAGTAGTCGACAAACATTGAGTGTTCTATTAGTGCCGTATCACGAGAAGCAGTGAAGAAATTATCCTTCAAGGTTGAGCCATACCCAAAGGCAAATTATGCAATATGGATCAACTGTAGCAAAAATGCTAAGAGCATTAGTCAAATTTAAGAAAGTAAATATATTGAAAAAGGGAAACTAGTACTAACGACAAAAACGTTCAAAGTCTTTTGTTGAGACACTTCTATAAATGTAAGTGATATTAAGCCTATAAATGCCAGTTAATATACGAAAAAAATTAAAGGTGCCAACTCTCAGTGTCAAAAGAAAAAACAGAGATCCATCTCAAATCACATCAAGATTATTCAATTTTTACAACACTGCTATGTCTATTCAATTTTCACAGAAAATGGAATCGATAATACCTGTTTACCATCTATACTAATAGTGGTTCAATGCATCAAGATACTGTCTTAAGCAGGAATCAAGATAATTTGGCATCACCAATCAAATTCTCAATGCCCATTTCCTTTGAAAAAAATAATTATTTCCGTGGGAACGACAATTATTTTAGTAGGCGACAAACACTCAGTGTTCTATTAGTGCCGTATCAGGGAAAGCAGTAAGGAAATTCTCCTTCAAGGTTGAGCCACACCCAAAGGCAAATTATGCGATATGGATCATGAGTTACTGAAGGAAAACTTAGGGAGACTATAAACTTGAACTAGACACCGCTTAAGAATTACAACATACTCAAACGTTGGCATGAATTCTTTAGCACGTCCAACTCTCTAAGACAAGCATATGCATAATCTCATGTTATACATATATATGTGTTCACACATTATTTTAGGAAAAAATATCATAGCCGTGACCTCAATTTAGTATATAGAGTGTAGACTGCATGCAAAGAAGTGATGTCTATCTAATCCAACAATGAATTTGGCAAAGAAGAGGTCCAATATGAATTCATTAGTAGCTTAAAATTACACAGCTTAGCGATTCCAGTTCTCTTAGGCAACCTATTACAAAAACTGTCATATCTATACTCGCTTAGAGAGGTAAGGCAAATAATAGGCTCTGGCATATGTAAATTCCAAAGGGGAGATCTCAAACCAAGCATATATTTTTTGCCGTTTTCATATCCCTAAAGAAGGAAGTAATTCTTTATTTTTTGTTAGGTAGTAACTAGTGATGACAACAATGGAAAGGATGACAATGGTGTGGACGATAAAATGATAATAATTATATTAACTAAAGAATAATACAGCAGAGGAGGGGAACTCTAGCAAATAACCCAAACAGGTTAACACAGAGCAAGAGATAAAAAAGTCGATACCAAGAACTAAGATTCCAAAATAGATTGCTAAGTCATTTATACCATACTGATAGAATGTATGTTGGAAACTAAAATCAAAACACATAAAAAGGAGAAAACTAACCTGATTTTTTTGGGTTAGGGTTTCGGTGCTCTATAGGAAGACGAAAGGGGTTCGTGGCTCTTGGGAGCGAAATCGAAGACGAAGACCCACTTCATGGAGAAGACGAAGACACACGAAGACGAAGCCGATGGGTGGGTTCGTGGCTCTTGGGAGTGAAATCGAAGACGAAGAGACTCTTTGAAATGGAGACGACGAAGAGAATCGAAGATGATGGGAATGGGGATGAGGGTTTCGACTGAGATGGAGGGGATTCAAATTCAGGGGATGAAGGGGGATGATGGAAGGGATTCAACGGTTTTTTAATTAAATTAAAACGACACCGTTTTTGAAACGTGCCACGTAGGACACGGTGACACCGAGGTTCCCCAAACCGGTTGTAAGTAGAAGTTTTTATTCTAATTATCTGAAAAACTTTGGGAATTGTTTTGATATGTATTTTTTCTTGGATTTTGAAAATGAGAGAAAAAAAAAGTTTTAAATAAATATTTAAAATATATATTTTGTATCTAGGTTTGTAAAAGTGGATAGGTGAAATTAAAAGGTTGTTTGAAGTTTGTAAGAATTCTATTGATTTTTGTATTGGGAGAAGGATAGGACGAAAAGTTGAAATATAATTTTCTATTTTTCTATTTATATTTTAGAAATAAAGTTATGATAAATGTTGAAAAAAATTAAAAAACACCAAACATGACCTTAATCTAAAGAGAAATGGACATAATATTTGATCTTTGGAGTTTGACATTGTGGATTTGGCATTTAATATTTAATGTTATGTATTTCTTTTTCTAGATTAAATCATCTAATTCAAATAGATTAAAGAGAATCTGAGTCCATAAAGTCAGATAATATTCAAGTGCTCAAAATAATAAGAGTTTAAGCCACTTTATATTTTATTTTATTTTATCTTAGTCACCCATTCGGCAAGCATCATGAAGGAACATGAAGGTTCGACAAGGGTCAAGCAAAAACGCTCGCTTGCTTGGGTGGAGGGGCCAAAAAAAGTGCACAGATCCCGATAGGTGAGTAAACATGCCCACCGCATCGAATATCAAGACAAGTAAAGAGAACTCGCACCCCGGTCGAGCAATGAACGCTCAAACCTAGGGATGAGCAAAAAGTAAAGGACATGCACCATGGAGTATGAAGATTTGTCCAGAGGCAAGCAAAAGTGCTCCCTACCAAGGCGAGCACAAGATGGCGAAGTACTCCCCCTAGTGTGAGCACTATAGAGGGGGCGACCAAAAGTGCTCGAGCCCAGAATTGCACGTGAGGCGAGCACTATAGAGAGCCCACACCTCGGAGCGAGCGAAGAGTGCTTGGACCCCAGGCTTGCTCAAATCGGGGCAACCAAAGAGTGCTCACACCCAACTAAGCAAAAGTGCTTACATTCTTTGGCAAGCAAAGGGTATCACACCAGGGTGAGCAACAACTCTCCCCTCAAACAAGCAAAGTACCCCTCCCAAAGGAAAAAGCTCACACCTCGGGACGAGTAGAAGAGCTAGCACCCCAAGCAAGCAAAGTGCTTCTATTAGGGAAGAGCATTTAAAAAATAAATAAAGTAATTTTTTCAACAATGCTCGCACTGGGATGAGCAACAACATTTCAAACTTGGGAGTAAGCACCTTGCTCGCTACGAGCAAAAGTGCTTGCATCCTAGAGGACAAGCAAAGTGCTTCAACCTCGAGGCGAGCGACAATCTAGAAGGCGAGCAAAAGAGCTCAAGATCCAACAAAGTGCTCGTGCCCCAGTTCTCCACATACATATTATTTGAAAATAATTAAAAAAAAAAGAATTAAAGTGATGTTCTTAAAACACCGTAGGGCAAGCAAAGAATATTGCACTCTAGGGACGAGCAAAGAGTGTTTGAAACCTAGGGCAAGCAAAAGTGCTCACATCCAAACAAATTGCTCACATACCATCTCCAAACAATGGCAACGACAGTGTTACGACTAGAGAAAAAACACCCACCAGAAATCTCCATCTTAGACCCACGGTGTTGTTAGTGTGAAAGTGAGAGAAGGGTCTTGCGAAAGTGGAAGGGAGTGCAGAAAGAGAGTGAGAGAAGGCAAGTCGCATCATGGTCAGATTCGGTCACACCATGATTGACAAACAAACATAGTTCTAAAGAAGAAGAAGAAGAAGAAGAAGAAGAGTAGATGGAAAGTGGGGAGTGACAAATAAGATGAAAATAACGCTAGTTATGGAGATTTTTTGTTGTACTTGACTGCTTTGATTTGGATAAGGGTGTTTATGTCTAATTTGGTTTATTGTGGGGGTAGTTTAGGCACTATTAATCTCATCTCATTTTCTTCACAAACATCACTCAAGTACAAACACTTTTCAATTTCAAATTTTTAAATTTTTCATCTAATCATTCCCTAATCAATACAACTTTTCCAAAATTCTAAACAAAATATAAAAAATAATTCAACTTTTTCAAATTTCAAAACAAAAATATTATTAAAAATTTCAAAAAATATTTTAACTTTATAATATTTTTATTTAATTTTTTCTCTTTTATTTTCTAAAATCCAATAAAATATTTTAACTCAAACCATTTCACTATTATTCATATATTTCTCATCTCATCTCAACCTCCAAACGAGGCCTAGTCTATTTGGACATATAGCAAGGACATTTTAGCTCAACCCAAGAACTATAGCCGGGACACATTGGCCAATTTGATATCTGTAGCAAGGGCATTTTAATCCAATATGGAATTTGTAGAGGGGCACTTTGGTCCTAATCATCACATGAATTCTTACTAGGTAGTATATAAACTCGCTCTTTTATTATAGACTAATAATAATAAAAATATCATTAACATGCACTTCTCCTGTTTATGATGTCCTTAACATTCAGACCTCATTTGATTACACATATGAGATTAGATAAAATAAGAAATATGTGAATAGTAATAATATAGTTTGTAAATAATAGTAAAATGATTTGAGATCCGATGTTTTATGAAATTTTGTAAAAGGAGAGAGAAAAGGCCGAATAAAAATATTGTAAAATTAAAATATTGTTATAATATAATTTTTTAATATAATTTTTATTTTGAGATTTAAAAAATTTGAATTATTATTTTGGTTTTGTTTGGATTTTTGGAAAAGTTGTAATTATTAGGTAATGATTAGATAAAAAAATAGTTGAAATTTTGAAATTGAAACTAATCACAAACTTGCATGATGGACATGGATAGCTAGCTTTATTAAATGAAAAATATCTTATTTGACTAAGTTGTATAACTTGAGATATTATACAATAAATAAGACCTTTAAAAGAGTGTTAATTTTAGAAATCTTCAATTTGTGTTGAGCAACTAGAATTTCTAATTTTTACTTTCCTTTTGTTTCTATTAGTTATGAAAGACCTTACAAATTTTGCTTGAACAAAGAGATATAGCATGAGCTATTTACATAATGTGCCCTATTAAATAAAGCATAACTTAGAAAAAAGGTGTGTTTCGATAATAAAAATTAGTAATTTAATTAAATACATTAATTACATTTAATAAATTGGATTTAAAAGAGATTATTAATTCGATTGGAAATATTATTGTAACAACCGACAAAAAATTTAAGGGATGAATTTCTTTAGATTTTAGAAATCTCGTGAAAATCTAAAAGTTTTTACAAATCGACTCAATCACATAGGTTTTAGCCTGTCAACATAATTAGTGTTGCCATTAACTATGGTGCTAGAAGTGCGATTTTATTTATTTGAGGTACCTAGAAGTGTCAGGATGAGATACGGTTTGCGCCATTAGTTTCGTTTAAATATTTAAGATTTTATGGCACAATAAACCTATTTTCTGTTCATGAAAAATGTGTTTTGATAATTTTGAGGCACTTCAGAGCCAAAATTTGATAAACGATTTGCATTCTAAGGTTAGTATGATTATTTAGGATTTTACAGTGTAAAGTTATTTTTTACTTTTTTGAAGTGAATAATAACCACGATTGTAGCACCAAATGTAGTGTTTTCAAAATCACAGTGTGGAATGTCAAAATTAGGTTAGAGAAGTTTTATTTGGACACTTGACAATATCTTAATCACACTTTGTGAATAGTATTGGACACATGGTACCAGAGGAACCATGAGATGAAAATGTAAATGAAATTAAGCATTAAGGTCATGCTACCTAAGTAAAATATTATTCCATCCAACCATCCAATTTGTGTCAAACCAAATAGGGTTTCAACTCTAGAGAAATCCTAAACACTTAGAATCTAATTGAAACTTCAAAACTTTGGTTGAAACCGAAACCCTAAATGGTTTCCTCAAACCCCAAATTTGCTTCCAAACCCTAATTGGATCTAGTTTCTAGCTTAATTTTTAATCACTTGATTAAATCACTTTCACATGCTATGAACCACACAAATTTATGTTATGACATCATTATTCAATCATTTAACCTTAGAAATTTTATTGGGCCAAAAAATTAGATTTGAGTTTGATAGCAACCCAAACCCTCCTTAAACCCCAAATTGAGGCCCATTTAGTTAAGGCTCATGAAATTGAGTCACCTTTGCAAGGCTTGTGAAGGAAATTTCCCTCATGCCATGGATGATAAAAAACTGTCCAAAGCTGCCCCAAGTTGTACTTGATGTGAAGGTCAAGGCCCCCTCATCACCACCCCCTCACTTTGCAGTCCAAGGGCAGAAAACCATGGGCTGGTTTTGTCTATTGTTTTGGCTGACACAGCCATCACTCAAGTTTCATTCACAGCCCTTTCATCACCCCTCAGTTGTGTAAGAAGGCGTCCAAGTTTATTCCCTTTAATTTCATCCATTTCCAACACTTTTCTTGGAAAGAAACCTAAAGGTTCTCTTGGATAGTTTTCCTGAGTCACGTTGCACGCCCTTTTTGAAGTTTTTGTAAGTATTGTCTCATGAAGTTCCCTTCACAAGAGTTGTTCCTCTTTGAGTCTAGTTTCTATGGGATTTTCGTGATTATTTGATCGGTCCAAAGTTATTTTAAGCTTGGAAATGTCATTTTGAGCGATAAACTGGACAATGCTTGTTATTTTGATATTTTTTACCAAGCTACTGGAAAGATCTTGGTCTGGTTTTTTTATAGAGTGCAGCTAACATGTTTATATGAAAGTTTGATGAGGATTTGTTGCATGTTATAAGCTTTTGATGAAATTTTTTGTTAGATCTAAAAAGTCAGAAATCGAAAGGAGTAAAACAGTTTTTGTTTTATGAAAGTTTGGATCTTTTATGGTAAAATCGTGCTCCAATGGCTTTGATATTTTTATATGATGATCCTAAATCTTTGATCTATATGTTAGGATGTTAGTTTGAAAGTTTTGGGGTTGATTTTAAAGATATGATCTTTTTGCATGAAGAGACTAGGTTAGGTCACGCAATATTTATCTGTTACACAATGTACTATGTCACTCAATGTTTATCTTTTACACATGTTTATCTATTACATGTTTTGTCATGTTATGAAATGTTTTTCTGTTACATGTTATGTCATGTCATGAAATGTTTGTATGTTTCATGTTATGTCATACCATGTAGCTCAAATACATGTCACGTTACGTTACATTAGATCAACTGTCCTTTAATTTCATGTCATGTTATGTCTCGAGTATAGTTTGTGTAACTCAAGAACAGTTTTTCCAAGTCAAGTCTGTTTACGTAAATCACGACCTTAAGTGTTAGGATGGGATAATATCCTAGTAGAACTCATTTGTTCACTTTAGAGTGTCTAAATTAGTGTGAAATTTCCTAGATTGACAAGGTAAAGATCAACAAGCTTCGAATGAGGCCTAATTAACATCGGAGCGAAATCAAGCACTAACGCTGATGGTGTCACCCATATTTCAATTTCATATTTTACATACTCGTGCTAGTGTAGATACCTGACACTGGATATGTACATTACATGTTCCACACAACAGGTGTAGATACCTGTGAATTGGCAAGTATATTAACGCACTCACAACTAGTGCTGATACATGTGTTGTGATGCAGTAATCGGTAAGGACGCACGAATCAAGGAGAATCATATATGTTCACGTTTATTAATCATGTTTATTTATTGAACAAGATTCTAAATTCATGTATTTTATGTTAAGTTCATGTTCAAGTTCACTTCATGTCAGTTTATGCCATGTTAAATGTCAAGTCACGTCATGCTTATTTGTGATTATGATTATGCATTCATGCTTTCACTGCCATGCATGCATACATAAATTGTATGTTAAAGTTTCCTGTTAACTTGATGAGATTTGTATTCAAATCTTACCGTGGTATTCCTAACTACCATTCTCCCAGAATAATAGGCGATGTGCTAGGATCAAGAGATTGAGCTGAGCTTGACCGGTTGGAAGAGGACGATTAGGCAGTGCCGACATGACGCAGAGTTCATGGTCTCCATGATTAGGTTTATAGATAACATTACAACGTCCCTAGTCGAGTTATGGGAGTTGCTCGATGGACTAGCCCAATAGGTTTATTTTAGTGAATGTACTTATGTAACTATGTCTGTTATACCTCTGAGATTACAAATGTTTTGGAGTTGTGTTGTAATCATGGATATGCATCACTTTTATGTAATATGTTTCAAAATCATTTGGGATGTTATTAGTTTGATGCATATTATTGCTCAAAGAAAAGAAACTTATCTGCTGCGAATATTACATATTGCTAGATGCATGTTAGGTGCATTGCATCTTTAACTGTCATGAATGAGGGCAGATAACCTTTTGTTGCATGTCTCGATGCTTCAAATGTCCATATGATCCCAAGCGAGAATCTAGGGGCCTCACAGGGTGGTATCAAAGCAATACATCTCTGGGTAAAATCCACATGTCCTTAAGAATTGCACCAAATATTAGGTTCGAAATTTTAGTCTTTGTTAGGCTTGAATTTCTTGAAGTATAAGGGCTAGTACGTGGTTTTGATAATTGTGCCCGTGTGTTTCAAGAAGTGACACATGACTCGCGGTAGGATACCTCAGAACCCTGAAGGAGACATCAATCAAGAGAATCAGAATCCCACAATGGATAGGAAACAAGGATTCATTGAAGCAATACGTCTACTGATTGACGTGCTTAGAAATCAGCAACAGCAGTAAGTGCACGCATCTAGATCCAAAGTTAGGGGTTGTTCGTATGAGAAGTTTCTGATCCATCGTTACCCAAACTTTTCTAGTAATGAAGGGCCCTTGAGGGCGGAAAAGTTGATTATTAATCTCGGAAGGACGTATGAGATATATTGTTGCACTGAAGACCAAAATGTACTATACGCTGGATACCTATTCTAAGGAGAAGCTGAAATATGGTGGGATACCCGAAGGCAGCTTCTGATAAGGGAACTAGGAACCCTCGATGCTTTGACATGGGGGAGATTCAAGGAGGAGTTTGACAATAGATTCTTTCCAAATTCTGTCAAATAATAGAAGGCGCAGGAGTTCACATCTTTAACTCAGGCAAGTCTAATAGTAGAGCAGTACGCCGCCAAGTTATGGCATTAGAAGGTTCACACCACAACCTGATCTCTACAGAAAGTATGTATGTGCAGAAGTTTCAAGCAGAACTTCAGCCTAGGATCCATAGCCAAGTAGCTTGCCACAAAATAGAGACCTACTAGGAGTTGGTGAACGTACTTGCAATAGCAGAAGCAAAACAGAGAGGTCTTGCAATCTAGATCAATTCCGAACGGAAGAGGACCATGCCTTTTATTTCAAGCCATAGCGTCGAGAAGAAAATATACTTTCTCAGCCCGGTTAAAGGCAAGGGAATAGCAGCAAGAAGACACAAGTCGTCTTTTCGCTCGTAGTGCCTAAAGTATGGGAAGCATCATCCCAAAAAATGTTGTTATGGATAAGGAGTCCGTTTCCGATGCGAGAAGCCTGGACACTTGATCAGAGATTGTCCCCACACTGCATAAGGTAGTGGAGCTGGTTATAATAAGCCAAGGCCCAACGTCCCAGTGCGCATGCATGCAGTAACCCCAGGTTATATCGATGCTGACGCATGAGAGGCTAAGGAGGCTGGCATCATCACTGGTATTTCCTTAATTGTTTATGCATTGTTGTTAGCTTGAATAATAGGATTAGTATTAATAATAGTATCGCGTTATATATTATTAGGAAATGTCAACCTATTAAGGTTTACGACTTGTGCGCTATTCAATTTGGTCACGTCGCAGTCCTTTGTGTCTGCAGCGTTTGTACGGATTTGTAGTTTGTAAACTGAGCTATTACCTCGACAAGTTGTAGTGATGATTCCTGAATGGAATACAATAGCTTGTACCCTTTTAGTTAAGGATTCTCCTGTGGAGCTGGAAGGAACGACGCTGAAGGCTAACTTAATAGTATTCAGTCAGATGAAGTTTGACATAATTTTGGCGATGGATTGGCTATTCAAGCACTAGGCTAAGATAGACCGTTGGAAGCGAGAAGTTGTGTTCGAACCCTCAAATGAAGACAAGATGAGTCACGCAAGAGCATCGGTTAAGGCCACCCCTCTAGTGATTTCGACTTTGCAGGCCAGAAACTGCATCGAGGATGGAGCCTCATCTTTTCTATTAATGACTGTGGAGAAAACAGTCGAGAGTGAAGAAATCCATGTTATACCTGTAGTTAAAGACTTTTTCGAAATTTTCTCTAATAGTGTTACCTTGATTACCGCCGGATAGAGAAACGGAGTTCGAGATGAATTGGAATCTACGACAGCTCCGACTCACAAGGTGTCGTATCGTAAGACCCATGCTGAATTGAAAGAGCTCAAGGTGCAGTTGGAGGAATTGTTAGAGAAATTCACCCCAGTTCTTCGCCATGGAGAGCACCTATGCTATTCGTGAAGAAGAAAAATGGATTTATGAGGATGTGCATAGACTACAGAAAGCTGAACAAAGTGACAATCAAGAACAAGTATCCGTTAACAAGGATCGATGATTTGTTGGATCAATTGTAAGGAGCAGCAGTGTTTTCAAAGATCGATCTGCGATCAAGATATCATCAACTAAAGGTCAAGGAACAGGATGTGCCGAAATTGCCTTTAAGACAAGGTATGACCACTACGAGTTTTTGGGGCATCACAATTAGTTTTTGGACCACTACAGGTGTGAAGAAATCCATGTGATACCCGTGTTGTATATCCCGACGCTTCAGATGTCCATCCGATCTCAAACGGAATATTGGGACGTCACAATTATTTTTTACTTTGTAAGTTTGTTTTAGTGATATATTGTCAATACTAATGAAGAGTAGATGATGTGATTTTATTGTATTAATTTTGGTTTACTAATAATAATACAGTGGAATAGTTGATATAATAATAATAATAATAATAATAATAATAATAATAATAATAATAATATAAATTGTACATTTTTTTACTTTTTATTTCAAATATTTTTTAAATATGTTTAAACATTTTTAAAAAAGTAAAAAAAAAATGTCAATACATAAATAGTCATTTCCTTAATCAGTAAGTCAAAAAAAATTAAAAAAAATTAAATGTATGAATGATTAAAATGAAGAGACATACTATCATTATTCGATTTTTTTTTTAGGCACTTCCTGCCTTCTCGATTTAAATCACACCCCAAGTCTCTTTCGGTGGTATCTTTAAAGATTTTCGTCATAATTGCACGGTAAATGTAGAGAATATAATGAAAAATGCTTGGCCAGCAGCGTGACTTTCTCCCAAGAGTTTTTAATTTTTATCGATCTATTTTTACGTTCTTTTAACTTAATAATTAAGAAAGTATTTTCTTAATAAGTTTATAATTTTTTTAAATGTTTAAAGTGATCTAAAAAATATATTAGAAAAAAGCACAAAATAATAATAATAGAAAAAGGTATAAAATACTTATACTTATTACTATATTTACAATCGTGAATTGTGCAGTCGTATTATAATCGTTTTGAAAAAAGTGAATAAAATATAGAACTCATATAGAAAAAATTAATTTTTAATAATAGACCTCACTCTTTTTTAAAATAATTACGCAACGTTTATGTACTTTACGATTATATATAGAATTACTCTATTAGTTAACATAGGCTTGATTTGGAAAGAAATACTTCCATATTATCTCAATATCTAAATATCATAAACATATATATTTTTTTAATTTTAAATCTTTAATTATTTTATTTAATCATTATCTAATTATTACAATTTTCTCAAATTTCTAAATAAAATATAAAAAATAATTTAATTTTTTTAAATTTAAAAACAAAATAATATTTAAAAAATACAAACTTTATGTGTAGTCATTTTTACGTATTCTTTATACACTTTATTAATATAATTGACTACATTACCTTATTTAAAATAAAATATTTGATTTAATCAATCAAATCAATGAAATACACAAAAAGTGTAACAATAAAATATATTGATATCATTATTATATATATATATATATATATATATATATATATCACTTCTGCTAGGGACAGTCGGCAAGTGCAAACGGCGCACAGTCGGCGTTTAAAAAAATAATTTTTTTTTGCCACGTCAATTAAAAAAAAAGACGAAAATGGGAAGAAAGACACTCAGAGCTCTTCATGTGGGTCTCTGGTCTTGGTCGTCGTTTGGGTCTCTCGGATCTCTCAGAGTTCGTCTCGTCTGAGTCTTCTTCATGGATAGATGAAAAAAGGCATGCATTAAACCCCCAATTCTGCTAGGGGCAGTCGGCCCTTACAAACGGTGGCAAGTCGGCTGAAAAAAAAAAAAAACCATTTGGTAAGGAGGCGTGTGCAGTCCTGTTCGGTATAAGAAAGTCGAGGAAATAAATAATAATGTGTACACTTCAGTAGTTGAAAATTTTCAAACCTGTGTTTTCTCAAAAAATAGAGGGAAATGGTCTTTTTTTTTTTTTTTTAATGCAATTGTTGGTTGGCTGATGCGCTTCATTTTGGGGTGTTTACCTTTTACTTTGTTGAGTTGGTTTGCACTGGTTGTTATCTGAGTTTTCTTTGCTTCTGGGACGTTGTTTCTGTGTTAATTGCTCCATTTGCAAAGGTGAGGAGATTTGCGATTTTAAAATTATGTCTTGTACTTGTGTTAGGATTGGGACTGTGTTCTTCTTGGGTGTGTTGGTATTGTTATTTTTGTTGTTAGATGCCTTAACTATTTCCAACCGATTGAATTTTTTTTGAAACTCATTTTATGGATTTCTTTGTTATTTGAGATTAGTCGTCCAGAATCGGATTCTAAATATGGGTTTCTTTAGAAGTTGTCGTTGATGATTCGAGGGAGAGAAAAAAGGAGATGGAGGGAACTGGTCTTCGAGGGAGAGAAATGTCGAGAAGCAAGAATCGTCTTTAACGAAACGGTGCGTTTTTACGTAAGACCCGTTTGCCCCGCGTCTGCATGAGGCCATTGCAGCCAGAGTTTTTGCAACCAAAAAGCATAGTCAACACTCATCGACGTGAGTAATTCTGCATATAACCGTGAAATGTATAAACGCCGCGTAATTTCTTTGAAAAAGAGTTGAGTTCACTATTAAAAAATTAAATTTTTTCATGTAGGTCCCATATTTTATTCACTTTTTTTTAAGTGATTACGCAGCGGTTGTACAATTCATGGTTGTAAATATATTTTCTCCATCGCCGTAAAGAAATGTGGCATCTCTTGTCTATCTAACATACATTTATTATTTATTGTTTAACACAAAATAAATTTTATATCATTATAAATTAATCATGATTGATTGTTCCAAAATATTTAATATTATTTCAAAATAATTAAATAAAAGATATTAAACATTGTTCCAAAATAAATTAGTTCTTACAAAAAACAATAGTGTCCCAGCAACAGAATTTTAATATTTTAACCAAACAAATATAGAGTTATAAAATGATTATAAAAGAGTACCATGTTTATCATTTTTCAAAATTTAAATAAGACATTTTTCAAAATAGGTACAGAAATCCAAAATCACCAGTTCTGTTTCAGATGCAGAATTTACATACATACACAGATATCCAGATGGCACAGATCCTTGAAACTTTCCATCAATCAAACCCCAGCCTTGAAGAGACAATTTCTAAGCACAGGCACAAGGATTATCCAGGACAGGAGCAGCCAAATCCCCATCCCCACTCCTGAATAGCAGGTAGCCGATGGCGAGGCCCAGCACGACTGCCAAGAAGATCCCTCCGTTGAAAGACATGACCGCCAGCATCAACAGGTACCCGATTGCCGAATTGAACCCAAAGAGCGCTGCTCCGCCGATCCTCGCCGCAGACAACTTCGGCCCTTCTCGGAAGAGCTTCCCCGGCAGAAACGGCGTCTCGATCTGCGCCGACGGATTCCCGGCTGAAACTAGCTTGAAGCGCACGCGCCGGTCCTCCATGTACTGGTAGAAGGCAGAGGCGATGAGGCAGGCGAGCAGGGTGAGCGAGTAACTCGTCCACGACTCAGTGCGCCACGAATCGAGCAGGAGGGTCACCTCCTTGCTCCAGTAGAAGGTCATGTGCATCATCTTATCCGATCTTCTTCCTCAATTTTTCCCACAGAGACAAGTAGAGAAACTGAGTTTGGAACCTATTTATCATCCCAAGGGTAGCTCACTGCTCAAGTTCGGAGGATAAAAATGGTTATGGCCATGATGTTTGGTAATTTTTTGGTTTTTTTTTTAAGAAACTATGATGTTTGGTACTTGGTACGTCTCTAGACAGTGATGTGGCTTCCTTAAATGCCCTTAAAGAGGATCATTATTACGCTTTTACTCATTGATAGTTTCGAACCGTTGGTTTGGAGAATCGGAAATTGTGTGGCCGGCTTAGTTCGTGTGGGACCTTGGTTGGAAACTAGCACACGGAATATTGTTCTAGTGTTTGGTTTAGGAGATTGGAAAATGATTTCTATACAATATTTTTTACAACATTTTATACAATTATATTTTAAATAAGGAATATTTTTATAAAATATCTTATAAAAGTAACATCATTTTATAAAAATACCCTCATTTTAATGATTGATAATTTTTTTTTTCTTATATATATATAAGTTACATCTGCTTAGTAGAAGAATTCTTATTTTTTTTTTAAAAAAAAAATGTTTTTCAACATCTCCACACCACATATTGGTGCATGATAAGTATTTTTTTTTTCTCTCTCAATAAGGGTGTGGTGTAGGACTTTTGAGTAGAATTTTAAAAGTATCAATAATTATGGTGTGATTCATTATAATTTAAAAAAAATTAAAATATCAATAATTTTTTAACATAACTGATGTGGAAGACTTTATCAACAGTCTCTTGGGTATGTTAAAAAAGAGGCTTAGTAGTTAGTAATAGATTTTTTCTTAATGATTAGAGCTATTATATTCTTAAATCGGTAAATAGACCAAATAATTTATATCATAAAATTTAATTTATAAGATTTAAATTTTAAAATTTACCTTTTAAATTAAATTATACGACGTAAGCAATATGTAGTGTAGAGATTTTAAAATAGACGTACTCGAATTTATATAAGGCTAAAAATAGAATCAAAATCAATTCTTAGATTTTTATGCTTTGTAAAATATTTATTGGTTTTCAAATTTAGAAATTTAATCATTGAAGTTCAGATTTTTTGTAATTAATTTCCTATTTCTAACCATTCACAAGCAACGTGGTGGTTCCTCAGTGGCAGGTACAAGCAACGTGGTGGTAATTGTTTTTGAAAAATATAAGAACAATTTGGGTTGAAGACATAATAAGCTTTTGGATTTTCCATTTTTAACATTTTAATCATTAGGTCTGTAAATGTTTTGCAATTAACTAGCTGTGTGGTTATAACTTATTGCATGGCATTACTGCCCAATATCAAGCAACTAGAACTAACACTTACCACAATAATTTCTTGTCAACCACCTTATTATATATAAATCATAAAAAACATAAAATCAATTTAAATACATTATAACAAATTAAAAGAATTAGGAAAAAATATAAAACAAAAATAGAAATGAAAAGTATTATTTGAAAGTCTTTACATCACACATTATCCACATGACATAATCTAATTTATAATAAATTTTAAAATTTATCATTTGAATTAAATTATATCACGTGAATAGTGTGTAGTGTAAAAAATTTCAAATAAAATTATTTAGAAAAACATTGCGGTGGCTCGGGCCAGGCTGAGTTAGTTAATAATTTTTACTTCTTCTTTCCTTTTTTTTTTTTTTTGTATTTTTAGATTTTTTTATTGCTTTTCAATAAGGTGGCTCATGTGATTTTTTCTCTTGCCATGTGATTAATGTCCCGTTGCAATTGCATTGTTAGTAGATGTGATGAGAGTTCGATGGATGGAGTTACTTATCATATAAGTATAAATAATAATTCTATTTATCATCCTCACACACAACACGTCACATTTATTTTAATTTATTTATTTATTTTTTTATAATAAATGTGTGGTATATGGATGATAAGTAAAACAACTCAATAAATTTTGTGCCATGTGTCAAATTTAATGGCAACCGTGCCTCTAGTGGATAAAGAATAATTCTATTTTTGAATTTACAAAAGCTCCCTTAGGATTTGAAATTTTTTGTAATTAAGTACCTCCGTCCATCCTCACACACAAGACATCAAATTTATTTGAATTTATTTTTTTATAATAAATATGTGGTATATAAATGATAAGTAAAATAACTCAATGAGTTTTGTGCCGCGTGTCAAATTTAATGGCAACCGTGCCATTAGTGGATATAACTAGAGTTGGACGGAGGTACTTAATTACAAAAAATCTCAAATCCTAAGGGAGCTTTTGTAAATTCATAAAATCTTAGAGACTATTTTGCTTTTAATTAGGGGTGTAACTGATCCAGTTTGATCCGATTTAGATATTTTTAAAAATCGAATTGGTATACACGTTTTTTCAGTTTTGGTCCGATCCAGTTTTTCCATTTTAAGTATAAACAAAAGCATACTACAACAAAATTTTAACAAGTGATTGATCCATATCCCTCATTTTATGTTATATTAGGCGTCATTTGGTTACACAAATGAAATGAAATGAGATGAGATGAGAAATCTGTAAACAATAATGAGATATTTTGTGAATAGTAGTGAATTGTTTAAGTTAAGCTATTTTATGAGGTTTTGGGAAACGAGAAAGAAAAATTTGAATTAATTATTATAAAGTTAAAATATTGTTATAATATTATTTTTGTTTTGAGATTTGAAAATGTTGAATTATTTTTTGTGTTTTTTTGAAAGTTTGGAAAAGTTGTAATGATTAGGTAATGATTAGATAAAAAAATTTAAAATTTGAAAATTTGAAATTGAAAAATGTTTATGTTTTAATTGTTGGGGGTGTGTATGTGAAGACTGGTTTTGGAGTTGAATATCGAGAAATAGAGTATTTGCTCGACGTTCGCTCAAGCGAAGCTCAACTCGTGAGTTCGTTTGAGTCCCATGCGACAGTGAGTTCGAGCGAAACACAAACCCTAGTGTTCGCTCAAACCCCGCTCGAGCCAATGTTGTTTTGATCATTCGCTCGATGCGCGCTCGACACGCCGCTTGAGCAAAGAACGCAGATTTTGCCAAATTAGGGTTTCCAACGCCGTTTGCTATATATATATGTCATGTTTGACTTGTTATGTACTACTTTCAGCATATTTTGAGAGAGAATAATTTGTCAAGTGAGTACATATTGTGTGAGAGAGCAAAAAGCCCTAGAGAGCATAAGTTGAGACTGAGTAATTGTAATCTTATCTGGTTAATAAGATTTCTGCAGTTCTATGGACGTAGACAATGTGCCGAACTACGTATATTGTGCGTCGTGTGCTTAATTGTGATTGCCTTTACTTTATTTGTCATCGTTGCTGTGTGTGTTTTATACATCATTTCACAACAACTGGTATCAAGAGCCAATGTTGAATCTGAAGGAGAATGATGGCTGAAGATCATGTGAAAGCACCCGGGATCCAGAAGTTCGACGGTACCGATTTTGGGTACTGGAATGCAGATCGAGAATTATCTCTAAGGGAAGAGGCTCCACCTTCCACTGTTGGGAAAGAAGCCGGAGAGCATGGATGATGTTGAGTGGACCTTGTTAGATCAACAGGTTCTAGGGATTGTTCAGCTGATCTTGTCCAGAAAAGTGGTACACAATGTCAGTAAGGAGAGAACAAGGTGGATCTCATGGCGACTTTGTTATATATGTATGAAAAGCCGTCGGCGAACAATAAAGTGCACTTGATGAAGAAACTATTCAATCTGAAGATGTCGGAAGGTATGTCTGTAGCCCAACACTTGAATGAATTCAATACGATCACAAATCAATTGTCTTCTGTAGAGATTGAGTTTGATGATAAGATCAGAGCGTTGATTCTGTTGGCATCGTTGCCAAATAGTTGGGAGGCCATGAGGATGGCTGAGTAGTTCAGCCTACAATATAAAATTGAACTACGACGACATACGTGATATGGTCATTGCTGAAAATGTACGTAGTAGAGATTCGGGTGAGTTCTCGGGTTTAGGATCTACCCTGAATGTTGACAATCGGGGCAGAGGACATGACATGTGAAGCTTCAAGAGCAGGGGAAGAGCAAGACGAGATATGGGCAGTAGATCATGTGCTGGAGTTGTGGCAAGCCGGGCCACATCAAGAAATATTGCAGGAATCAAGAAAGTGTTGAGGATGATGCAATGAATGTAGTGACAGAAGAAATTCATGATGCTTTACTTCTTGTAGTGCATAGTCCGATTGATGATTGGGTGTTGGATTCAGGGGCTTCGTTCCATAGTACCTCACATCGAGAAATCATGCAGAATTATGTTGTTGATGATTTTGGGAAGATGTATGCTGCTGATGGAGAGGCACTGGATGTAGTGTGAGTGGGTGATGTGTACATCACACTTCCAACAACAAGTCAGACACGTTCCAGATCTGAAGAAAAACTTGATCTCTGTGGGACAGCTTGATGACAGGGGTTATGCAGTAGCGTTATTTGGAGGAGTTTGGAAGATCACTAAGGGTGTACTGGTCTTAGCGCATGGTAAGAGATCTAACTCTTTGTATTTAACATCAGAGTCCAGTGATGTACAGGGAAATACAAGAATGCAAAAAGGCAAGTTTGATCGTGCGAAACATGTGAAGAAACCAAAGAGAGTCAGTTTTGTCGTTCCTCATGAAAGCCTGAGAAAGTTGGCTAAGGTTGTCAAGATCGGTTCGAGACCAAATACTCCTTGTGCAGTGAGAGTTGTGAGTTACCCTGTAGATGTTTTGACTAAAGGCAATATACGTGGAAGACTAAAGTCGGGTTTGACTTTAGTGCGTCTTCTGGCTTGAAGACGGGGAGTTGTAAGCTGCAGAGATAATATGGCTTGGCTGGAAACAGTGGCTGGCATGTGGAGACCTAGTCTCCAAGTGGGAGATTGTTGGGGTGTATGTGGAGACTGGTTTTAGAGCTGAAAATCGAGAAATAGAGTGTTTGGTCTACGTGCGCTCGACAGTGGGCTCGAGCGAAACTCAACCCATGAGCTCGCCGAGTCCTGTGCGATAGTGAACTTGAGTGAAACACAAACCCTAGTGCTCGCTCGAGTCAATGTTGTTTTGGCCGTTCGCTCCATGCGCGCTCGACATGCCGCACGAGCGAAGAACACATATTTTGCCAAATTAGGGTTTCCAGCGCCGTTTGCTATATATATGTCATGTTTGACTTGTTTTGTACGACTTTCAGCATATTTTGAGAGAGAACAATTGTCAAGTGAGTGCATATTGTGTGAGAGAGCAAAAAACCCTAAACAGTGTGAGTTGAGATTGAGTGATTGTAATCTCCTCTAGTTAATAAGATTTCTGCAGCTCTATGGACGTAGGCAATTTGCCGAACCACGTATATTGTGCGTCGTGTACTTGATTGTGATTGATTTTACTTTATTTTTCATCATTAGTATGTGTGTTTTGCACATTATTTCACAACATTAATAGTATTTAGATGTATAGATGAGATAAGTTGAGACCATCTGTGAAACCAAACGGAGCCTTAATATTATAATAATTTTATATTATAAAATTAAAATTAATATTTCATATCAAAATTCAAATGTTATATTAAAAATTATAAAATTAATTTATGTTATGTCATAATCAAATATTATATTAAGATTTATAATATTAATTTTAAGTTATATAAAATGTTATATTAATTTTATATTATAAGATTAATACATATGAATAATAAAATTTAAAATTTTTTAATTATATAATTTTTTAAATTGTATTATTATATGCTTAACCTCCGCACACGCTTGGGCTGGATGGCCATTTGTCACCTCGCTTTAGCATTTACCTAAACCCTGCAAGCGTCCACCACGAAAATCGCCTCGAGTTTTCGTGGTATATGATACACATATCAAATGCAAACATATAAAAAATTTAGACAACATACATATGTCGGGGTGGGCATAACAGTTTAACTCCCTCTTACAGCTAGACTCTCACAGCTTAAAAGTTTTGAGATCGAGTGCTAGGCTAGAAAGAGACGTAGTGGTTGCCGAAAAGAGATGCAGTGGTTGCTGGAGATGCACATGGCAGAAGGGAAAGATATACTGTACAATAGAGAGGGAGGGAAGAAGGAGAAGAGTCGCGGGAAGGAGAAATGGGAACAAGCCGTGGGACTGAAAAATAATAAAGAATTCATTTGACTTAGCTACAATAATCTTCATATATGACTTCAAAGATAGATTTACTATAGCAAATATCTTGGATGACTTTTATTTGACTAATCTAATGTAGATAAAATTTGATGGACATTAGTTATATTATAGCTTTTATTGACATTTGGTTAAACCAATACCAATGCTCTTATACGACTGGATCATGAGTAAATATTTAACTCCCTCTCACGATTGGATTTATCGGTAAGAGTTGAACTCCCTCTGACGGTAGGATCATTCTGTTGAGGAATAATCCCACATTGGCTATAGACAAGGTCTTGGACAAGTTTATAAGCAATGATCAATCCTCTATTGTAGAATCGGTTTTATGGGATGAGTTAGGCCCATGAATTTCTTCATGGTATCAGAGCCTGCCACAGGACGAATGGGGGCCCACACTACTTACCCCGTGATAAGGACCAGAAAAAATACTGGCCTGCATGTGAGGGAGAGTGTTGAGGAATAATCCCACATTGGCTGTGAACAAGGTCTTGGACATGTTTATAAGTAATGAGCAATCCTCTCTTGTAAAACTGGTTTTATGAGATGAGTTAGGCCTATAAATTTCTTCACATTCATGGATAAGAGCTAACTCCCCCTGATCGTGATCGGACTCATTTGGAATAGTTTAAATTTTTTTCATGACTAGATATTGGGTAAGACTTTAACTCGTTCTCACTACTGGATCGTATTCAGCAAGCAGATCATTTCACATAAAATCATCATTAGCAACCAATACGATATAATTAAATGAGAAATGATACTTGCAGTCGTGAGTGTGCAGTTACCGTGCAGTCGTTTTGAAAAAAATGAATAAATATGGGACTCACATGAAAAGAAATTAATTTTTTAATAGTGGATCCCACTCTTTTCAAAGCGACTGCATGGCGTTTGCACATTCCACGACTGTATCTAGTATTACTCTAATTAAATTAGCGGGACATTTTTTTTTTCTTTTCGAAAATAGCGGAATATATTTCAAAGGTATAATCTCTTTCCTTATTCAACATGATATAATTCATCAGAGAACTTTAACTATTTTCTCTCAACTCGTTTTTGTCTCGTTTGGATAGTGAGAGTGTTTCATCTCATTTTATATCATCATTACAATTTTTTCAAATTTTCATACAAAATATAATAAACAATTAAATGTTTTTAATTCCTAAAATAATAATAATAATATTAAAAAAATAATATTTTAATAATATTTTATTCAACTTTTAACTTTCATATCAATTCATCTCATCTTAATTCACTATCTAAACGACAAAAATGCACTCTCAATCAACTGAATTAAGTAAATTCATATCCGTTTGGTGCACGTAAAAATTTAAAATAGAGTGAATCGACAAATAACAAACAATTCTAGGCACACAGATCACATATTGCGTATCAATTTAGGATATATAAAACAATTTGGTTTAGTAAGAATTCACTTATTTGGTGACTATGGTCACGGAAAATATTATTATTAATATGTACAACATACAAATATAGGCTCACAACCAAACAAAAGAGAGAGAAATGCTGCTGCTCCCGCTGGGGCTTTTGATGTATATATTTTTTTATTTAATGATTAAGAAAATATTTTTTAATAACGTTATAATTTTTTTAAAAAAATTATATATTTAAAAGTATTAAAAAAAAAATATAAAAATAAAATAAAATAAAATAAAATACACTATCGAGAGCCCCCAACGGTTACTACAATCAAATTGTTTGTCTGTTGATTTACTACAATCAACAGATAAATATGCACACTCAGTCAACTTAAATAAACTCATGTCCATTATGTGCACGTAAAATAGAGTGAATCCACAAATAATAAACAATTCAAGGCTCACGGACATATTGCGTATCAATTTAGCATAAACAATTCAACCAAAATACCCAGTAAGCGTTGGCTCTTCCGGAAAACGAGGTGATTCAACCGTACCTTCTAGTATGGCTATCTTTTTAGGACTTCACTCCGGTCACTAGTCTTGCCTTTGGCATCCCCTCTGGTTAAGGTAACGACTAAATAAAAGAGAAATGCAGTCTAATGACTAAAATAAACAGATAAATATGCATTCTCAGTCAACTTAAATAAATTCATATCCAATTGGTGCACGTGAAATAGAGTGAATCGACAAATAACAAACAATTCTAAGCTCACGGACATATTGCGTATCAATTTAGCATAAATAACACAAATTTGTTTACTAATTTGTTCAGGTCAGCAAAAGTTTGATTATGACTATATGAGAAAATTAATAATAATAATAATAATAATAATAATAATAATAATAATAATAATAATTTATTTATATCATTACTAACTATGTGGTGTTCCAATTATTTAATTTATGCTGGTTTGGGACACAAGACAGTTTGGGACACAATATAAAACATAAAATTTTCATCTCATCTCATCTCATCATTACACATTTTTCAAATCTCTATACAAAATATAATAAATAATTCAACTTTTTTAAATCCCAATTCAACTTTTTCAAATCCCAAAACAATAATAATATTAAACATAATATTTTAAACTTTCAAACAAAACAAATTCTCATCTCACCCCCAAACCTGCTCGAGTTGGAGATGAAAAAAGAAAAAGGGAAAGAATACTCAGCTAGTTTGAAGTTGGAGATGAAAAGTCCAGTCCTCAACTTCATTGATGTTGGAGATGAAAGTTCTGCTCTCATTGCAACTGGTTCTTTCCACTGAAATAGGATGATTTCAAGTATACTCAGTTGTGAACTTGGCTGTGGCCCATGGCTAAAAAAACAAGTCAATGTAACAACTTCCAATGCTTTTATCACCAACCTTGAGCACATTATGTAATTGCTTGGGGCAGAGATGCTATGAAGTTTTCTATTATGTAGTTTGTGTCTAGGCATTACATCTGCGCTTGCTGGTCCGTTCTAAATCAGGTCTAACGTACATTCTCCAAATGCCTGGGATCATCTTGAAATTATGTAAATGCTCTTGATATGAATACTCAGCTAGAACCCCTCAGAATAAATTATAGCTAAAACAACTCCAACTGAGATATCATGAGTTTTTGTTGGTGGAAATTCCAGCAATTAGCAAATGACAGTGATTGGTATCAACATATATGGTCTATGAGAAACGAAGTTTATGGGGGAGTTTTTGAAATGCTGTGGTTAGCACTAGAAAATCTCCTTCAATGATCATCTTATCCAATTTTCTGTTGACTGCTTCAGTGATTACTGGAAGAGTTTCTTCACGCTGATTTGGATGTATTGAATGGAGTTGACAGGTTTTGGCAAATATGATGGCCCCCCAGAGTTGTTTCCTCCCACTGCTGCACATGTGCTTGTATGTTCTCTCACTGCTACATGAAACTTCAATATCTTTTCCCATCTGAATGAAAATTGAACCCAGGTAAGAACTCGAACTAAAGAAATGAACCAGAAACTGATTTGTCTTGTATAATGACATCATTAAGTCTCACCTTGGCACATCCACTTTTAAAGACTACACAGCACAACATCGATACAAGGTGTGTTCTAAAAAGCCCTTTCCTCTCTCTCTGAGTGGAGGTCCCCACCCTTGTCCTAGTGCAGGGCTAACAGTTTTTCCATTTCTTTACAGATTCCTTTCCATGGAAGGAAATCTGGAAAACCTATACGAGAGACTATAGTAGGAAGAAGATGCCATACTGGTGGATACATAGAAGCTGGATGATGCGATTATCAAAGGAGATAAGTGTTTGATTCTAAAGCTGCTGACGGAGAGGTACTACAACAAATAAGCTTTTAAGATGACGATGAGAAGGGCTTGGAGACCTAGGAAACAATTATGGTTTAGGGAGATGAATGCCTCCCTACTTCTGGCAGAGTTTGAAGATGCGAAAGACAAAGGGAAGGTTATACGGGCGGGTCCTTGGGCTTTTGATAAAAGCTTGGTGATGGTGAAGGAAATCGAAGCTACTTAGCAAGTACATCAGATTCAGGGCACTGCGGCGCTGTTCTGGGTAAGAATCTGCTTAGGGGGAAGAAGATGAATATGGGGATGGGTAAAATATGTTGGGTTCGTTTTGCTTATGAGAGACTTCCTAATTTTTGCTATTGTTGTGGTAAGCTGGGTCATAACCATCGGGAGTGTAGGAGCTGGGCAGAAAATCAAAAGAGGTTTGAGGAAGGGGGTTTCCCTTATGGGCAATGGATGAGAGCGGAAGGAGGTGGAAACAGGAGGTGGGAACATCGGGATAGTAGTTAGAGGGGGGAAATGAAGGTTACTGAAGTTATTGAAGATAGTAAGGAAATGGAGAAGGGAGAAGAGGAAGCTAGAGGTCTGGCAGATGGGAACATGGAAACTGAAACTCACTCTGAGGGGCCCTTTGGTTTGGCTGAGATGAGAGACTTGGCTACTGGGAGTAAAGAAAATGAATTTGTAAATGAAGTTCTCGCAGAGTTGGCTAAGGGTAAAGAAGAAGAGCAAAGGCTCTCTCTATGTCCTGAGCTAATTTCCACCATGCAGTCTGATACACAGGAAGGTGTGGAAAGAGTTATTGAAACTGGGGAGAAAAAGGAAAAAGGGAAAGAAATATGTACTGAGAAGCCACTAATCTCACTGTTTCATAAAACAGGGAGTAAAGGGGAAAAAGATTGAGGAGAAAACAAGGAAAAGGAGATAAAGTTGCTGAGTTATCAATAGATGAGTTGTTACAACGGAGGAAAAGGAAGGGGGAGGCTGAGAAGGAAGATGATCTAGCAACGGTGCCCAAACATATTCAGATGGAGAATGTAAGAAATGGGATTCGCGATGGGATGTCAAAACTGATATCAGCAGAGGTTGGTTGCCAACCCTGCCGGAAGCCATGAAAACATTGAGCTGGAATACACGTGGGCTTGGGAACCCACGGGGTATTCGAACACTTCGAGACTTGGTCAAGAAGGAAGATCCCAATATTTTGTTTCTACAAGAAACAAGATTGACAGTAAGAACTATGGAAAGGTCTAGGGTGAGACTTGGCTTCCCAAACTGTTTGGCTGTAGATAGTGTGGGAAAGAGTGGAGGCATTGCACTATTATGGACAACAAATGTGGATTTGAAGATTGTAAACTACTCTAGATCACATATTCATGCCAAGATTGTGTGGGGTGGGAACCAGCAATCCGAGGGCTACTTCACGGGGGTGTATGGCAATCCTGAAACAAGTTTAAGGGGAGTTACATGGAGGTTGATAAAGGAGCTATGTAGTGGAGATGGAAAGGCATGGCTAGTGTGTGGGGATTTTAATGAAATACTCATGCAAAATGAAAAGAAGGGTGGGAAGAGAAGACCTGAATCACAACTTGATGATTTTAGGGAGATGCTAGACACTTGTGCATTAAAAGATCTGGGGTATAGTGGTTCTCCTTTCACCTGGTGTAATAAAAGGGAAGGAAGAGCAAGAATTTGGGAGAGATTGGATAGGTTCTTTGCAAACTTAGAATGGATCCATTAGTATCCTCATGCTACCATAATCCATGGTGCTACTGCTTACTCAGACCATATCCCCATATGGATGGAGCCTCACAAGGGTGTAGAAACTGGAAAAGGCAAGAGGATGCTTCAGTTTGAAGCAATGTGGTTGGGAGAAATTGAATGTGATGACATTATTAAGGATAGCTGGAAACACACTTCAAGGGGGGATAAGATGAGAGAAGTGATGGATAAGATTGCTGGGTGTAGTCAGAAGTTGCAGGTGTGGAATAAAAGAAAATTTGGTAATTTCAAGGTTCAAATGGCTAGAGCACAGAGAAGACTATAATATTTGCAATAGAGGAGTCATAAGGGGAGCTCTAATGAGGATCTGAAGAAGGCAAATGAAGAGGTACATATTTGGTTGGAGAGAGAGGAAGTGATGTGGAGATAGAGGTCAAAAGTTCTATGGCTGAAAGAAGGGGATAAAAACTCAAGATATTTCCACATGAAGGCCTCACAAAGAAGAAGAAATAATAAGATTGTGAGGCTGCAAGATGAACATGGGAACTGGCAGGAGGGTGAGGGGAAGGATAAACTTATTGTTGACTATTTTCAGGAGTTGTTCACCACCTCAAATCCTAGTGGAAACGTAGATTTCCTGACTAGTTTAACAGGCAGGGTTACAAGAGAGATGAATGAAGAGCTATGTGTGGAGTATACTGAGAGAGAAGTGGACGAGGCACTTGCTCAGATGCACGCCAGAAAGGCCCTTGGTCTAGATGGGATGGCACCTATATTCTTTCAAAAATACTGGAGAACCATTGGCAAGTCCACTACAGAAGCAGTTTTACAAGCATTGAATCAAGGTGACTTCCCACTTTCTTTAAACCACACTCCTATTACCCTTATTCCTAAGAAACAAGTCCCTATCAAAATTGTTGAGTATAGATCAATTAGCCAATGCAATGTACTTTATAAGCTTGTCTCAAAGGTAGTTGCAAATAGGCTTAAGAGAATTTTATCTTTTCTTATTTCTGATTCACAAAGCGCCTTTGTGCCTGGAAGGCTTATTTCAGATATTGTATTAGTGGCATATGAACTCATACATTATCTGAAGCAGAAGAGGAAAGGGAAAAAAGGCTACATGTCTCTTAAGTTAGATATGAGTAAAGCCTATGATAGGGTGGAATAGAGTTTTGTAGAAAAGGTGATGGTGAAGATGGGGTTTGAGGAAAGGTTCATCAAGCTGATTATGAAGTGTGTTCAGTTTGTCTCCTTTTCTGTTTTAATAAATGGTGTACCAAAGGGCCAAATTATACCTAGTAGAGGGTTGAGGCAGGGGATCCTCTATGCCCCTATTTGTTTTTATTGTGTACTGAGGGACTGGTGGTCCTCCTTAAAACTACTAATAAGGAGTTCCAGCTTGATGTGATAAAGTTGTGCAGAGGGGCACCTTACATTAATCATCTACTATTTGCAGATGATAGTGTAATTTTTTGTGAGGCTAATATGCAAGAAAACAGAAAGGTGCACATGCTTCTAGAAATTTATGAGAATGCCTCTGGACAAAAAATCAATCGGGGAAAAACTGCTGTTGTTTTTAGTAAGAATGTCCCTGAAGCTAATCAGAAGGAAATAATGTTATTATGGGGTGTGGAGAGGGTACAACAATATGAAAAATATCTCAGGTTGCCTCCAGTTGTAGGTAGATCAAAGACTCGTGCTTTCTCTAACATTAAGCACAAAGTGTGGCAAAAAATGCAATATTGGAAGGAGCTGATTTTATCACAAGGGGGAAAAGAAATCCTTATCAAGGCTGTCGCCCTTTCTATTCCTATGTATTCTTTGAGTTGCTTTTTACTACCCGGGGGACTATGCTCAGAACTTGAAGCTTTGATGGCAAGGTTTTGGTGGGGCTAGAAAAAGGACGAGAGGAGAATACATTGGGTCAGCTGGGACAAAATGTGTGAATCAAAATTTAGAGGAGGATTGGGTTTTAGAGACCTTAAAGCTTTCAATTTGGCACTGCTAGCCAAACAAGCATGGAGGATCCTACAAGTAGAAGGCTCTTTGCTGCAAAGGGTGTATAAAGCCAAATATTTCCCAAAAAGTAATCTGTTTGAGGCTAGGCTGGGAAATAACCCCTCCTATGCTTGGAGAGGGATATGGGAAGCTAAGAAGTGGCTAAAAGCTGGCTGTAGATGGAGGATAGGTGATGGGAAAACTGTTAAAATCTGGAAGGATCACTGGATACGTGGACATGAAACTCTGTGTACAGAATCAATGGAGGTGAGGGAAGATGGGACAGTGGACCAATTGCTGAATTGCCAAACCAGGTGGTGGGATGTTGAAAAGATCAGAGCTCTATCTCTATTCAATCCAAAGATAGCAGAGGATATATTGAGGATTGTGGTCTGCCCAGGTGCTCAAGCTGATAAATGGATCTGGTTTCCAAAAAAAAGTGGCTCTTTTAGTGTGAAGAGTGCTTACAGGCTGATTAGAGACAGAAATAAAGACAAGTCATGGGAGTGCTCGAGTATCTCTAGACACAAGACTCTTTGGAAAGATGTATGGAAGATGCCTTTGCCAAATAAAATTAAGGTGTTTACATGGAGAGCATGCAAGGAGGGGCTACCTACACAACTTAATCTTGAGAAGAGAAATGTTAAAACAGAAGGGAGTTGCTGTTTCTGCAAGGAAGTGATGGAAGATACCTCCCATGCTCTCTTTTTCTGCCTTGAAATCAGAGACTACTGGAAAAGCTATGTTCCAATTGTGCAAACTTTGGATGATAAGATGTCTGTTATGGAAGTGGCAGTAGCTGTGAAGGAAAAGGGATATAGGGAGGCGTTAAATACTTTGTTTTTACTGGCATGGAGTTTCTAGTATAGGAGGAACAAGATGGTGATAGAAAGGAATTACTTTGATCCTAAGCAAGTTATTGATTATGCTTTAACAGTGCAGTCTCTGTTCAAGGGGGCCAAGGGATTTCAAAACTCGAAATTCAAGGAACTTTGCTGCTGGAAACCACCTGTTGTGGCTTTTTTGAAGTTGAATGTCGATGGAGCCATGTTTTTTGACAGGCACAAAGCAATAATTGGGGTAGTTTTGAGGGATGATAAGGGTGATGTAGTTTTGGCAGCTAGTAAAATTGAATATGAAGTAAATGAACCAAAAGACATTGAACTCTTGGCAATGTTTAGAGGCCTTCAAATTTGTGCAAACATGGGAATTCAGAGGTTGATCTTGGAGAGTGATAGCTTGTTAATGGTAAATGAAGTTAATGCAAGTGAGGCTTTTTTCTCTTTATTAGGAAATCGGGTTAGGGAAGTGAAGATGCTCAAGGCTCTATTTGAGGTATGCTAGGTTCAGCATGTGGATAGGGCAGGGAATGAGGTGGCACACAAGCTAGCTTGGAGTGTTGAAAATTTAGATATGTGGTGGGAAAATTTACTTGAGTTTGTAATTCAAGCTGTATGGCTTGACAAAAACTTGTAATGTTTCCTGTTGATAAATGAAAGTGTTTTATGATAAAAAATTAAAAAGTCTCACCTTGGCACTTCTTTCTGGATAACCAAGGCATCCTAGATAAGACAGATTATTAAAATATATAAAAGAAGTCCGTATGAGGTAAATCCAAAAATCTATATCTCAGTTTCCAAGTACATATACTCTAGAGAGAGAAACCGGATATTGAAGAAATGACAACCTTATTCGAAAGTAAACCACCATCAGAGCAATAATAGTCTTTGCATCAATGTGGTTGTGCTTTTTCTCATCCAACATGAGCAATACTGCAAATACACATGCAACCTAACAAGTCAATATTGCTTTAAGCAAAGGTCACATAAATATGTGAAGGAATATGTTATATCGAACATCACCAAGTTCATGGGGCATAGAACAAGGCAATGTCAAAAAAAGGACAGAGATGCAAGCTAATTTTGGAAAATGCCACCGCCAGTTTCTTTCTCCTCTTTTGGTATCTAGAAAGAAACTAAAAAAGAATGAAAAAAGAGAGAACAAACACATTTTAATGGCAAATCCTACCTGCAATCATAGGTCATCATCAGTGACCAACATGGGCGAGTTGGGATATAATTAATTCATCCATTCTTAAAAGCAGTGCGAGTCGAAATGAAGATCATTTCGAGTCAACATTATTTGGCTGCAGCCTGCATACCCCTAACAAAACCCCACAATGCCTATTAGATTCCCAAAGTGGCAAAGATCCTTAACTACTTTGTATTAACAAGTTTTAAATCTTCTAAAAAAGAGGAAGTTTAAATTTTTTTTGAAAACAGTGTCCCAGAAGCAAAAAGATAAGATTAAGTCTTAAAGATGATTTGATTGCTAGAGTATATATAGCTCTATGATAATTTCATTATACTAAAATATAAATTGCTATCAACATGGTGTGAGACATCTCAAACAATAAGTCAATATTGCTTTAGCAAAGGTCATAGCTGATAGTTAGAAGTGATCAATACGTGGAGGAACAAGGAGCTAATATGTTGTGTGGAACATCGGACACAAAGTTTGGAGTACAGATCATCTATTTCAATTTTCAACAGATCCCAACCAAGTCGAAGAATGCCTTGTTCTTTGAAACTTTCCATCTTTGCTGAGGCCTTTTAAAGGATGGGTTACAACCTTGTGTCTTTTTCTTCCCTTGCTTTCCTTTCATGCTTGTATACCACATTGGCCATGCAACACATTGGAAACCAAGAGGAATTTTGTCTGTGCTGAGGTGTGAAATGGCTTGTTTTGCTGATTGTTTTGTTAGATATGGCTTTGGATTAATTTGCAAAATGCGTAGTCTCTACTTATGCCTACTGTTGGAGAAACAGGACGGTTAGTTGGAGTATAGGCCAAGCCACATGGTCTATACTTCAAAAGAACTAGGCAATGACATAATTGGAGTCCTATTGAAACATTATATAGATGAAGAACTTCTCATTTCCAAGAAATGTGGGATCTCATACACAACTTACCCTTATCATATTGCATATTTTTTAGCTAAAGAAGGGGCAAAAGGGAATTCAGGGCTGTGTCTCAACTTCCTGAAAGTGTCAAGGGGTTGGTTGATATTAGAAAGAGCTGATTTAGCATATTTGAGATGTAAGTAAGTCTGTATCAATATTTCGTTGTTTTGTATATGTTGCTCTCCAACTTAATGGGAGTTTTTGAATGAGATAAGGGGTGTTTTCTAGTTTTTCAGCGAAGTGTGTTTAGCAGAAACTTGTTGTAATAAGGCTATAGAAGAAATATTTCAGGGCAGCACAAGAATTGAATTCATCATGCAAGAAACAAACTAATGGCTATAAGTAAGCGATCAAAGTGAAAAGCTTACAAGCTAAGCATGAAGATTTCCCCACTTTTGGCAATATTAACAGTTACCTCCAAATTGTTCAATCTTATAAATAACGAGAGAGAGAGAGAGAGAGAGAGAGAGAGAGAGAGAGAGAGAGAGATGACAGTAGCAATAGTGTAGTGGTCTTAAGATTCAACTCTTTTCAATGTACATGTCATTCATCCATCTCAAACAAGTCGAAGCTCTAACTCCAAATCTACCTTTGGATCATCATGGTCCTTCACAACCTTATCTGGAACAAGTCCCTTGAAAATTAAGACATGTTACATCAGTGCACATGTGATGAGGACATCTCCTATTAATGTTTTATCTATTTTATTAATGTCTTATCTATTTTATTTAGGGTTTGTATTACCCTACTATTTAAGGACATATTCTATTATTGTTATTTTATTAATGTGTTATTTGTTTTATTTAGGGTTTGTATTGCCCTACTATTTAAGGACTTGTAAGGAACATTGGAACAATAGGTTTTGAATTGAGAATTGAGCGCTTGTTACAGCTGCCTCCTTCCAACCCCATTCTCTTTGCTTTCTTCTCCCTCTCTTCTCTTCTGGGTTCTCTTCTTTTCTTTCTGTTGTTATCCCACTTATCTTCTCATTTCTATCCTACATCATATTTGGTATCAAGAGCCAATTGCTATTGTTTTCTCAAACACTAGAGTAACCTTCGATCCTCGATTTTTGTTCATCTCTTTTGGAAACCTAGAGACTTCTCTATTCTCTATGCTCGAGCTTCAACTAGTAACGACACCAGATCCACACCACCACCGTCACCAGCTCATCGACGTCCGACCACAAGCCCACCCCGATAAGCCTCTACGAGCTTTTTCCCCTCCCTCCAACTTCCTTCCCGTCGTTACCCAGTTCTATACTTTTTCCCCTATGATTTATGGTCCTTGTTGAGTCAGCAGTGACCTTCAACCACAGCTCAGTTCCCCTTCGAGATAGACCTTGCCGAAACTACCAAACGAGACAGAAGGTGCCGAAAATACAAAATCTCAGCTCCGATCCTTCTCCCTCTAGCAGACGTCTCTCCCTCTTTCAGTCTTTCCTCTCGCGTGACTTTTTCTCCCAGTGCAGAAACACCCAGAGACAGCAGGTGCCAAAAAAAAAAAAATAGTAGCAGAAGAAGCTTCAAGAAAAGCGCAGACCTTGTGTAGACTGTTCTCAACCAAACGTCCAGAAAGAAAGCTAGCCTCAAATTCTCAACGAACAAAAGGGGAGTCACCGTATCCTATCTCTCTTTGGATTTTATACTAACTGTTCATTTTAAAAGGGTATCAATTGTTTTCTATGTGCTGCTATTATCCGTGGTAATTTTATTCAAAACCCACCTGAATGAACCCCTTGAACTCCTTGGCTGAATTAGTCTCCATGGATAATTTTACCCCTCATTCAACACGTAGATTTTATTTTGCTTCACATTTCTTGTGTTCCCATTCTCTCATTTTCATATTCCATACAATTGCTTGTCATTTTCATTAATTGTCCAAAAAAAAAAGGTCAATCCTACGTGATTGGATTTTCTTGATTGGCATTTGACCCTTGCCTTGTTATTTTAAATATTATCATTATTTGTTTGTCTCATTTGGATTTACTTAATCCCCAAAAAAAAAAAATTATTTTGCTCAGTTGATATTTTTCATGGCTTGCACCTATTGTTCATTGATTTCTTCATTGCACTTCTTTTAGCTGGTGTTGTGTTGCATGCAATTGCGTAGTGGTCGTCTTATCACCTCTAGTTCCAGTACCTTTACCATGGATCCTTCCCAATTTGATGCCCTCACCTGATAATTAGCTCAACTAGCCACTAACCAACAACATGTACAAACTCAATTAGCGGCTGTCCAAACTGAGATGGCTGCTACTCGTGAGGAGAACAGGGACCTAGCTGCTAGGTTGAACAATTTTGAGGAACCCCCTCATTCGTCTGGCAACTCTGAAGCGTCCCATAATAGACACTATCGTCGCCGACGAGGTGATCGAGAACATGTTAGACATGATTGTGGGGGTAGGGATTATAATCGTGAGCGAGAACGAGACCATTACCGACAGGGTACTTAGTCTCCTACTCGCCATGAAGAGCGCTTATTCAGAAACATTAAGCTAGAGGCCCCTACTTTTGATGGCTGCCTAGATCCTCGAGTTTTTACTCAATGGATTAGGGATATGGATCGTTTCTTTACCTGGTATAGAGTCCCTGAGGATCGAAGAGTTCAATTTGCTAGTCTGAAATTTACTGGCACTGCCCAACTCTTTTGGGAAAGTGTAGAGGATCTCCTTGAGAGGCGTCATGCGCCTCCTGCTGGAAGTTGGGAAGAAATGAAACGTCGTCTTCAAGAGAAGTACTTGCCCCAATCTTACAGGGGTAATTTGTTGGACCAATGGAATGCCCTTACACAGGGCAATCAGATAGTGACTGAGTATGTCACTCAATTTGATGAATTCCGTATGAGATGTCATATAGTTGAGGATGAGGCCATGACTTTGAGTAGGTTTAGACAAGACCTAAAAGATGATCTTAGGCGCGAGCTTGTCCTTCGGGGTGTCGCTACTCTTGACCACACTTACTCTTTAGTCCGGGAATATGAGTCGGTTATGAGGACTCCATATTGAAGGCTTGGTGACAACCGCCCTCCCATCACCCCAGCGCCTACTATTTTCCCTAAGTCTCTCTTAGGGCTTCCACCATCTAATGTTTCCTCCGTATGGGAAAATAAGGGTAAAGGCCCTGAAATTCCCAAGACTTCCTCTCGCTTGCAATGCTTCAAATGTAAGCGTTTTGGCCACATTTCTTCCAACTGTCCTTGTCGAACCCTAGTCATTGAGGAACATGAGGGTGTAGTTGATGAACTGTTAGAAGATTAAGTCTATGAGCCTAAGCTTGAGGAGTTTGATGATTTAGGTGATGATGAGGATACCTTCTTAGGTTGTATCCGGACCCTTCCTATGGATCTAGGTTCTGTGCCCCTTGCTCCCGACACACCTTGATTAAGTGTTGTACGTTGTACCCTTACCCAACCCAAAGGTGCTGATGATTGGTGTCATCATGCCATTTTTCATACTTATATCAAAATCAATGATATGGGTTGTAAAATCATTGTGGATAGTGGGAGTTGCATTAACGCTGTTTCTGTGGCTACTGTGTCCCGTCTTGGGTTGCAACCAGTGCCTCAGCCTCAGCCGTATAGTGTCTCTTGGGTTGATACTTCTTCCATAGCTGTGAAAGAGCGTTGTCTGGTGTCTATCCAGTTCCTGGAATATAAGGATCGTATATGGTGTGACGTCATTCCTATGGATGTCAGTCATGTCATTCTTGGTAGGCCTTGGTTATTCGACTTAGATGTGACCATCAATGGTCGATCCAATTCATGTTCCTTTGTGTTTAATGGAAAGAAGATTCATCTTAACCCTTTATCCCCAAAACCTGTTGGCTCACAGTAAGTAAAGAAAATTGTGGAACAAAAAGGGCTAAATATCATTAACTCTGCGGAGTTTGAGCGTGCACTCGTGGGTAATTTTGTTGTGTTTGCTGTGGTTGTTATGGAGGTTTCGTTGGAGTCTCCAATAGTGGCCCCTGATGAGGCCCATTCATTTTTTCAGGAGTTTCAGGATGTCTTTCCTGAGGACCTCCCTGACCACTTATCCCTTCTACGAGATATTTAACATGCCATAGATCTTGTCCCAGGAGCGTCTCTTCCAAACTTGCCTCATTATAGGATGAATCCCACTGAGCATGCTGAGCTCCAGAGGCAAGTAGGTGAACTCCTTCACAAAGGCTTTATCCGTAAGAGTCTAAGTTCTTGTGCAGTTCTTGCCCTTTTGACTCCTAAGAAAGATGGTTCTTGGAGTATGTGCATTGATAGTCGTGTCATTAATAGGATCACAGTGAAGTACCAATTTCCCATCCTTAGGCTTGATGATATGTCGGATATGATGGTTGGTGCCACAATATTTTCTAAGATTGATTTAAAGAGTGGGTATCACCAAATTAGGATTTGCCAGGGTGATAAGTGGAAAACTGCCTTCAAGACGAAGGATGGCCTTTATGAGTGGTTAGTCTTGCCTTTTGGACTAACCAATGCCCCGAGTACTTTTATGAGGGTGATGACACAAGCTCTTCGGCCTTTCATGGGTAAGTTCCTCGTCGTCTACTTTGATGACATTCTCGTTTACAGTAAGACTAAGGAACAACATGTAGATCATCTTACACAGGTTTGTTCCACCCTTCGTGAAACAAATCTGTATGCTAATATGAAGAAATGCTCTTTCTTCACCGATCGAGTTGTCTTCCTAGGATTCATTGTGTCTTCTACAGGAGTAGCTACTGACCCCACAAAGATTCAGGCCATTGTTTGTTGGCCTGAGCCCAACACTATACATGACGTCAGGAGTTTTCATGGTCTGGCTACCTTTTATTGTCATTTCATTAAGGGGTTTAGCACAATCATGGCTCCTATCACGAAGTGCATGAAGAGAGGAGAATTTCAGTGGACATCGGAAGTGGCTAAGGCTTTTAAGTTAGTCAAGAAGCGAATGACGGAAGGTCCTGTCGTGCGACTTCCCGACTTCACCAAAGTTTTTGAGGTCGAGTGTGATGCCTCAGGGGTAGAAATAGGTGGAGTCCTTAGCCAGGAACGCCACCCTGTTGCTTATTTCAGTAAGAAGTTAAATGAGGCCAAACAACGGTACTCTACTTATGATAAGGAATTGTACGCAGTTGTGCAAGCTTTGCGCTATTGGCGCCATTATTGGTTGCCTCAAGAGTTTGTTCTTTATTCGGACCATGAGGCCCTCCGCTACCTTAACTCCCAGAAAAGATTGAATTCTAGGCATGGCCGTTGGGTTGAATATTTGCAGGCTTATTCTTTTGCTTTGAAGCATAGGAAGGGTGTTGAGAACCAAGCAGCTGATGCCTTGAGCCGCCGATTCTCCCTTTTGTCTATCATGAATGTCAAGGTCCTAGGTTTTGAAAGACTTAAGGAAGAGTATGAGTTTTGTCCTGATTTTAGGGATATTTTTCTCGCTTTGCAAAGTGGGCAGTTGGATACCACTAATGGTTTTCGTCTAGAGGCTGGTCAGCTTTTTAAAGCCAATAAGTTGTGCATCCCTCGGACTTCAGTTAGGGACTTTATAGTTTGGGAAATTCATGCCGAAGGCTTGGCCGGACATTTTGGATGTGATAAGACCATAGAAGAGATTGAACGTCAATTATATTGGCCTAGCTTGAAGAAAGATGTGGCTAAGATAGTTAGCACCTGTAGCACTTGTCAATTGGCCAAACAAAAGCACAAAATACTGGTCTCTAATACCCCTTCCTGTCCCTAGTTGTCCTTGGCAAGACATCAGTATGGATTTTGTGTTGGGACTTCCACGCACTCTAAAGAAGCATGATTCTATTTTTGTTGTAGTGGACCGTTTTTCAAAAATGACTCACTTTATCCCTTGTAGCAAAACTTTAGATGTCAGTCCATACTTTATAGTTCAAGTATGGACTGACATCCTTGGATGTGGCATAAGTTGTTGCTTCTTAAAATTTTGATTTTTATGTGGAGAGTATGGAATATGGCTTTGAGCGTTGATGATCGTCTTCGACGTATTGGGATCCCAATAGTTTCTCGTTGTGATTGCTGTGAAGAAGGTAAGTATGAAGATCAAAATCATGTACTGTTTGGAGGAGATTTTGCAGCTAATATATGGCGTTATTGTGGTGCTATTTTTGGTCTTCCTCTTGGTCGTACTTGGATGGAGACAGTGACGGCTTGGTTTCAACGTGCGTCATCCTACTCTCAAGTGGGGATTTTTGTGGGGCTGCTTCCTTATATTATTATTTGGCATCTTTGGTGCAGAAGATGCATTGTCCGTATGGAGGGTCGCATTCAGTCTATCAGTTCGGTTTGGCATAATATTAAGAGTTGGATGGGTTCAGTAAGTCAAGACATGAATAAGGTTAATAAATGTTCTACGTATGATTTGCAGATTTTACAGGCTTTGCAAATCCCGCCTTTTGTTCCCGCGAGGCAGTATTTAAAGCTTGTGGCTTGGCAAAAGCCCGCTCAAGGGTGGTTTAAATTGAATACAGATGATAGTAGTTTAGGAAACCCAGGCTCTTCAGGGGTGGGTGGTATTATTAGAAATGATCGAGGACATTTGGTTCATGCTTTTAATTCTCATATTGGCTTCGGCTCAAATAATAGAGCCGAGTTGTTAGCTCTGATGTAGGGTCTCAAAGCCTGTAAAAATCTGGGGATTAATTTTGTGGAAATTGAATTAGATTCTCAAGTGGTAATCTCGTGGTGGAATAGGCGGAGATGTGGAGTATGGTACTTGGAGGATTTTTGGGAGGATATACTTGCCCTTATGGATTCTATGGTTTGCATAGTTCGGCACGTTTATAGGGAAGTAAATAAAGTTGCTGACTGGTTGGCTCGGAGCGTGGCGGCTAATCTTAACACGGAATGGAATATTATAGGGGATACGCCTAGGATCCTTCGAGGATTAATTCGCTTGGATAAATTGGGTTTACCATCTTTGCGTTGCTGTTAGAGTCATCCCTCATGTGGAGTTTGGTCGTTGTGTTGGTTTAGTAAGATTTTATTTTCTGTTTTTGTTGTGTTAACGTCTTTTTTGTAGGTGTGGTTTTTGTGCTCGTTTTTTTTTTTCCTTTGGTTTGTTGTATTTTGGTCAGCAGAATCTAGGCTCTTTTGATACATGGTTTCAGAAATTTTTTGTTTTATCTTAAAACCCCAAGTATCGGTTTGTAACGACAGTTTTCCTCCGCCATAAGTGAGGGTATATTAATAAAATTGGGACGGGGTCACTCGTGGACAGGTGATTCTTGGCTCTTTTATAAAAAATAAAAAAAAAAAAAATTGTTTCATTGTTTTCTTGCAATCAAGAATCTTCAATAGCTCGTCTAAGCATCATCTAGATTCTGCATAGTTTTTAGATAGTACAATGATAGAAATCATTGACCCTTTAATAGGTTTGAAAAGTGCCGGTAAAATTTCATTTCCTCTTTCAAGATTGTTGTCTATGTAAGTCTTGATTCCATTTTGACGCAAAACATGATTTAGATGAGAAGTAAAGTTATGGCGAACATCTTCACCTCTAAAGCTCAAAAATACACTATGGTTCCATGAACGGATGGTAGGAGATGAAGAGGAGGAAGAAGCTCCTGATTGAAAGGGCATGGAAGAAGTCACGTTCTCAAACTCTCAGTATGCGCGATTATAACTATTTACCGAGAGGTCCAATTATAGAGTACTTGTGTTATCGCAAATAAATAATTATAGAGAAGTAAGTGGGTGGAAACTTCTCGGCAACTTCTTGGCAATAACGTCGACCATGCATGCTAAGATCAATTAAATACAAATCAATTATTGAATTAGATTTATAAAATCTTTTGGATTCATTTAATACCATATACAGCAAAATATAAAGAAACAAGTCTAGGAATCCATTTTTTATGGAATATCATCAGATAACGAAGTTAGTCAAGTGTATCATTAAAAGATTGCTAAATAAAACTTATTAATTTAATAAGTTTTGTAATTGTTCATTTAAATTAGTCCAATTATTTAAAAATCAATTTATGACTTTGATTGTATCTGTTAAGAATTAGGGGTGTAATCGGTCTGGTTTAGTCCGATTTTGTAGAATTTTTGGAATCGAATCAGTTACACTGATTTTACATTTTCAAACACCAATTCTGTACCCGTTACTCTCCTAAATCGATACTTCCAATTTTACCGGTTCCGGTCCGATTCGGTCTGATTTTCTGATTTTAATTAAGTGTCAATTAATTAGGAAAAATGTAACCAAGTTTAAACTTTTGACAAAATTATCAAACTGTCAAGTCTTGAATAAAAAGGTCCACAAGTACTGAGTTAATATATGCTGTAATAGATTAGAAAAAAATATATATATACTGTAATATTATTAGTTTGAAAAACAAGAACTGAAAAGATAAATATAACACACAAGTAATCTATTTTTCTTTTATTTGTTTGGCTTCTAAAAGATGGATTTCTTTTTCCTAGCTAATATATACAAACCACTAATGTATATTAATATTAGTAAATTAGTATTACTAATGTATTATGTATTTATCAAAAGGATTAATATGTTAAGAATTTATTAGTTCATAAAATTTAATTAATATATATATTTTAAGATTAAAGTTTTATGTTATAAATTATAATATATAATTATTTCATTAATGATATATAATTATATATATTATATACAAAAACTTCATATATAATTATATATATATAATATATTATTATTAATATATAATATAAAAATTCGATACTGGATCGATTCCGATCAATTTTTACAATATAGAAACCGGTTTCAGACCGGATGATTTCTAAACCGATCTAACATGTCCAGACCGATTTTCCTGTTTAAACTTTTACTCTAAGAGCATTAGCATTGGATTGACCATCATATTCTTCAAATTTTGACTAATATATAACTTTTTCACCTTTAGCTAATCATTCAAAACTTAAAGTCTACATTGGATTAGTCATCACACTCTCTATAATAATAAAATATTATTATTTTTTATTATTTATATTTTTTAATTAATTTTTATTTTATTTTCATAATCTTCAATAACCTCCAACAAATCATATTCATTTTTATTTTCACAATCTAACAATCTATAATATAATAATCTCATATGTATAAAGATGGTAAAATCTCGTATGGATAAAAATCTCATATCTATAATATAATAATCTCAAAAAATACTTTTAGGCTTGTTATAGTTCTTTTCTAATATTTTTATATTTGAAAAGAAGAATGGATTTACTGTAACTTTTAGTTTGGATGAAAACAATTTAACTAATTCAATGTGAAGTAAATATGAATAATATTTATTAAATTTAAAGATAAAAAAATATTTAACAAATCCAATACCAATGCTCTAACGAGAATGAAGTCTAAAGTCCATTATTGGCATGTCCAAAAAGATGTTGGACCAGGTCCACGTACAATAATGCTCTTTTGACGTGATCGACACGGTAAAAGGCTGTTGATAAATTGTAACACCAAATACTGTACCCCGTGAACTTACGACTCCGTTTGGATTAAAGATAAGTTAAGATGATGGCATTAATTTATTATTATTTATAAATTTTAACTTATAAATTTTATTATTATTTATAAATTATTTCAACTCATCTCATCTCACAATTTAAACAGGACATAATCAGTATTTACTGTATGGTCCTAGTCATAGAACAGCTAGCAAAACAATTAATGAAAGGACATCAGGATTTTAATAAAAGAACAGCATGCTACAATGGATGTGTAAGAGAAGCATGTGGTTCTAATCATGAGCATAAGGATAAAAGAAATGATCAGAGGCAGCAAAATAAAAAGGATTCATTTATCTTCAAATCATTAAATAGAAAGTCGGAATCATATATATGTTCAAGTTAAACGACGACATTAATTATTGTGATAATTTTTCAATCCTCCCACCTGATCAGGAAATCCCAATAAATTAAAGTCCATACAGCAAATTAACAATAATCCTAAATCTAGCATTCTCCTCTCTTTTCTCTCAAGAAAAGAGGTGGAGTGAGAGTGAGTGCTAGAGGCACATGGTGAGTGAGTGGGAGGTGGTTATAACAGAAAAGGAAAGGAAAGAAGGTGATCCCTGTGGTCCCAGGGAAGATTCGGGAGGTTACTGACGTTGGTAGGCAGTAGAGTACGGTAGATTACGCTGGTCTTGGTGGAATTTTGCTAGCAGAAGAGAGAATCCAACGGCACATTATGGATGATTTATAGGAAAAATAGAAGGGTTTTCGATTGCGGGAGGAGGAGCAAGCTGTGATAGAGATAGAGGTGGAAGAGTCGAGTGCATTGGGTTTGAAGGAACATAGGTCTCTAATGGGTAAGATTTGCTCTACAAGGATGATAAGTGGAGGAGTGGTGGGTGCAACGATGGCAAAGATTTGGAGGATAAGCAAGGATGCCCAATTTACTGAGGTTAATCAGAATACCTATGTCATTGTTTTTCAAAATCTGTAGGATAAATAGAAAGTATGGTTGGGTAGACCCTGGTTGTTTGATAACCAGTTATTGGTTATGAAGGAGTTTGATGGGTATACTCCTTTACAGAACATTAGGTTTGATTCAGAAGTTTTTTGGGTTAGATTACACAACTTACCATTATCGTGTATGACAAAAGATAAAGGAAAACAAATAAGTGGAGGTTGTGGATGTAAGGGATGATGGAAGTGGGTGGGGAATTTTTTTAAGGGTTCAAATCATGGTGGATTTAACTTAGCCGTTGGCTAGAGGAAGAATGCTGAAAGTAAAAGGAAACAATATATGGGTTCCTTTTAGTTATGAAAAAATGCCAAAAATATGCTTTTCATGTGGGTCTATAATGCATGGGATTGAGGGATGTAGCAGTGGAGGGGAGGGCATCGTAGGGGAAGAACAACAATATGGGTTATGGTTGAGGGCAAAGCAGGTCCATAGAAACAAACCATTCTATAATGGGAGAGGTAGATCAGATGTGGATAGCTGGTGGAGGAAGGAAGGGGGGACTCGTATAACATAAGGAACGATGGAGCTAAAAAAAAAGAGTGAGGAAAATAAGCGAAATGGAGTTGGTGAAACTGAAAACAGTGAAAGTATGGTTAATAGTGAAAAAGACCATAATGGGGAAGAAATAGAAGGGAGAAAAAATAGCAAAGGGGTGGGGGGAGAGTGGGGTTTGGCAGAAGGAGTGGGGGAGAGAGTTTAGAAAAATGCTATTAGTAACCGGCTAGAGAAACCGCCAGGGAACCGCGTCCGACGTGGCAAAAATTAAATGACCAGCTTTCATTAACTTGTCAAAACGCACGGTTTCTTCTTCATCTTGTTAGACCCAAGAAGCCCCCATCTCCACGAAGCCAGAAGTCTTCGTCTTCTCCAGAGCAACTCCCTGATCATCTTCTCCACGAACCCAGCGAAGCCCTCTTCGTCTTCGCCACCCACATCTGAAATCTACGAACCCAAAAACCCACAAAGCTCTACATCAAGCCCCTTCGTCATCTCTTCGTCTTCCCAAGCACTCAGATCTGAAATCCCCTTCCCACGAATCGAGCATATATAGTTCGTTGTTGCTGTTCTCTTACTTCTCTCCACTCCTTTATGATGAACTCCACCTTGTTGTTTTCTCCAACGTCCTATACTTAAACAGGTAAATCCCAAAGACAAACACACTCAAAGACCAAACAAAAGAACCCAGAAAAGTGAAACAAGAGAAAAAAAAAAGTCAGAAATTGGGTTTGGAAAAGCAAACAGAGATGGAATCTGCAATTCTCAGATTCCCATCAAAGTGGTGAGGGATAGGGAAAGTTCTCTTTGTGGAAGAAAATAAGAGAGGAAACAGAAAAAATACCCAAAAAATTTACAACCAGATGAAAAATCAACAGTTGAAAGAGATACATAGTGGAATAATCAGATTATGGATAAACAGTCGAAAAATCAACAGTCAAAGCCTTATTTTTCCCCCTTCAAGGCACGAGCCATCGACTATAACAGAGTAAGATGGAAAACTGTAGTCAGAGTGCTGAAGGACAGGCTAGTTTGTGCATCTCTCATGGGGGTGGACGACGTTGCAACTTGCAAGTACCATGAATGTAAAAAGGGTGCGCGGCAAGGGAGCACTATGTTCTGCAAGGCACATGGTGGAGGCAAGCGTTTCATATTTGCTCGGTGCACCAAGGGTGATGAAGGGAGCATGCCATTTCTGCCACAAGACCAATTGCAAATTCCTCATGCCCAGTTTTCCTTGCAACCAAGTCAAGTTTCGTCTGAAATCAACTTTCCCTCTTTCCCGTTTCAATTGTTCTATTTTTTTTAATATATTGGCCACGTCAGCCACGGTTCCCTCACGGTTTCACAGCTCGGTTGCATCTAGCACAACTGGAGAGTTTATTCCCCATTTCAACAACAAGAACAGGACTTGTCCAGTAGGGGGAGGGAGGTCTGCATGAGGTTACAATTATATTTGATGAGGGAAGTATGGTGGAGGAGAAGAAGCTTGTGAAAAAGGGGGTGTAGGAAGGATAGAGTTAAATCCAGAAAGAAGGAGCCAGTGATGAAGAAAAAATTAAAAAAAAAAAGAAGAGGTAATGCAGAGATAGGAGGAATAGGTCCTGAGAAGGTGAGTAAGAGAGGAAAGGTGGAGAGTGAGGTAATACAATTGAGATTTCTGGTTTGGTGGCGGTGGGTGGAAGTCAGCCCCGCCAAGTATTATGAAAATACTAAGTTGGAACTGTCGTGGATTGGGGAATCCTCGGACAGTTCAAGATCTCTGTTCTTTGGCAGAGAAGAATAAACCCAACTTAGTTTTTCTTGTGGAAACTAGATTAAAAAAAGTTGTTGGAACATAAAAAAAAGGTTGGATTGTGAGGGGTGTTTCGAGGTGGAGGCAGTGGGAACAAGGGGGGCACTGATGTTGTTATGGGATCAAAGGGTGAATGTGGAAATTATTAATTTCTCCCAAAGACACATAAATGCATGGATAAAAGATGAAGGTGAAAGTAGATGGTTGCTTACTTGTTTCTTTGGACATCTAGAGACAATAAAGAGAAAGGAAACATGGTTGATACTGAAATCTATGAAGCCAAAAGATGGAGAAGGATGGTGCATAGTAGGAGACTTCAATTAAATTCTTACAAATGATGAGAAGTGGGGAGGTAAGGCAAGACCAGAGAGTCAAATGGAGCTATTTAGGGAGGTATTGACTGAGGAGAACCTACATGATCTAGGATGGAAGGGGGACAAGTTTACTTGGAGTAATGCTCACAATGATGAAAGTTTTACGAAGGAAAGGTTGGATAGGGCAGTGGCTAATCCTAAGTGGTTAGAAATTTACCAGGATGCATGGGTTGAAGTAATGGTAGCTAGCACATATGATCATAAACCCATGTAGTTCATTTAATTACTAGAAGAGCAGCTACAAATGAAAGGTGTCGGTGGAAACAAAAACCATTTAGGTATGAAGCTAGTAGGGCTCTAGAAGAGGATTGTGAAGGAGTTGTGAAAGAAGTATGGAAGAAAGGAGAAGCTGAAGGAGTTATAAGGGTAACTGGTTTATTGTAGAGAAGTAAAATAGCTTTACAAAGGTGGAACGTGAGGAAGAAGGGGGGAATGATGGAAATAGAAGAAAAAACAAAGTTGTTAAAAAGGTTACAAGTTGAGGAATGCCATATTAATGTAGAGGAGATAAAAGGGTTAAAGGCTGAGCTGAATCTGTCATTAGAAAATGAAGATCTATGGTGGAAACAAAGAACAAAAAATAATTGGTACAAGAATGGAGATATGAATGCTAAATATTTTCATGTTTGTGCTAATAAAAGAAGGAAAATAAATTTCATTAAAGAATTAGAGGATGGAAACAATAGAGTGGCTGTGGGCTTCAAGAATATTGAAGAAACTTTCAGAAGGTACTTTGGTAATCTTTTTCAAACTACTAAACCTAGTGATGAAGTGATTGAGAGCTGCCTTGTGGGGTTGAACTCAAGGGTTACAGAAGCTATGAATGAAAAGCTATCCATAAACTTTAATGAAATTGAGGTGGAAGATACAGTGAAGCAGATGGCCCCACTAAAAGCCCCTGGTCCAGATGGATTTGGGCCATGTTTCTACCAAAGTCATTGGAGTTTAGTCTCTAGTGAAGTTTGTAAAGCAGCAGTGGATATCCTTAATGGTAACCCTCTTGATCCTTCTCTTAACTACACACACATAGTCTTGATTCCAAAGTAAAAAAAAACCCAAAAAAGTGAGTGATTTCAGACCCATTAGTTTGTGTAATGTCATGTATAAAATAGTCTCCAAAGCTATTTCTAATAGGTTCAAATTGGTCTTAGCTGAAATCATATCCCCAAACCAAAATGTCTTTCTCCCTGGTAGATTGATAAATGACAATACAATGATGGCTTATGAGTTATTGCATTCCATGAAAATTAGAAAGAAAGGAAAAGTGGGGAGTATGGCCATGAAGCTAGATATGTCTAAAACTTATGATCGTGTAAAGTGGAATTTTTTGGAGGCTGTCATAATAAGGTTGGGGTTCTATGAGAAATGGCTGAGCCTTGTTATGAAATGTGTTAAATCAGTTTCTTTCTCTGTCCTTATAAATGGTTTTCGAGGGAACATGTTTAAACCCTCAAGAGGGTTGAGACAAGGTGATCCCTTGTCACCCTATCTTTTCCTTATTTGTGCTGAAGGTTTGAGTTCCTTCCTTAATCATTATGAGAGAAGGAATATCACTAGAGGGGTGCAAGTAGCTCGAGGAGTTACCAGTATCAATCATCTGCAAAATGTATCCTATTTGGTAGAGCAAGGTTAGAGGAGTGGAGAAGGTTACAAGAGGTGCTGCTTTTATATGAAAAGGCTTCAGGCCAATCTCTTAACAAAGAAAAAACTGTTGTTTTCTTCAGCAGTAACACCAAAACAATTGATAAGAAGGCCATTATGGATGCTGGGAATTCTTTTGTTTGTGGAACCTATGAGAAGTACCTTGGTCTTCCTGCTATGGTAGGAAGATCAAAGTTTAATACCTTTAGGAACTTCAAAGAAAGAATATGGCAGAAAATGAATAGCTGGGAGAAAAATTTTATTTCACAGGCTGGTAAAGAGATATTGATCAAGGCAGTTTTGCAGGCAATTCCTACGTACACTATATGTGTTTTCAAGCTACCAAAGAGGCTCTGTAATGAGATCAATGGTTTATTTGTAAAGTTTTGGTGGGGTAGACAACAGTGGGGTAAGGGAATTGTGTGGAGAAAATGGGAAAAGATGGGAATGTAGAAAGGTAGGATGGTATGAGATTTAGGTATTTGGAGAGTTTCAATACAACCCTTCTTGCAAAACAAGGATGGAGGCTCCTTAAATTTCCTAATTCCTTGGCAGCTACTATTTTCAAGGAGAAGTATTACAGAAAATCCAGCTTTTTGTAAGCTAAAATGGGTTCACAACCATCCCTTATATGGAGAAGTATTAGCTCAGTTAGGGATTTATTAAAAGAAGGTATTAGATGGAAGGTGGGGGATGGGAGAGACATCAAGATATGAGGGCACAAGTGGCTTCCAAGTCCATCTTCTTTTATGGTGCAATCACCAGTTTCGGTGTTGCAGGAGGGTGCAAGAGTTGAAGCTCTAATTGATTAGCAGAAAGGGGAATGGAAGGAAGAGGTGATTAGATCCATTTTCAGAATTGAAGAGGCTGAGAAAATACTAACCATTCCTTTGAGCAAGGGTAGAGTAACAGATAAGCTGGTTTGGGGGCCTTCAAAAAAGGGTATCTTCTCGGTGAGAAGTGCCTACTTTGTGCTTAAGGAAAATATGGAGAAGAATAATGGTGAGTGTTCTAGAGAAGTTGAAGGTGATGTGTGATGCCCCAAATCCCCGCTTGGGATGGAACGAAGACTTAGAGCGTCGGGACATGCAACACAAGGTTACATACCCCCGTTCATGACAGTTAATATGCAATGCATCCTAGTATGCAACTAGAAGTATGCAATAATCGCAGCGGAAATAAAAGGTTAAGGTGAAAATATGCTAGAATAACTAAAACATCTCAACTTCATTAGATAATCATCATGTTCGAAATACTAAAGTAGCATAGACTTATATACAAAGTCATATCATTCTCTTAATGCGATCTATAGCATAAAGGACTTGGGTTATAAACATCAAAATTAAGTCCAGCTTCCTCTCCAGATCCGGCTCCTCCTCAATCATGCGAACCCAGTGCTCCATCAATCTCGTCCTGGTTGATTCCTGACACAACTTCTATCATAAAAGGATCCCATAAAAGGATGATAGTGATCCCATAAAAGGATGAGATTTACTCGAAATCTCAGTTTAAACAACTAACTGACACAAAGATAAATCAATCATGAAAAATGATAAATATGTAATACATGTGATGCGTAAAATCAGTATGTATGTCTCCCATCTAGATTCCTCAACATTTTTTAAAAATATGGAGACGCGGGTTCTTACTCAGTAAGTAATTTCATCATCATTTTTTTTAAAATATATAACGTCTTCATAAAAATTCCATCATAAATTTTCTTCATCATAGACTTGCATCATTATCTTAATTAATAACATAACATGTGGTAGTGTCACAGTTCTCCATATGCACTGTGAGTACCTGCCGGTGACTTTAGTATAACTTACGTTGAAACTACGTTGTCTATAGACTCGTTCTCAATGCATTGATAAATATAACATAACATCATAAAATTCACAATGTGTACACCCACCAGTATTAGGTGTCATAACATGTTGACTTCGCTCTGGCGTTCTTTAAAAAGAACCCATTCGAAGTCTGTTGACTGTTCTTTGTCAACCCAGGGGTTACCACTCTATTATTAAACACTCCAGAGTGGACAGAGGAGTTCCACCAGGATAATTCCCCATCCTGGCCTTTGGGGTCGTGAAAAAATGATTTTCGTGCTATACTTTAAAAAAATACTTTTCATGACATGTGCATATGTAGTAAATTTCATGCAAAAAATGATATTTATAAACGTAATATGCAAAAATGGTGAAAATGTCATATCTTATGTAAGTATGCACTCAATGTGCCATATAACATGATAATTTATGCTCAAAATGATAATTGAATAATAAATGAAACATTTATCAATAATTCATAAGAAATTTATCAAGGTGTAAGTTAGAGGCCAACTTACAAACTTCCGGAGAAATTTGAAATTAGCGCCGTAGCTACGTAAATCGTGTGTATACTAAGTTAGGGTTAATAATCTTATGGATAGGTTCAAAATCAAAGGCTTCAAAATTTTGGGTATTTACAAAAATACCCCTAGACTTTCAAAAATTACCATTTAGGCCATAAATTTTCAGTAATTGCAAACGAACTCCAAATTTAACTAACTTTCATGGACTTCATATTTTTGGCATTCTAAAACCATATATGCCCTTATATTTTCAAAATTCAAAGTGGAACTTGTCCAATTAGTCCCAACCCGTGGCATGCATCTTAGTTGATGCCTATGTGTATTTTCAACTATTGATCCCTATGAATGCATGCATATGAGATTTTCTTTAATCATTAATGATCACTAAAATCTTTAGGGACATTATGAAGTCTAACCTTTGAGTAATCAAGTTCATCCCAACACTTAATCAAAGCTAAGAAATCCTTAATCACCAATATGCTTAAAACCGATTCATGCTTGATGATAAAAAAAAGATAGATTTAAAACCTATCATGACATGTAACGCCCCGATCCCGTAGGTCCGGAGAGTTAGCTCTTAATACTTAATATCAACTTCAATAATACAACTATAAAATCCAGAAAACTCCATAAAATGTCAATCCATTAAATCCACCCAAATATCTATGTTCCTTCATGGGGACAACAAAGAAATTCTCAATAACATAAATTAAAAACTCTCCAAAACTCAAAATTATCCTTAACTCATCAAATAAAAATAACCAAAACTAAATCAATTTACTAATTACGACTCTCAAATAAGCACTTGTACCCTCGGGCACTTATTCCACTACGGATGTCACACCTTGTTAAAACCCTACTCTTGTTCTCCAGCTGAACCATCAAAATTATCTGAAAAATATTTGGAGATAAGGGGTGAGTTATCAACAACTCAGTAAGCAGAGAACATATACCAGTGTGTAAACATGAGCATTTACAGAGATCAGAATGCCGAACAAAACATTTTCATTTTCAGAATGCGGAAGCAGAACATGTTATCAAAATATCAGAGTGAAGATTTAGAAATAATTTCAAAAATATCCCTTGGCATAGCATAAATGATGATGATCATCATCAGAACAGAAGCCATGTATAACCCCCGTGGTAGGGTTGTGCATCTGCGAATAGCCAAGTAGAACATAAATCACTCTGTCACCAAGGTGTACACTCAAACTAGAGACCACTACTATAACCCGTGGCAGGGCCGTATCCACTATTATAACCCGTGGTTGGGCCGTATCCACTATTATAACTCGTGGTTGGGCCATATTCACTATTATTACTCGTGATTAGGCCTTATCCACTATTGTAACCCGCGATAGGACCATAACTGAACATAGCGGAAACAGAATCAAATCAAATTCAGAATTAGAAAGTCGTGCCAAAGGTTTTCAGAAATCACATCTTATCCAAACAGAGTACTGAACAAAATCATATCATCTTCAAAATCATAACGGATCCAAAGCATATTTACATAATCATGCACAGATTTTCATATTCGCTCTTTTTGCATAGGTCAGAAATAGAATGCCAAAACTAAGCTCATATCTACACCAGTCATGAAAAAAAATGCTTTCTCTTTCATCAGAGTTCAATGAGTAATGACGAACAAATAACTAAGGTTATTTTCACATTTCTTTTCACAACACATAATGCACATTTTCATAAATCAACCTCAGTTCATTTTTATTTAATGCAAAGTTTAACATAGGAACTCTGCTTACCTGGACTTCTTAGCTTTTTCAGAATTTTCCTCAAAAAATGTCGAACAATAATTAATCGTCACCTATAAAATAATCACGTAATTCTCATAAATTTTCAATTAATCACGTATTTCGATATTTAATCATAAACTTCTAAAATAACCTATTTAATTCCTCAAAACCTACAATCTCATAACCTCAAATTATAAATAATCGCTTTCTAAAATCATAATATTGGTTTAATAACTTTGACTAAAACATCTAAAAGTATAACCTATTTATTAATGAAAACTAAGTATAAAGTTTAATACTAGATATTATAATTATCCCAAACTATTTCAAAATAAACCATAACTATTTTTAAATAGACTAAATTATATCTAAAGTATAAAAACAACATTACACCAATATTTTTTGTTCAAATCTAACTCTAAAAAAAAAAAGAACTTTAATACCATTAGGTATCATTTAAAAAAATAAACTGTAATTCCATATCTAAATAATATGTAGTAAAGGGTATTAAAGTAATTTCCTTCCATTCTTTGAAAACCAATCAAAACGGCAAAACCTGCGTAAAACACAAAACGTGCATGGCAGGATTTACCCAAGGAGAAAATTCACGTGGCAGCGTGCGACATAGTGGTGGTGATCTCGGCGGAGCACTGGAAGAGAGAGAGAGACGAGTGAGAGAAAAACCTCGAGTAGAAAAAGAGAGAGACGGAGAGAGAGAACGGAATAACGGCGAGGAGGCCATGACACTCTGTGAGCTTACCAGTAGGGACACGGCATGATAGGAGTGGCGTGGAGTGACCATCGGAGTTCTCTATGCCGGTGGTAACGACGTGGAGGCACTGGCACCGTGTGTGGTGGCTTTGAACGACAAGGACACCGGCTGAGCGTTGCTATGTTTTCGGGGGCTAAAACAGGGGAGTTTTTGGTTCACTATGTAGGTGGTTGTCCTCGGCAATATGGTGGTTGTGCATTGGTGTACGACAGAGGAGCGAAGCTCCAGTGATGGTCAAGTAGAGGTGGCGCACGGCGAGGTGGAGCAGCGATCCGTGGAGATGCAGTGTGCACGGGTTAAGTCGATTTTATGTGGAGAAGGAGGTGGCGGTGCGAAGGAGTTTACTGCGAACGTACAAGGATGTAGGCTACGACAGTGCAGTGGTTGAGGCTTACGTTCGCGTGGTTTAGGCAGCGGCGTCACGGAAAATACAACCGTGTTGTGTTACGGCTTGGCCCGCGATTGGGGTGCTGCACGACTTGGGGTGCGAGAGTCCGAGGGGATGGAGGCTGAGGAGGGTAGCAACTATGTTTCGGCTATGGGAAAACGAGAGGAGAGGGGGAAAAAAACAAAGAGAACGGCTAAACTAGGTTTTTGTCGAGAGATGAAGAACTTGTGCAAATATATGTGATGTGAAAACCCTAGAGAGACGAGGGAGACGTGCGTGCGGATGAAAGGCTGAGTCGTGCGTGTGCATGGAGTGAAAAAAAAATACACTAGAGATGTGCAAGACCATGTATGTCGTGGACGAGAGGAAGACTTAAGGGTGAAAAATAGACGGAAAAATAAAATAAAACGTGCGGGGAAGTTAACGTGTGAAAAAAAGAAAATAAATAAATAAATTGAGCTTGATTGGGTTCGGGTGTTACATGACATGCTTCTAATAACAAATTTAACCTTCCATAATCATGTTAGGATAATGATAGATCATATCAAATTATACTTAGGACATGCCATAGCTAAACTTTCAATTAAAAACATTCAATCATTCAAACCTTCCTTTAATTGACCCGGTTTTGCATTAAACATCATAACCTTCTCAAAACTCAACCAAATTTCGTACCAACACTTGGAAACAAAGCTTGAAATGCTAGCTAAGATCAAAAGGAAGAAAAATTACAAATTTCATGGTCTTCCAAGCTCTCTAGACTGCCTTACACAAGAACACTCAAGAACTCTCCAAAACTCACCAAAACTCACTCGGTTTGCACTCTTTTGATCTCTAAGAGGGGGAAATGCTCTCAAGGCTCAAGATGATACTTGGAGCTGTGGTGTGGGTGAAATGAGAAGGGGAGGGAAGTATTTATAGGTGTCTAAGGGGTGAGGGACTTTGGCTTGGGTGGTTGGTGATTGGGTGAAGTGGGAGGTGCTCAAATATGAAAAATTTCCAGATTTGCTTGCATGAGCTTAGGTCACTTGTGCAGAATCAAATTGTGCCCTAAACCACCATCATTTCCTCTCCACAGTAGCTGCAAGGGTCCTGAAGATGACTCCAGGTCGTGGGGCATCATTTGGATGGCAGAAAATCCCTCAAACAACCCTTGAAAACAGGTGGATGAAGGTGGTTTTGTGGTGGCAGAAAATCAGTTCGGTTTTGGATCTTTTTGGACAGCAAAAATGAGTCAAAATCCTTCATGATGGTCATGGGCCTTCTTAGTAATTGGGTGTAGAAGGAGGTGGCATGGGGTGGTGGTGCAAACCATGGCAGGAAGCTGGTTCAAACTCAATCCAATTGGTTCCTACACAAACTAGACCAAGGTGCACCCGGTTTGGTTCTTTGAGTTGGTTGATGCAACAAATTTCGTCCAAGGCTCAAATTGAGTTTGGGAGGGTCTCATAAGGTGTTTAAGGATCATATTACCCTTGAAGATAAACCACAAAAATGCTGGGCCCAAGGGAAAAACAGTCCAAGCATTACAAAGGGCAATGCACAAAACCGATTGAAGCATGATTTGGGCTTGTTATGTCATTTTTCTTAATGACATGTGGAATGGTTTAGTTAGGGTATTAAATTGGTCTAATCATGGTTTAAGGGAGTATTAATGCAAGAAAATTTGAATTAAAAAGTTTAAGAAAAGATTAAGCATGATTAAGCTTCAAAGTATGGCTTAAAGTGCACTAACCTCAAGTATGATGGTTAATGGCCTTAGCCAATTTTCAAAACTTAATTTGGGTACTTTGAGTGTGATCTGGGCTTAAGAAAACTAATGGTATGGTGTATTGGGCCTTTGGTCTTTGAATGGTAAAATGAGTCCAAACATGGCTTTGGGTCATATGAGCTTGAAAATGGCCAATGGTCCAATCTACACCAAAAGCCTTGTGCCTTCCTATACTTGGGCCAAGACTAGTCTTGATTTTTTAAGGGCTTGGTTCAAGGTTTTCTTGGGCTAGGCCCATGAATGGTCCTAAAAAGCCTCACCAAAATTACTAATGGGCTTGCCTCTCTAATCCTTAGCTCATTAACACTAAGTACCAGCATTAATTCTAATCCCACTATCAACCTTAATGAAAGTGATTAACCTAAAAATAAAAGCCTAATCTAGAGTACTCAAAGATTAATCAAGAGTTAATTAATCGAGGTGTTACATGATGAAAGGTGGAAAATGATATGGGAGCTAGAAGTTCCTGCTGTGACAAAAATGTTTCTATGGAAAGCTGGGAATGACTTATTACCTACCAAAGCAAACTTGTTTAAAAGAGGAGTGGCAAAGGATAAAACTTGTCCTATGTGTGAAACTGAAGATGAAACTCTTATACATGTTTTATGGGAGTGTCACTCAGCAAATGATATTTGGGGAAGCGAGAGAAGCTGTGTTCAAAAGTGGGGCAGACATAAAGCTGACTTTTGGCTGATGTGGGAGAAGTGTATTACTTCTCTAAACAAAAGCCAACTGGAGGAAATAGCAGTGACTCTAAGGAAGGTGTGGCTGAGGAGCAATGGAGTGATGTTTGAAAATAGAATGGAAGGTCCTATGAGTTTATTGTTATCTGCCAAGGCTACTGTAAGAGACTATCAAGCGGTGAGGAACTCTGAGAAATTAGACAGACAAGTGCAAAATAGAAGGGATAATAACCAGAGGTGGGAAAAACCAGAAAAATGATATTTCAAAGTGAATTGGGATGCCTCTTTGGATCAGAAAAAGAGGAGAATGGGTATTGGCATCATTGTTAGAGATGAGGAAGGGAAGCTTGTAGCAGTTGTTTGTGATCAGAAAGAAAATGTTGAAGAGGTAGCAGTTGCAGAAGGCTATGCACTAAGGGAAGCAGTAGAATTATGCAATACTCTTAATATTCAGAAAGCAAAGTTTGAAGGGGATGCAAAGGAGATCGTTATGGCAGTGTGCAGTGAAGAAGAAATGCTTACATCGTATGGTTCCTTAGTTGAAGGTGTTAGATTTTATTTCAAAAATAGTGCAAACTGGTCTATCCAATTTGCTTATAGAGAGAAAAATATAGTTGCTCATACTTTAGCAAAAAGAGCTTTGTTCTTAGAAGGAAAGAAAGTTTGGCTAGAGACTATCCCAGATTGTATAGTGAGATGTCTAAACAGAGATATCAATACAAATTGTATTACTTGATTCATCAATGAAATACAAAGGTTTACTCACAAAAAAAAAAAAAAAACAATAATCCTAATGGGCCAAAGGCACCCATGCCTCTAAAATAAAAGTCTTGGATTCAAAATCCCTCTCCACAAATGTATAAAAAAAAACAATAATCCTAATGGGTGGGTCCAGTGTTTAATGAAATCGATTAGTCATAGTTTTATATCCTTTATGTAACACCCCGCCCATTCTCCCACGACTAAGAATAAAGTCAATTTTAGAATTTTTCTTAGCGTGAATCTGAGTTAAAAATCTTATTATTAAAGAAGCGCCAGATACAAACATTCTGTAAAATCTTTCTATATTAAAAATATTGAGATCATAAGAGAATGCGCGGAATCATTTATTAAATTTCTCAAAGTCTGTGTTATAAAAGTCATAACTTAAAATCTCTATACATGATTACGCCACTGTCATGCCTTCCTAGACCAAGTCACATCATGTAGCTCTACCTTCATAAATATTTTAAGTTGGGATGATTTAAAAACATAAAACAAACTAAAATGAGTAGAAGATTCAGTAAGAAACTCATCATAACGTAAACATACTTAACATAAAGTTTTTTATAAAATATTTCATATCGAGAACTAAAATCATGATTGTTTATAAATATGTTGATGACATGCATGACTTGGATATATTTTTGGAACATTAACTAATTTGGATTATCTGACTTGTCTGATTGGCAACACACTTAACCTTGTGTGCAAGGTGGACCAATCCCACATATTGTGGTTACAAGGGGAACTATTGATATGATCTAATAAATACTATGGTGGACATGCTTGAATCCGTGGCTTGCACATCTACCCTGTCTGCATTGGTACCAAGCATCTTAATGTCCATCTGATTAACTGTTTTGGGCTTATCTTACACTTGATCTTATGAAAACTTACTTGTCTTATGCAACGTGAGATGCATGAGATGTATAATACATACATAACTGTAATATGCATAATGAAATATGATGAATGACATGCTTGCAAATATCATGACATGCATTGTACGTGAACATTGACTTTCAAAGAACTCGCTTTAATAATAATATATATAACTAGTTAATGTATGATAATCCTAATTTATGATCAAGTTACTTACCTTGTAGTGCTAATCCGATCTTTTCGGGGTGCGACTGATTTTTTTTCATGAGCTCGGCCACTGCACTTACGTGAGTTTATGGTTTTTGCAAATAATACACGGAATGAAATATATTTGTAGAGAGATTTGGGAGAGGGTGCCAACGAGTTCGAGTTGGACTTAGTTAATACATATAGATAATTTGGACTCGCTGGCAATCATTTAATAAGAGAGTTTGAATTCGAGTTGGTCCAAAAGCAAATTAGTGGTCGGAAAAGGCTGTTGATCCACAGTAATTCAGGAAATCAATAAATTAATTAAGAAGAATCAAAGGTCTAAAGTTCACACTAGCATTAATTATCAGTAAAGTAGTTTTTGTTCAAAACTAACAACCAGCTTAAAACTTGAGTTTAGTATAGAAATGCTTTAACCACAAAATTTGAAAAATACAACGGCATAGAACACAATTCCACTAATCTCCTCTAAATAGGTTGCCCTTCAATACCTATTATCAATTCTTCACTTTCTAAAAATTCTTTCTAAAATTTTTATTAGGTTTATTTTTATCTTTAAAAGAAACGCGTATAAAAAATTAAAAGAATGCTGATTTTTGTTTACTATATACTCTTCTTAAGCCAATGATCCATCCCTCCTTCATTAATTCATCCTGTTTGATTGTGCTTTCAAAAGGAAGTTAAGCTAGTGGGATTGAGTCATGCACCTTGAATTTTAATCGTAAGTTATATAAGTATATAGATAAATTAACAAAAATAAATAAATCTATTTGTAAGTTTATTTTTTACACTCATTAATGGTCAGCGAACCATGAATAAAGATGTTGGAGTACGTGCTTAATATGATAAAATCTACAGTACTCTCACGTTAAGAAACCTCCAAAGTCTCAAAGTTCATACAGAGAATTAATTAGTCGATAATTTAGGGGTGTCAAATCGTATTAACGGGTCGAATTCGTGTCGTGTCAAGATATATATATTATATTATATGGGTCAACCCTAACCCGACTCGTTAAGCTTATCGGGTCAAAATCTCAAACCTTAATACAACCCATTAACATAACGAGTCGTGTAGTGTCAACCCGTTTTGACCCGCTTATATAAATGAGTTGAACAGACCTAAAATTAACTTGTTTGACCTAGTTAAGTTTAACATAATTTTATATAAATGTTAAAATCACAATATCTATAAAAAAATATAAAATTAATTACAAGTCTAAAATTACAATCAAAACAATAAAAATATCGAAATTAAAATCCCAACAATTTTATTTTTAGGTATAAGGCTATAATTGTAATTTTAACTTTCTTAACGGGTCATAACGGGTTATAACGGGTCAAAACGGGTTGACCTATTATCAACCTGTTAAACAATTGTGTCTTAATGGGTCAACCCGTTTTGACCCGAACCCGTTAAGGCTAAACCGTAATCCACTTTTATGGTGTCGGGTTCGTGTTAGGTTAACGAGTCGTGTCACATTTTTCCCTAAAGAAAAAGATCCAACCATTTTGCCATGGCCGACACCAACACCCCACCAATTCCCTCCTCTTATCTTCTTCACCCCTCAGATTCCCTTAGTTTAATTCTCGTCAATGGTCTTCTCACAAGCGACAACTATCCCAAATGGCAAGAAGCCATGACCATAGCCCTTAATGCCAAGAATAAACTTGGTTTTGTCGACGGCACCCTCACACCTCTTGAACCTACCAAACCAGAATATACTCAGTGGAACCAAACAAAGGATATGGTTATTACCTAGATCCTCAACTCCATCAGCCGTTCCCTCGCCAATTCCCTCGAATATCATACCAATCCCCATGCTGTCTGGCTTGATCTCTCTTCCCGTTTCTGCCATGGAAACAATGGCCGCATCTATCACCTAAAAATAGCCCTCTCCTCCCTGCACCAAACCACAAATTATGTCCATGATTATTTCAACCAAATCAAACAGCTGTGGGATGAACTTAGCCATCTCCAAACCGCAACTCACCTTAAAGATATGCAACGACAGGCTGATGATGAACGTGTTTTCCAATATCTTCTTAGGCTCAACGATTCCTTTGCTCCCCTTCACATCCAAATTCTGGCCATGGATCCGCTTCCCTCCATTGGCAAAGTCTTCTCCATCTTGTTTCAAGAAGAGCAACAGAGGCTCCTCAATCTCCAACCATCATCATCTGAAACCATGGCCATGGCTACCTGCACCGCTGCTCGCCCACGACCTCCTCTGAAATGCACTGCATGTGGCAAAGATGGTCACACGCGTGACCATTGCTGGACCCTCGTCGGATAACCTCCAGGCCGAGACCCTCGCACCACCAAATCAAGGTCGTCTATCTTAGGGCCACCCTCGTCGACGGCGAACCTGGTCTCTCTCCCACTGGAGCTGTATCAGAAATTGCTCAGCCTCCTCTCTCCGTCGCGCCTCCACTTGATTCCTCTCCAACGAATTTTGCTGGTAATATCTTCTCCCCCTCCGATTTTTCCTTCAATCGGCACCTCCATTGGGTGGTGGACAGTGGTGCGAGCCACCACATCTGCCACCAACGAGCTGCCTTTGTCAATTTGAAAACCCTTGATTCCCCTCATCACATTCGGCTTCCAACAGGGCAAGATATCCCAACCGAAGGGCTGGGTTCTTGCATTCTCTCCCCTTCTCTCATGTCAAAACATGTTTTTTATGTTCCCCTTTTGTCCTTCAATTTACTTTCAGTTTCCCAAATTGCCCTTCATAATTTTTGTGTTATTACTTTTTCCTCTAACACTTGTTTATTTCAGGACACTCAATTGATGAAGCTGATTGGAGCGGGTAATCTATGCAATGGGCTCTACGTGTACCGCCCCGACCCTCCCGTCATTTTCTCAATCTATTGCAAATAAGACCCTATGGCATCAACGTTTAGGTCATCCCTCTAGTTTTACTATTCTCAGTATTTTTAATTCTCCTTGTACTCTTTCTGAATGTGATGTTTGTGCTCGTTCTAAACACACAAGATTACCTTTTTCCAATTATACCAATAAAAGTGATTCTCATTTTAATCTTATATTTTGTAATATTTGGGGTGGTTATCGCACCACATCTCTATGTGGAGGCCACTATTTTCTCACAATTGTTGATGATTTTTCTCGCACCACATGGATATATCTTATGCGTTTTAAATCTGAAGCATACACCCATTTAATGCATTTCTTTGCTCTCGTCCATAATCAGTTCAACACTACCGTCAAAATTATTAGAACTGATAATGGACAAGAATTTCTTTCCCATCAATTTCAAACATACCTACACCAATACGACATCATTCATAAACGTACATGTGTCGAAACTCCACAACAAAATGGCATTGCGGAGCGTAAACACCGGCATCTTCTAAATGTTGCCTGCAGCCTTCGCTTTCAAGTACACTTGCCTCTATCTTTTTGGGGTGATTGTGTCCTCACTGTAGCCTACCTCATCGACCACACCTCTAGTCACACTCTCCAAAACAATTCCCCTTTTGGAATTTTGTTCAATAAACCGCCCACCTATGATCATCTTCGTGTATTCAGATGTCTTTGTTATGCACAAATTCTCAGTACTCACCGTGACAAGTTTTCTCCCCGTGCCACCAAATGTGTCTTTCTTGGCTACCCAAGCACACATAAAGCCTACAAGCTCTACAATCTCAATACTCAATCCGTCTTCTACTCTCAAGATGTCACATTCCATGAACAAACCTTCCCTTTTCAAGATCTTCCTGACACTCCCTCTCTTCCTACTCTTGTCACTCCTCTTCCCGTCCCTGAACCTCTTGTGTCTCCTGACTCTCCTGATCCTCCGGCTCTTCCTGACTCCCCTGACTCTCCTGATTCCCCGACCCACACGACCTTATCCAATACATCTCCACCAGCTCCTCGCCCTTGCCGCACCATCACTCGTCCTGCCTACCTTCACGACTATATTTGTCCCACCTTACATGCTAAGCCCACGGCATCTACACCTGCTTCACCGGCTTCAAGTACTGCTCACCCTTTGTCTGCTTTCCTTTCATATTCCCATTTTTCTTCCTCTCATATTACTTATTTGACTGCTTTTACCTCTTGTACTGAACCCCCATGCTATTCTGATGCTATCCGCCACTCTCACTGGCGCGAGGCGATGACTGCTGAGCGTCATACTTTAGAGGATAATTCCACCTGGACTCTTTAACCTCTTCCTCCTGGTAAAAAACCCATTGGGTGCAAATGGGTTTTCAAAACCAAACTCAAAGCCGACATCTCCATCGAGAGGTAAAAAGCTCGGCTCGTTGCCAAAGGATACACTCAGGTTGAAGGTCTTGACTACCATGAGACTTTTGCTCCGGTCGCCAAAATGACTACGGTCCTCTGCTTATTGGTAGTTGCAACTACCAAAAATTGGATTATTCATCAGCTTGACGTCAACAATGCCTTCTTGCATGGCGATCTTGATGAAGAAGTCTACATGACCCCACCACCTGGATATTGTCCTCAGGGGAAGACCTGCGTCTACCGCCTCTGGAAATCCCTCTATGGCCTCAAATAAGACTCCCGGAACTGATTTTTTAAACTAACCTCTGTGCTTCTTGATGCAGGTTTTCATCCATCTCATGCAGATAATTCTTTGTTCATTCTCATCACTTCCACCAGCATCACTCTTATCCTTGTTTACGTTGATGCTGGTAACGACCTCTCTCAGATTGAGATCTTCAAGAAAATTCTCGCCACTCACTTCAAGACAAAGGACCTTGGTTCCCTTAAGTACTTTCTTGGCCTTGAAGTTGCTTGCTCTCTCAAAGGTATATTTCTTAATCAGCGCAAATATGCTCTCGACATTCTCTCTGACAGTGGACAACTTGGTGCTCGGACTGCTCTGTTTCCTATGGAGCAACATTTAAAGCGTAATACTCAAGATGATGACCTCCTCCTTGATCATGGCCTTTACCGTCGACTTATTGGCTGCCTCATCTATTTGACCATCACCAGACCAAACATTGTTTATGCAGTCAACACCCTCAGTCAATTCATGCATGCTCCTCAGGTTCCCCACATGACTGCAGCCACCAGAGTTCTCTGCTACATCAAAGGCTGCACTGGCCAAGGCATCTTCTTTTCTTTCGCCACTAGTACACATGTCACAACTTATACTGATTCTAATTGGGCTAGTTGTCCCACTACCCGCCGTTCCACCACCGGCTACTTTATTCCGTTAGGCACCAGTCCAATCTATGGCGCGCTAAGAAACATAGTACAGTTGCTTGCTCTTCTGCTGAAGCTGAATGTCGCGTTATGGCCATTACCACTTGTGAACTCACTTGGTTAAAACAGCTTCTTACTAATCTTGGTGTCTCTCATCCCGAGCCTTTCACTCTCCATTGTGACAATCAATCTGCACTGTATATTGCACACAATCCTGTGTTTCATGAGCACACCAAACACATTGAGAATGATTGTCATATTATTCGCGACAAAATCTGCTCCGGCCTCCTCAAACCTGTCCACACTTCTTCCAGTGAGCAAGTTGTCGATATCTTCACCAAAGCCTTGAGACAGGAACTTTTTCACCTTTTTTCGCGCAAGTTGGCCATTACGGACCTCTATGCGCCAACTTGAGAGGGAGTATTGAGAGATCTCTTACCAAAAATACACAACATCAAGACTTGCACAAATCTTGTAATTAGCTTAATTTTAGGACTTAATCACAGTAGTCCACTTTCCTTATGTAAATCTTTCCATACGTAACTCATTGTACATCTATTTATTTGACAAGCTCAATATGAAATATACACCAACTCATTCCATTATTTCTCTCCGTTTTCCCTCTTAACACATATTGCCACCCCTAGTGGATATCTGGTTTGGAAGTTTGTTTTACGCAAAAGGACTTTAGTTCAAAACCAGGTGTAAATGGATGGAAGTTGGCTTATCAGTTAACATATAATTTGTAATGCATGTTTGTGCTTGAAGAAGATAAAAACAAGTTTAGGTATTGTAACACCCCATACCTGTGAGAGTTACTTCCTATGCTTGGTAGGAAGGGAAGTTGCGGATGAACGTTTTATAATGTGTGTTATAGACGTGTTTTATCGCCACCGCCTCACGATCACTTACAACCAAAAAGTAAGACGGCTTGGGGGTTTGAGGGAACGTCTCCGATGGCTAAGTCAGTGATTGAAGAATAACTCTTTAATACTAAAGAATTAGATGATTTTTACGTATCTGGATTATCATCGTATATAGAGCTTTTGAATCGTTCTATTGTTAAATGATAATGGACATATCTTATTTATTAAAATTCAAACTTGGAGATGAGGATTCATCCTTTAATGAATTTGAATGATAACAGTTTTTATCCTTTGCCACCACCTTTGGATAGCTATCCAGTCGGTATGGGTTATGGGTTGAATTCTCTCGATATCGAACTGGGCTTTAGGCAGTGAGGTAGGCTTCGAATTTGAGTAAGGGCCCAAGCCCATGTGGGACTAGCCGGTTGGAATGTCCTCTCCAATGTGTATATATATAGTGTTGCCGTAAATCCTAGTGGAATGGAGATGTGTATGACGTGGAGTTTATAAATAAACTATACCTTGGGTGCCACGGGTTTAGAACAAATGGGTTTGGGCCTTGGAGTAATCGGGTAGGATTCATTTCAAATATTAGGGCCTAAGTCTTAGGCACTGTATTGTCTTAACAAATGGACTTATAAAATAATTCATGGGCCAATTATCAAATAAATAGATTCTAGTAGCTCCATAAAAGGTTAAATGGTTTTTTCCTCATTATCAACCCCAGTAAAATTCCATATTCCACCAAAAATAACTATTGGGCCTATGTGCCTAGTTAAAATTTATACCCAACCTCAATAAGTTATAGCTCGTAGACTT